>OY982581.1:5960228-6276968 GCA_963859945.1 Euplagia quadripunctaria | reverse complement strand
CGAACAGTAACGAAGCCTTCCAATAATTATCCGTCATCAATCATTATATAGTATAGCTGAAGGAAAATTTATAAGAACATTCTTTTGAAGAGACAAGTTTGGTGCATTCTTATTTTGTTATCTACTCTACCTCGAAAGAGATCAAGGCTTTTATTTTGGGAGAATCTTGCCTGATTTTCAAGTACTTTCATGATAGCAAAAAAAAATGAGATTCTGAAGAAAATTCTTTTTTTAAATCTATCTATGCATGTTTTAAAATTTCATTAAATACTGATTACTTATCACCAAAAAGAGTGCACAAAACTTGTATAAAGCAGATTTGTGTAACATTTACATAAAATCTCAAGGCGTACTTTTGAATAATTTAGAATGTTCTTATATGTACAAAGTGGTGGAAAGCCGGCCCGTCGTGATTCATTCTTTGTTCAGTTCTAAGGACGCTCCGCGGGGCACGTATGATTGATGACTTCAAATCTATGGATCGCCCAGCGCTACGATTTCAACATCATCTTTTCACATTTCTCTTAACGTGATTATGTAGCTGTAGATTTTGCTGTGAAATAACGTATTAACTACTATGGTATTAAACCGATTTAATGTAAGATAAAACATTATCCATTAAACATTTTTTTTCAACAAAATTTTCATTGGACGAACATATATTTTAAACCTGTATCTTTTATATTCATCTTGTAAACAAATTTAGGTTGATAACAAAATCTACAGCAAGTCTTAGAATTATAAAGCAGAGACGATAACTTAAAATTAATATTGGAATAAAAACTAGTACATTGGATAATTTTATTTGTTATTCAACATAAATATTTCTTGTATAAATTCATAACAATCTTTGGGTGATAATAGTACACGGTCGAGCAGAAAAATGTTCTTTTTATTAGCATTGAAGAAAAATATTCTAAAATGGTAGCAATTTTCTGCGCGGCAGTGTAGTTTGGGTCTAAGATTAACATCAATCGCCTAATACTTCACTGCTCCGTTACATACAAGAAATAATAGAAATATGGACAATATTACCGGAAATTTGTATAAAAGTATAACTGTAGTGCATTAATTCGATCATTATCAACATTGTACACATATAAACTGAGAATAACTAAAAACTTAACCTATAATGTTGATATTGACCGGACAATGACAATAAAAGACTTCGGTTATTTTGCAAAATCCTGCACGCAATAAAATATGATGTATTAAAATTCAAAAATATGTTTCACTGTAAAATCTGTATTAGTAAAAATGCGTATCACAAAAACATTCATATCAATATGTATATTTATATTCATAAATTTTGTAGGTAATGATGTCATATTTCTAAACAATTATTAATAAAATATTATTGTTAACCAAACGCATAACACCTGCACAATGACTAAAATTTTACTATAATACTGAAATTTTAATATTAGTATCTCGTGAAATACATGCGAGAAATATATTTTGACAATATCAGACTTTGCCTTAAATAGGATTTGAACAATTTCCAAATTACTTTACCCTAACATCGCGCTATTCTTCTGAGACGAGATCACAGTATCGTTAGAACGTTTTACCAACCAGTATCAAGAGCGCCAAGACGTGGATTCTTGAAACTGGGTCTTGTAGTATGGTCTCGGCATGACAAAACAATTTTTATAATGGGAACTTTACCATGGAAGTGTATATTTTATGAGTACGGTACTTAAGAAATCATATAGTAATTATGGTAAATATTTTGTATCTAATTACAATTATTTTTTTTTAAATGGATAAATTCTAATATCAGGAAATTGTAAATAAGACACATTATAGGCAAGAAATCGGAACTCAGATACAGGCAATCAACAATTTAGCTTGCAAAACTTTAGTCATTGATCATAGAGAAAACAGACAATTTCACCTAAGATTTATTACAAGGAAAATAAATAAACTATCACAGACACATGAGTCGACACGTTCAAACCAATCAGTGCGTTAATTAAAAAAAACTGTGATTTAAAAATTGTGATTATTTCATAAGATCGGGTTTAAAAGGATGTGACGGAAGCTATGATTGATCTATCGCCATATTAAGTATTCAACAAGACAACATTGTTTTAAAATTCCTTGTACGATTGGAGGTTGCTCAAAAGACTATCGAGTTTTTCTAAAATGTTTAAAGAACTAATTACGAGTGACGCTGATAGATAAGTTAGGGGCTGGTGGGTAAGTGGTAACCGAGTAGGTTAGCACATTACAAGGTTAACTGATACTAGCCAGGTCAGTCATAGGATGGGTGACCATATTTAAAACCCCTATTTGAGACCCCTCCGTGCCTCGGAGAACACGTTAAGCCGTCAATCCCGGATGCCATACGAACATCTGTGGCATTCGTTACGGGTAGTTGGAGCCCTAAAAAGTCCGACAACCTGATCTAACTACAGAACTTCGATATCGCCTAGAAGGGTTGTGGAGGCCTGATGGCACTCGCTTCGCGTTAAATAGCAAAGTTCGGCCGTATCGTGGTTAGACTAAAAGCCGACTCCAACTTAGTTAGGAAAAGGCGCGGAGGATGTTGATAGATAAGTTATGGCCCAAAGATAAAGTGAAGTCAGTGTTTCTTTCTAAAGAAAGCTCGAGTTCTCAGGAGCGCATTACTTATTGCAATGGCTATATATATTATATATTATATGGCCTTTGGTCAACTGGTAAAACTGTTTTCAAAAATGCTAAATAAGTAGAACTACCTATTTAATTTCAAAATTAATTTTAGCGGACAAGCAAACTCGTATACTCGTTTTTTGTTCAAATGACACTCGAAAAAATAATTCTCAGTATAAACGAATATTTCATTCATACTTTTAATACTTCTCCAGCAACATTTGCTTAGTTATATAATATTTATGGCGAAGTGTGGAGATAACAAAACTACAGCCATTATTTTTTGCACTCAAAGCCGCTAGCACGGAAAATAGTTATCTTTATTTATATATTTCTTCTGTACGTGTGTATGTTCCTAAACTCGACCGATTATAATTATTTTTTTGTGTCTTCAGGTGGATTCGAGAATGGTTTAGATTTACAATTGGACCCGGTAGATGGCGCTGCGATAGGGTTCCAGAAATAATATTTTTTACGTTCCGGCAGGACAACGTCAGTCGGGTCCGCTAGTAGTTATATAGTTTTGTTTAAATTACTGCGATAGGTAATAATACAATTTTGAAAATAGAACTTAGAATTTAAACTATTTAACTAAAATACGAAAGTAAACAGAACTTACATAACTGCATCTCTATTTCAGATAGCATCGTTTTTGACACACCGTACCATCAATGGTATGGTCAGTGTTACGGTGGGTCTGATATGAATTTGAGCAAGCTACCGACCAAGAATGCACGCCATAGTATAAGTAGTACTATTTTTACTATTACATACGAAGATCAATCATAGCTTTGAGTCGAAGTTGAGATATTTAACAGCGATTCTCTTAACCAAGGATGTAGTTTTAGAACATAATAGGGCAATAGCATTGAGGTTCTAATACAGCAGTTTTCGAGACATTTAATTTTGTGTTGTATAAAACAACAATTAATTTTTTTTTTTCTGACACATTGGAGATTTTCAAGTGAGCACAGGTAATTTATCAAAAGACCGTTATCAAAGTCACCAAGATATCAAACATTAAAACAACCGTATTAGAGCCGCAATGTTAATTGAGTTCAGTGGTCTAAGTGAAGAGAATCGCATGTAAATGTTTATAAAATATAACTAGGCTAACCTACATTATAAATAACACACTACGCTAAAATATTTTGACAATTAGATAAAATACGTGGCAGTGTAAAAAAAATCAATTCATTGGTGTTTCATGTTCCATATTCTATGATAATATTTTTGAACTTTTTCAGCTGTAATTGACGGACAAGTGGTTGTTATTTAGAGTTAAGCGTAAAGTGGGACCTTTGAAAATTCTTTGCTTGTATGCAGTGATTAGTATGATATTGGGATGAATACCCATATTTTTAACCTCATTATTTTATGTTCGTCATTACTAACATTTTCAGGATGGAACTTCGAATTGGTATAAATTATAATGACGTGACTTTTACTGTCACCGTTATTGTTTTTAAAAAATCACAGCATACGAAAATAAATAAACATAAACCATGTCTTCTGCAGTGGACTGCACTTCCTTCCTCAAAAATATACATACGCATTTGAAAATATAATGATCAGGGTCCCACCTATGCTATCATTCTAAATTCAAACCTCCTGTGTTCATGAACTTTTCGATAACACGATAAATGTATAGGCACCGCAAACAAGTGTACGGACACGTATATGTTTTATACAGTCGCTACATAATGTTATCAACATTTTAAACCACACCCTTCGAATGATGAAAGTCCTACCTACTTATATAAAAAACCAATTCAGTTGGATCCATGTCCAGTAGTAAATTTTATAATATTAAAAGTAAAACGTAGCGTTTCTTACTATATGAACGACAGAGAAGACTGTAGGAAGTACCTGGTTTCTGCCATTCTATATAGGTATTTAAAGGAAAAATGTGTCTAATTGTCCACATATAGGGTGCAATTTGCCTTAATAGTGTGGGTGTTTAGTTAACAAAATATGCTATATTTAAAGTCAAAAAGTCTCGATATAGCCTGAGAAGAGAATATTGAGCTGCACTTTATGGGACATTTTAAAGAACTAGATTGCTTATTTACAATGCCAAAAACATGTAAACAAGAGATTACCGTTTAAGGCCTCAGGCAATAGTCAAGTTATCGTCAAGTACTATTTAGATTTTTTTAATAGTCGATGTTATAATAGTGTCATAGAAGAAGTACATTTCGGATGATCATTAAAGCCGATCAGTAAAGTTCAAGTCGATGTCAGTAGGACGTATCGATAAATTTCAATGTTTTATCTTCATCTGGAGAGGTCTAATCTTCAATTTAACCAAAACATGAACAGTTTTCAAGCACTGATATGTAAATTTAAATAGAAAGTGGGTTCGGTAGGTTAAGGGCTAACAATAGGTAAAATGAAAGCCCTTAATTGTCAATATGCTTCAGAAGCAGGGCTAAAAAAAATAGCCTTATACATATAACTCAACCTAAATGCATTTAATATTTTCTCCGTAATATAAACAAAGTGACCACTAATAACGTTCCAATTTCTAACAGTTTAAGTGTTTTATGGAAACTACAGAAGCATTGCTACTGCGTATTTCGCTTACATATCGCCTCCCGGCAAAAAAGTGTCATATCACAAAAAAGTGCCATATCACAAAAAAAGTGTCATATCACAAAAAAAGTGTCATATCACAAAAAAAGTGTCATATCACAAAAAGTGTCATTTCACATGTTAGGTACGTTTAACATTTTTATAGCATTGAATAACAAATGTTGCATTTGGTCAGCTGTAAAAACATCGTTATTAGCTCAGTGAAAAAAGGGAAAAAAATTTCCTTTTTCAATGAGCTGTTTTGTTCAATTCACAGGTATAAAAGTCGTGTTTTCTCGAAATAGCTGTTTTTGTATTATGACACTTTTTTTGCCGGGAGGCCATATTTACCGGAATCTTTTAACACTTGCAAGACCGGGTGTAAAAGCAGGCATCTCGATAACTTAATCTCTGTAGTCTCCACAAAACACAGTACAAACGCATCATCTACTTAATTTATCCATAATTTAGCAATTTCATTAATTCCGATAGTATTCAGAGATTCTTATATACTAGCTACTATTCACATTATACGTACATACATACACAACAATGAAAAGGCATGTTTGCGACTCGTTACATATACACTGGCTTATTATTGTGCGTCTTTATAGGTCTAAAGGTTTGAGGTTCAGAACTTGTTTAAACTATACAGACAGTAGATACGGTAGTTCACGGTCAAGTCAGATTTTGTATAAAACCACAAAACGGTAATTTGTATCAAATAACTATTTTAACGTCATAGCTATCGTCCAATAATTTTCTTTTAATGTTTGTATTTACATTTAAAATTAAAACAAACGTGAAAATAATAGCGAATTAAGTTTTTCAAATTCTCATTTATGTTTATTTTCATGAAAACTATGAAGTAATTTATTTTAAACATAGACAACTACCCAGTTTTAATGATTTACTATGATACTCAGATTACTTAGGAAGTCATTCAGCTCTCTCTCTTCTCGACTCTTTTCATACTAAACTAGTCGTTCATTGCAGTTTCACCTGCTTTTATGGTCACTGCTCCTAAGGTCGTAGCATGATGTTACGTAGCCTATAACCTTCCTCAATGAATATCTAAATCAAAAGTACTATTCAAATCGGACTGATAGTTTCCGAAATTTGCTCGATTAAATAAATAATGAAACAAAAAAGTCCTTTGGCTTTATTATACATGTATTAGTATAGATTGGTATGATAGAGATAGTAAGTGTGGTAGGCTAGGCCAAATTTAGCTTCGGATAGCATTCTCATAAATAGAGATGAGATGAAAGCTTTACTTTAATTCAAACATTCTAGAATTTAGATATAGATACTGGCGGCTTTTCACAATATATAAAAGTTATATTATTAAAATATTGATTAATTATTGAGATTACGAATTGTTAAAATTGCATTTTTTGCAATATATACACAAAAGGACTTTGACAATATATAATTGCATAAAAATGCAAGGAGTATAATTAAAATGAAAAATCAAATTTTCAAATTCGTTTTTGACAATATTAATGATTAATAATGGTTAAAATTAATTTTAACTTAGTTTTTATGTTTTAGATACGTTCCAATTACGAATGTATATTGGCATTGTTTTATAACTTGTTATAAATACATAATTATTTGAAAAAATAAAGAAAAAGGGAATCTAAATTTCATTTGAAAGTTTAACTTGGTAAAACACTGAAATTATCATGATACCAAATTGATAGTTCATACGTTCATAAATTAAACATATAATGGTCCTTCAAGACGGAAAGAAAACATAAAATTATAACACATATATTAGCTGCCATGATTAACGTGAAAATATTATAGACAATTATTTTCAAGAACAGCAAATACCTTGACAAAGACCTTGTTTAAGATTTTACTCGATTGAGTATTAAACTGATTACCAAATATGTACAGTCAAAATCAGTCAGTAAACGACGCCAGAATAACAAACTTCTATCTACTTTCAGGGAACCAGCCCTCCAATGAAAAAATAGACTAAATAAATAGAATTTAAAAACCATGCTTCAAAACGAAAAGCAACACATGGCGCCAATCAGACAAAGATAGACGAAAGTCAAATCGCCTAGACCTAAAATGGAGACGCTTCTCAGGGCTCACTTAACATTGAGATTTGAATTCGGAGGGATTATATTTCTTGAGTACCTACTTTCAAGAAAGTGTTGCAGCTTGCAAGTAATTATTTTCGTGTTATTTACTAGAAACTTGGTAGGTAGTCCACACGGGAACAAAAGCCTTGACAGTTTTGTTTTTGTTTGCTAATATTCGTGTGTCGCAGGGGGATTCACAAACATTCAAACAACCGACACAAAGAACACTCAGACTCGGACAACTATTTGTGGACCACACAAATTTTTGTCCCGTGTGGGATTTGAACCCACAACACTCGGCGCGGCGTAGTGGTGAGGTGACCACTTAAACTTTTGCACCATTCGTGCAGTCACAGTATATAGATTCAATTGTAAAATGTTTACAAACTGGGGTGAAAAACAAGATGGCAATATGGCAAAAAGTAAGACGCACGATAATAAGCTCACCCTACTTATTGCTCGCTATTTCCCGTCTAGACTATAATGCTACTATTACAGTACTCATTGGCCCTGCACTATTTCATATATTTTTTTATAACTATGCGATGCTTACTTCAATGATATTTTTGTATAATATGTCTAGTGTGATCGTGGATAGTGGTGGACGTGTATACATTTAACGATTATTGTATACAATTCATTTAATAAACCAATAATTGTAAGTATGAATTGAAATTTCATCAATATTATCAAATTGTTTATACAGTTATGAGGTTAATTTTGACATCTAAAATCACAAAATAGGTCAAGTTGTATTCCAGGTTATTAAAAATAAATAAAATTTATTTATCCTAACAAATCTGAAAATCCTGATACGACCTATTTTATTTTTAAACATATTTGCATACAATATCACATCCACCTCTAAACAACAAACACCGCAGCAATAATGAATAATTCTACAAATACACATGCTCAGGTCCAAATTACACGAACTGTTGAGCAAAACTTCGTTATTATTTATCTGTATTTCATAATAGGGTAAATGTTACAGTGAAGAGCAAGCAGTTGATTATGTCCTTCGTTTAAATGTATAATGCCTATTAAGGCAAATGGTGATAAACATGAGAAATGATTGGCTATTAACCTGATTTTTCTGTACACAATCTAATTTCTAATCATGATATTTTAACTTTATCTGAAGAAGTGTTTCGTTTCTCCAATGGTGAGACAGCAAAATGACTTGAATGACTTTATTCCAGGTAGTTTAAGAAGATATTCATTAAAATGCAGCTGAATATCGTGGGCAAATAGTATAATATAAACTAGTCTAGCGGACTTATCGATTATAATATCGATTGCATAAGAATTTCAGCTCTATTTTCATTTCCTTTTGCCGCTCAATCGGAGTCGATCATCAGACAATTAACTCTACGTTGTAAGAATGGTCCAAGTCAGAATTGTGAGAAAAAAATTAGAATAAGTGGACTTTCGGATCCCTTAGACCAAGATTTTTTTATTTGCACACGATTTGTAATAAAGCGGATTGTGTTTATGTATAAGTTGTTTTAACTATCAGTCTTGGTAATGCCTAATGTCTCTCGAGAACCTATTTCATCACCATCAGTAGTTACAACCAAGTACATAACGCCTGCTTCTCTATCCACTGCAACTATCATACTAACAGGAATGTCTAGACTTGTTAAATATTGGAGATTTCGATGTAGGTAGATATGATGTTATCATACAACACTGCATTCCTTTCGTTATTGCTTGGTGTGACAACACCTTTAAAAACGACATTGATTATGTCCAAATATTAACAATTGAATGATTGACGTCAACTTTACATTGATCCAAAATATACGACTGATATGGTACAAAAATACTCCGAGCGAAATAGGAGGTCGTAACATTGCCAGATGGTTTTTTTTTAAGTTTTTAATAATCTGTTCAGCAAAAAAATTCTAAGTATCGTGTCACCCGTCTTGCAGCACCATGTATCGCTGAAGCTATAGGAACGTTAACAATTAGCGATGTAAATCGCTCGAGAAAGAGCTTCGAGATACGCGGGTGTAATCGTGAGGGTAACGATATTATATACTCAGCAGTATTGGACAAATGTTTTGTCACTTTCTATCTCTTGAAGTGTTTTAAACAAAGGTATAAAACAATATTAATATACTGCTACTCTGTTCCGAGTTTAGAAGTTTTATCATCTTTTGCTGAAGAGACTACAAGAATATGTAGGAAACCTTTCACCATAGAGATATTATAGGAATGAGTAAGAAAGCAACTCGACATATATAGTACTTCAAACAATTTAAGGTACCTTTATTTAGGTGTTTTAATTGTTTAGACCCCCTCATTAGTGAGAAAACAAAAATCAAATTAGTATCATTAATGGTATTTTCTGGTTCTATCATTAGAAGCTCTTTAAACTGAATCTTTTGTAAGAGTTATTGATATTATTTTTCAATAAAGATTCAAAGAATTTTCCAATCTGTCTTTAGGTTTTTTATAAACCTTTTCTATAATATCTCTATGTACGCTAATCACGAGGGCTTCTAACATTATGTAGGCAATGACAAATTGAGGTTAGACCTGTATCAATCTGTCTCTCACGGTATTCAGACAGTTCTGCTTCTAAGTGGAATATTCCAAATTTGAAATGAGTTTATAAGAAGTCGGAACTTGGTGTCGGTGTCAGAAGCATGTGACACGTGTGAGGACCTGAGCTAAGGCGTGACGTCACTAGTGGCGCCTGCGGGAGGACTTACGTTCGCAGCCGAACGGCTTCTCGCTGTCCCCGGGCACCTCGTACGGTAGAGTTCCTTGGGCTCGTTTACCCCGGCCACGACCCTGTAAACGAAATATCATGTAGTATTTTTCAAACGCAGATGTACCTATCTATCGAAAACATATCTTGATAAAGTGTAGTCATAACAGTAGTAGTGTAGTGTAGTATTTTACATCCGCGGATGCAGATGCGGTTTTTTTAACGCAAATACAGTTGTCTAAATCGATGCGGAAGCTCCAAAATTGCGAATGCGGATGCGAATATCCGCAACATCCCTGATATACAATAACAAACGCATCGGATCTTGTCACCGAAATCTCCGCTCCCGGCAAAAGCTAATCAATACAAATAAGTAAAATTGAAGTGTCCATTTGTAATGTCAAAATATATATATTTTTTTAAGCTCAGTTATTTGCACGATACCTTTACCTAAAAATCAGCTTTAAAATTTTTTGTCTGTCTGTCTGTTCGTTTATTCCGGCTAATCTCCGGAACAAATGGACCGCTTTCCATGAGACTTTCACTGGCAGATAGCTGGTTTTATAAGGAGCAACTTAGGCTACTCTTTTTTGTGAAAATATTAGGGTGTCTGTGCAAAATATATACATATAACTGTAGACGCGAGCGAAGCCGCGCGGGAACTGCTAGTTAATAATAAAATAGTAATAGACTCACAGCTCTCCCTCTCTTGGGTGGGGTATCATCAACCTGTTTTCTAACTCGTCCACCTCGCGAACCTGGACCTGTCGGCGTGGCACCACCGCGCCTCTTGCGTCTGTTCGCATATGTGTCATCATAGTAGTCTTCGTCGGATTCTGGATCTGGCTCTTCACCTGTCTCCATCTCTTCCATTGCTAATTCATCGTAGAACCATTCCTAAGAAGAAAACATAAATTACAAACACTATCAAGGTTGAAATATGAACAAATCACTTTATCACAGTAGTCAACATTCATTAAATGTCCAGTGCTGAACATACACCTACTGGCAGTTCTACAAGCATATGAAACATATAGTCACATGAAATATGGCAAATATTTTTAACATCTTTATAGCTTTTACATAAATTGCAAATAATTTAAAGGGCCCATATGAATAAAATTGCTATCATTCGAGGTCAAATTTAAGGTTTGTCAAAATCAAGACCATTATATTTTCTCTAAAATGCTGTTGCCTATCACTCCAAGTACAACAATGACAGTTCTTACCTTTGGATCATCCTTAGCAGCCGTCTGAGAGCCATCTCTGCTGTCATCAGCGTTCAGCGAGTCGCCTGGTATGCCAGAGCTATTCTCGCCTTCACCTATGTTGTCTGCTAAATCTGAGGCGCCAGTCCAGCCCCAACGAGTGGAAGACATTGTGAGATACTGGCGGCGAGCTTTTCGCCATCTACAAAAGTAAAACATCATAAATTGTTAAGTTTCGCGACTTTAGAGGTTTAAATGGGAACTTAGGGGTGGACCAGTGACCATGATCGACGCAATTCGGTCGAAACATCGTACCTTATAAATATTATCGCAATGAAGTCCCTTAACTAACTTAGATACCGGAACAGACTCAATCGAAAGGATATTGTGCCATCATGACAGACTATAGTAAATATTGAGTTCCTTTCTCAATCGACAAAACACTACCTGCAAGACCTCTGAACACATCTGCTTGTAGTAAAATTGATCACAGATAATAAAAAAATATTCAATAAATACTTACCTCTGCAGACTTATGCAAAAGTTAGATTTCTTAAGAAAGGTTATTTGACGATTACACTTGTTATACAATAAATATAACTAAATAAATCTATTTAATTAATACAAACCTCTGTGCTGGATATGTATACACTTGTCCCTCTTTTTGGCCAGGCATGCGCTGCCTTCTCGTCATGAATAAATTACAGTGGCTCTGTGCAACACCTACAAAAAAGCCAATAATAACATATAACTGCAAACAAATATTTTAATCTCACCCAGTAAACAATATAAAAATTATCCTAATTGAAGGAGTTTTCAAAAATACTATACCTGTCCATTCATTTATTTTCTTTTTAGTTGCTTGAGAACATAACTATGCCAGGGTTCATATAATTTAACTTTAAAATGCACAGTAAGATAATAAATGTCAACTATTTTTCATTTAATTGCACTATTTATTACCTTTCATAGACATTATGGTACTGCGTGTTTTCAAAATAAATATGTAATTATTGTTTTATGCAATAAAAGCAGTTATGTTCTTTTGTATGTGTAGTGATGTAAAGTATGCAAAGTATGGAGGACGATCAAAATATTTAGTCAATACGGTTGCAATGTACTACTGAACTAGGGCTGCCATCCGTCCGGGTTTCCCCGGATTTGTCCTAGTTTAGAGGGCGTCCGGGGAGCGTCAGGGCGGGGTTTTCAAAAAGCGTCTGGGTAAAACCCGGACACTCTGTGCCAGGGGCAACTTATAATTATTAGGTGAACAAGCTGTTTAATTTAATAAAAAAAATGGAATCGGCATTTTTTTTTAAGGTGTCCAGGAAAGAATCTCGATTTCACACATGTGTCCAGGATTTTTGAAGAGATTGTCCGGCGTCGGCAATTTAAGTGATGGCAGGCCTATACTGAACTAATAGAACTAGAAGTCCAAACTTGTACCTGTAACCTGAGCGTCTGTACTAGATTGGAGTGCTCTTTTCAGTGACCGAGCTAGAACAAGCCTAATGTAAGTAATTATTTGCAAACCCTTGGTATACCAGTTGTTTGCAAATAATTAAAATGTCTTTTTATTCCATAACGAGTAAACTTTGAAGTCAATATAGACACTAATTATGATGTTTATAAACCAATAGTAATCAGGACATAAAAATAAAAAATTATAACACTTAATCAAATACAGTGACAATATCAGTTTCTAAACAGAAAATATCAATGTCGAAAAATCTGAAATAGTCGACCGGCTACATAGTTTTGTTGTGTTGTGTCTTACAAAGTATGTTTACAAAATCAATAATAATAAGCAACCATGGGCGTAGCGTTGAATGTCTGAATTGATAAATCAATATTTTACCGGTCTGTGTGTCGATAAACGGCATACGCATCCTTCTTTCGGCACATAGTCGCGAATTAAACGTCGAGGAATTCTCAATAATTTCCTTGTAGCTTGGATCATTGAGAAAACTGAAACATAACAGTGCGAATTCAAGTTATACACCGAAGCAGTATATGTAATACATCATACGTTTCACTGCAAGATATTAATTCGATTTAACTAATATTATATGAAACCACATCACTATAAGTAGAAATACTTCATTTACCTTTCGATTTTAGTTAAATTAGAAGGATTTACTATCTGAATCTCAGCCGCCGCCATTTTAATAGCAGACGCTGCTTTGGTGACGACAGCGACATCAACAGCATCAACTGACGTTTCATTGATTTCCGGTTAGAATTGCCAGTAAAATTCAGTAAATTCTATCTGATGCTACCAAACAGTTTTCAAAAATCTATTTTTATAAATTTCATTTGTAATAGATAAATTAAATTACAACGGTATATTTTTTCAATTGTATATTATACCCAGAAATTATTTCTTAAATTATTCTAAAAATCATGTAAGTTTCGAATTAATAGGGTTACAAAAAATTAGCTCGTTATAAGTACCTATGGTAACACAAACAAACGTCAAGCTTGTGACTGGTCATCAGTGGACGAATCGTGTGTCTGGCGCATTTTAAGTAATTGTTGATTGGAGATCTCCAAATATTACACAGATTATTGGTTACTGTGTTTTTATTAACTTTGGAAGCGGTTACTAATTTTCTAATAGTGATTTACAATAATTTATTTCATTGTATAGAAAGTGTAATTTGTGAAAAACTCTAGGTCAGCGTGTCGTTGGTTTCTCTCACAAGATGTCCGTGTGTTTCTTTGTACCTGCGTAAGTTCCTCTAGCGATAATATTAACATAATGTTTGTCGTGTTGTTTTTTCTTTCCAACCATTTAGTTATTTTGACGACTAGATATAATGTAATTTAATATACTAACTATATTATTATGTTTTATTATAAATTAAATGTTGCTGTTCTGTACTAGCAAGTTCGCACCAAGTCAGCCCGGTGTTGTTAGCTACGATTACAAAATGTTATCGCATATCATGCCACAGACTCACAAGCGCAACAGAGTATTTAGTTTAATGACTACAGAAAATGCAAAACTAATAGTTTTATCACACCTTAAGATTTTACTAAACCTCCGAATAATTTTAATAAAATGCTCATATTAAAAAAAATAAAGATATATGTACTTAATGATGACAATAAATTCAGTGCTCGTCTCTTATAGGTATTTCGTTTCTTTCCACTACGAGAATCAAACTTTTAATTTCGTTTTTAGGAACCTTGTAAAATCTCGTAACTTACTTATCTTACTTTACTATCTAATCTATAATAAATGATAATACCTAAGTATATGTAGTTTAAAATAGAAAAATGTACAAAAAATAATTTTGTAGACTCAGCGCCTAATAATCTCTGAAATCATACACACTGTAAAATTATCATATTAAGAAAAGTGTTTTTAATTTGTTTTTTTTTTAGAAATAATTAACTGGTATGTACATAATGGTCCAGAATTTCCTGAGGAAAATGGCATCGTATACGGGGCTATTTAGAATATGTTTAATACAGCATTTTATAGCACTTCCAATCCTTTACGTAAGACCTTTCCCAAAGACTTCTTCTTATGCCGTTTTCATGCAAAAGCTCCCTTGATTAGATCGTCGGTTCATGTGATGGTGAAACATCTCAACGTAGTCACTCGACAACGCTTCAAATAAAACAATTCACAATTTTGTAAACATCCTCGTTTTACATTGTACGTAGGTAGGAACACCTGCTCTGCTTTTTAAACTTTGCCTTAGAACCAGTAGTCAAGGTCATACTGGGGGAAGCAAGCAGGGGAATGATCGGAGGTAAAAACAACCCTATACAGCGAAGTGCAGAGCTGGTTTTGTAACGTACTTACTTGTTCACACATTACAGAACCGGTTTAATGTGTTGCACAAGAACAGTGCTGCAGTTTTGTACCAATTGTTCATATCACAGAACTGAGAATATGTATTTAGAAATGCTATCAGCTGTATTTGTTCCAAATAATATGTCGCCAGTTGCACACACTTAGATGATAATCATTATTTTACAGACATACAGAACTCTACGTTAATTCGTTATAGGATTATTTAAATATGAATCGCCAATTATAATTATACCAAATACACTTACACTGATTAGTATAGGATAACGTTTGTAGACATATCTAGGTACTTGCCAGCCGTTACGTCCTAGACAGTGCTACGTCAATAGGGAGCTAACGAGTTTGCGTCTTAACATTCACCAAATATTTTCGTGCACAATATGTAGTTCATTGGGTGCTCTCGTAGTTAGTACTCAATTATGATACGCAATGTATAACTTTTTAATAGATTAGATCATAACTGTTTTAACTCTTAAATTACATAATACTTTGTGACTTTTTGTCAATATTACTTAAAAACAAAAGTTTTTGGACTCACCGACGAAATGATGTCCTTACTTTGGACACACTGCAGTCCGAACTTCTTTTTCGATACATAATTACCGCGCAACTCGGATAATATATACACGAGTACGAAATTTGTTTGCACGTGTTTGCCGAAGCTACCTATGAGCGTTTGCTCATAGCTTAGTCGCGCGTGCCCCGCCCACTCAGTTCGGTGGTTCATACATTACGCCACAAAAGCGATTCTAGTATTCAAACCCTTATTCCTTTAATCCATAATTATAGTTTAAAAAACTAAAAAACACGCATTTATAGAAAATTCAACTAAAAAAATTAAAAAATTTAATCGAATTATTGCATTGTCATCGGTCTTTGACAGGTGTGCAAAATTTGAATGAAATCTGGCCGTTTAAAGTGGGTCAAAATCGTGCCCAAAGGAGTCGGTTACAAACATCCAAACAAACATACTTACAAGTGAAGCTAATATAAAGCGTGTAAAAAGCGTTTCTTGGATTTTTTTATTGTGTAATGGAATAGGCGTGTCTTCCAACTCACCTGATGGAAAGTGACGAAGAAGACAAAGATGGTACCCGCCTATCCAGGAGAAAACTATTTGCTCTACACTTGAACGTTTCAGGATAATAATTGACTAGAAAAATAGACGCAGGCAGTTCATTCCAGACTTTGGTGATTCGACCAAAGGGGAACTGTCAAAGCGTTAAAACAAGTAGATACTTATTACGTCAAAATCTTTGACGTATTATATTAGCTGACGTACAAAAGGTACATGTAATGTACAACAAATATGTACAGCGCTACCTAGAGTCTAGACCCTATAAGGACACGGATAAACATACTTATTTATATTTTTTGTAAATACATGCATATCATCATAGAAACAAACTACAAATATTTGCACTGAGTGGGAATGGAACCCGCGACCTCTGACGTGGCAGTCACGTCACGGACGTCAGTCACGGACTGCCACGTCAGAGACGTGACAGTCCGTCGTCGTTCTCCGCTAATTTGAAAAGTTAGGAAAAATAAAACACAGTTTGTATCGTATTTTTAATATAACTGGAGATCGCGTGGTAGTCGAATTTCGACCATGGTTTTTTCATTGGCCAGTATAATTTGAGCTGTCATTGTATAGACTTACCATGACAGGTAATCACAAATACTGAACGCGTGTAATTTCATTAAACCGTTTTCACGTAATTGTTAAAGTTGTAAAACATATTGTTTAAAAATTTTAGCTTTCTGCACTTCTTCTATATATAAACTGTAAATATTCCAAAAATCACGGTACTACGTTCGCGAATTTTTCTTAAAAAGAGGTACAAAGAATTCTCTTCACGTATTATTGTATTAATATAATGATTAAGTATATAAGACTAATTTCTATATTGCTCGATCTTAGTGCTGTTGTTGTATTCTTAAATATGAAATAGATACTTGTTGAAATATTCTGAAATAAAAACAGTTGGCACACACCTCTTTTAACTTTTATTTTTACCTTTGGTTGAACAGTGACCAAGCTGGTCCGTCGACCGTGGCAGAGGCATGTGAAGTAGACGGCGACGTGGTGGGCGAAGAACATTCACCCGCGGAGACTTCGCAACAGACCCTTCAGCAGTTCTGGAACAAAGTCACTGAAGATATCAAGAAAGTTAATTCTGTAAGTCCATACTCGTTCTCATATCTCTATTGTACCTATTTGTAAAGTACCAAATGTCCCCACAGTACAGTGTCCCAAATATTTGACATTTCCAGGAAGACTTCAAGTCCCAAGCTCTCCCTTTAGCCCGTATAAAGAAAATAATGAAACTGGATGAGGAAGTGAAGATGATATCGGCCGAAGCACCCGTACTCTTCGCTAAGGCGGCGGAGATCTTTATACACGAGCTCACGCTCAGGGCCTGGTCACACACTGAAGATAATAAGAGAAGGACGTTACAGGTAAGAATAATATCATCAGTATCTTCCATATTAGACTTCGTGTCCACGGCACTAACGTATGTACGACACTTTAGTTCTTGGTCGGATGAACTCATTACGAATTTTATCCTTCAAAGAAACTCCATGCATATCTCCCTCCAAAGCCCACTCTGCGATTTTAAGCTTGTGAATTAACCCCACCGTGGGCTATATACCTATAGCATTATTATCGGTGACTTTATTTTATTAAGTCAACTGTACAATTAAAAATAAAGAACTCATCAAGAGTGATCCAAGTGACAGCGGTAGTGGCACCCAAAGGTTTTGACAAATTTGTCTTCTCATTTTCGCATCAGTTATCCGTAGAAATTGCGCGTAACAGTGTCGAAATATCGGCAACTCGACAAAAACAAAAAACTTAGTAAAATATCCCTTTAATTGATGATATAAATATATAAATAAAAATAAATAGGGGCTCGTGGATAAGTGGTAACCGAGTATGTTAGCACATTACAAGGTTAAGTAATACTAGCCAGGTCAGTCTTAGGATGGGTGACCATTCTTAACACATTGAGACCCCTCCGTGCCTCGGAGAGCACGTTATGCCGTCGGTCCCGGTTGCAACAAGAACATCTGTGGTATTCGTTAAACTACCCGTAGGTAGTTGGAGCCTTTTAGTCCGACAACTTGGTCTAATTACAGAACTTCGATATCGCCTAGTACTCGGGTTGTGGAGATCTGATGAAAATATAGAAGTTCGGCCGTATCGTGGTTAGACTGAAAGCTTACCCCACCTTAGTTGGGAAAAGGCGCGGAGGAAGATGATATAAATAATCATGTTAGTTTAAGTAAAGTTAAACATTAATGTCGGTTTTCTGAACTCAATTGAACGACATTTCAGCGTAACGATATAGCAATGGCTATATCTAAATGCGATCAGTTCGACTTCCTGATCGACATTGTGCCCCGGCACGAAGTGAAGCCACAGCCGGTCAACAAGCCACGGTATGAGCCACCCAGGAGCAGCCCTTCTTCCGAACAGGTGAGTTACATCTCAAATACAGCTTAAGTAGAAACTAGTATCTAGTAAAATGACTTTCCAAACACTTGGTCCGTGTCAGACTGATTTTGCACTTTTCGAAATCTACTGGACTTACCTTTTTTTTTGTGCGTGTGGAAACCCCCTCGGGCCGTGACGCCACCGGGGTTTTCGGTGGGGCGGTATGTCGGAATCGAACCGACTACACACGGTGTGCCGTACTGCGCCTGAAATAGGAGGGATCCGGGAACAGCATTTATTAAGACATCCGGACCCCCTCTGGCTACTGGATTTACCTAGTACAAGGTGTTTGTATATTTTATGAAGAACCTATATATGGGTACATAATTATACATAGTGTTCCAGAACTCGAATCACAGGAGAAAAGTCCATTTTAACGTAATTGGTTAAAGTTTTTATGTGTGTAATCTCTTTAACAACTCAAACAAAAAGCATCCTTAGATTTATAACAGTAAAGTACATTTTCTGTACCTATATACCGACCGCTTGTTCCCTTCATTATTTATAAGTATTATGCTATAATCTGAGGTGTTATGTCCACAAAGTAACAAACTAAGTAAAGTTCTGTGGATGGATGTATCGGGTCACAGATAAGATAATAGTTACTACTTCCCTAGGTACGTTGAAAACTCCTAATAGGGGTTTTGGCAGCAAATGTATCTAATACATAAGCTATGGATATGTATAAAGATATTTCTCTCTTCCCTTCTCAAAATAACTCATGACAAATTTTATTTGAAACAGAAGTAATTGTTCTTCATCTTGATTATTTTAGTGTCGCTAAGTTTACTTTAAATAAGTACCTACTGGTATCATACCGGACGAGACAAGACTTGAAAACATAATTTTAAAAAATATAATTAAATTTTTAGGGTTCCGTACCCAAAGGGTAAAAACGGGATCCTATTACTACTAGAAACGTATTTTTTTTGTTAAATATTGTACAATGGTGCAGAATCCTTAATGCGCGAGTCCGACTCGCACTTGGCCGGTTTTTCTAACGTCGATCTGATGATAAACGTGTCTGCTTTACGTTCCGAACTAAAATGGCTACCTATACGCCAGCGCCGTAATCTACGAGCACTATCTTCTCTTTTCTCTTTTCTTAACTCTCCATCTCCACCTTCGTATTTAGCTCCCTACCTTCGGTTCTTGTGCTCAAATCATAATAGAAATCTTCGTTCTACAAATAATAACCTTCTCTTATGTCCCCCACATAACTCCGACTTCGTGAACTCTTCGTTCTATGTCCAATCAGTTCTTCTCTGGAATGCGCTCCCACTCGAAATCAGGATGTCCACAAACCGCTTTATATTTAAGAGGAGAGTACGTGATCTCCTCCACAACGAGTTGGCAGAATTGACACAGCGCTAGAACATAACTCTCTGACTTGATATGTATGTATATGTATGTTTATAATATGTATATATGATGTAGATGTTCTTAATGTGTATATTTAGTTTATGGTTTGATTTATCTATCCAAATTATTATAAGACTTTTGAATTCTTATCTTTGGAATATTATCTCTCTCTCTTTTCTCTGTTTTCTCTCTATAACATATCTTTTCACCTACCACTTTTATTTCCGCATCACCCCAAGGTTGACTGGCAGAGAATGCCTTAGGCATTAAGTCCGCCTTTGTACAATCTGTGCATAAAGCATTAATAAATAAATAAATAAATAAATAATCAGGTTTATTTAAAAATATACAATCTAGGTATGTAAATAGGTGTGAGTCACATATTATTAGAACTCTTTTCAACATATCCTACAAAATGTTATTTTTTTATTAATTTCGAAATTAATAAAAATAGTATATGTTATGAATATAGAATACAGGTACACACTACATGAATTAAATATGAATATTATTGGTTCTCGATGTATTATTTTCTGTCTTTCGGCTTTTGGAGAAGAATGATTAATCTAGGCAAGCACTTACAAAACATTTGAATTGCCACTAAGTTTAACTTTTCAACATGTGCGCAGTTTAGTTTACTTACCTACTACAAACTGGCCCCAGATTTTTTTTATGTCATAAGTATTCCTAATATGAAAGTTGCCATTAAATGAAAGTCACCATAAAAGCACAAGAATTCAAGGAAACATGAAAAGTTGAAATAAAGCTTGCTCATACTTTATACTGGAATACTCAGCAAAGGTGACAACTCGACACTCATAAAATCATTGTTTATAGGCATATTTTTGTTTGACTTTTGACTCTGTACATATTACACTAAAATAATATAGTATCATAAGAATCATGAAGACAAAATTATATTATAAATAAAAATTGTTCAAATATAACAAATTATAGCAGTGGATGAATAACACAATATTTAACATTTTTTCAATTAATTAGCAAAAATAACAGTGTAATTAAAACAACAGTATTCCAACTATCCTGTTATTATTGAGTATACGTGTGGTGTGCGCAGCCGCAAGTCATCATAAAACCTTGCGCAGGTCGTACAGGTACCATTCAATACCATCATAATCCAACTAATATCAACTGACCACCTAATGCGGGAGTTGTCACTTAAAAAAAAAAAGAAATGTTATATTTAATCTGCAGTAGGGTGATGGATAAGGCGTCGGGACTTGCGATCAGTGCACTGCCGACTTGAACCCACTCCTAACACAAGCATTTACCTTAGCTGGAGGGGTTAACGAGTAAACTAATGATGTGTGACCCCCACGTTACTAGTATTCTTAAAGAAAAAAGGTAACAGACATCAACATTAAGCAGGTGTGCAACTACGGAAGGTGTCCAGGGTGTCCGGACACCCCCTCAAAACCTGTGGACACCCCCTTCGAGGGTGTCCAAATATCCCCCACATAACCCAGAAGAGGATGCGCCGAGGAGTCTGCGGCAATTTTAATAAAAATGTAAATCAAAATAAATTGTTCGCCGTAAAAAGAATGTTTATCGTAATACCAAATTATTTATTTGATGACCTTTTTTTTTTAATCCTCATAAATAATATTTTGGACACCCCTCCTTTTTGAGGGTTGTTGCGCCCCTGACATTAAGGAACATTAACTACATTTAAGACGTCTTCCGCGCTATGAAATTACCTTTCAGTTTGCGGGAACTTTACAAAATCAGTAAACCGTCTACGACCAGCATTGTAACAACTACACATCTATATAAATAAATCAACCCAATTGTCGCGTATACGTAATTGTCCTGGAGTAGTACTCTACAGGACATAAAACTAGAGTATTAAAATTCCATATAAATAGTCAACGGCTAATGTGAACTTCAATTTTTAAAATATAAACGTCATTAATTTTATTGTCAAACTGATTACGATCATAAAAATTAATAACGAGTTTAAAGTTTATTAAAATCTCAGTTATCCAGGAAACCTATAAAATATACAAGATAATGTATCGATTTGGGTTGTCCTGTAAATGGATTTTTAACCTTAGTTATCCAGGAAACCTCTACCTAAAATATACAAGCTAATGTATCGATTTGGGTTGTCCTGTAAATGTATTTTTAGCCTTAGTTATCCAGGAAACCTCTACCTAAAATATGCAAGATAATGTATCGATTTGGGTTGTCCTGTAAATGTATTTTTAACCTTAGTTATCCAGGAAACCTCTACCTAAAACATACAAGATAATATATCGATTTGGGTTGTCCTGTAAAAATTTCACTGTCTCATATCATCGTTATCAAAATCATACTCATACACAGTATACCTAAACTGTGAGTAAGACTGTTCACAGTATGGGTATTCCGTGGTCAGGGTGGTATTTCGAAGGAAAATCAATTTGTTCGGTACAAAATAATGATAAAATATAATTCGTACTTTTAATCCTCACTCTTACGATGCTCTCATTTTTGTTCCCTTATAGCATACTAGTTCTTCGAGCAAGCTAGTTAGGTAGCCGCTTCCACGGGGCAAGAAGGTATGTGTAACCCACAGACGTTACGATGTTGGGCTCCAGTAAATAGAGCTCTGTTTGTTCAGTCCTGCCTAGGTATTTTTCACTTAGACAAGTATATTATTATATTGTTTAACAAAATACAAAAAAGGTCTTATTATCGTAATTCTCTAATCTATCCGTATTCATGATAACCACTTTTTTATCAGTCAGTTTTTCACAGCGGTAAAGTCGACCATACTTATGGCGTCCTTTGTTTTTATTATGAGACAGATGCGCATACAAATACAGAGCTTGTCAAATGTTGAATACGGTAGTTGACTGTTAAGCCTAGTCAGTTTTTTTTTAACCGACTTAAAAAAGTTTTCAATTCGACTGTTTTAAACATCAAAATGGTAGGTTGTAAAGATGTATCCTTGTATGAAATAGCAACTTTTGATGTCATAGTGTGCTATTGTCGTACAGATACTTTTATTGCTTGGCTTATAAAAAAACTACAAATTTGAAAATAATAATAATAAATGCAATTTTCAGCATTAGCCCCTTGTGATAAAGGTAGATATTTCAAAAATTATTTTCTCAGATTCCCAATACCAATTTTGTAGAATGTACTGAGTATAATTTACGAATTATACCAAGAAACGAAAAAAAATGTTCAAAATTGCCACAATAAATTGTTATGAACATTGTAAGATGTTAATGAATGTTATTAATTACAGACGTCACCAGGAACGGCGTCATCGTCGAACAACGTCGCAGTTACGCAACAACCTGTGACATTGGTACAGCAGGTCGTTACGCCATCTGGGGAACTTCAGCAGCTTCCGGTAAAAATAATTGCATATAATATACAGGCATCTTATAGGTTCACAGTGGGTCGTCTCACTGTGTACCACCAACGCCATTTTAATTTTATGACGCAATAAAACTTTTACTGTGGTGGCTATGCCTAATTTTGCTATCAAATGAGACCATAATAACTACTTATTACGTAGAAAAAACAACTCAGTAGATAAAATTGATATCTATGGAAGAAAAAAACAACAAAACTTACTTTTTTTTTTACTTTTGTAGTCACAAAACACAAAATAATCCTTATGCCGTACACGACCTTACACTTTAAAATAAAAAAAATGGTTTTTATTTTTCTAATTAGATTCAAATATTATTGTCTCCAATTGTGCTTCTGCTGCATAGCGAAACAGCCTAAACCAAAATTTGTCCAATATAGAACAAGGGCTTTATGTACCTGTAACCTGTTTTTGGTTACCTCCAATTCTTTTCTTGATGCGTTTTCTACAAATCGAAGTTTTTACAAGTAAGTTAATGTATTTTAGATCCAACTAACTCAGGCACAACTGAACATGATCCGTATGCAAGTGCAAAACAACCCGAACCAGCCCATCATAATACAAACACAACCGCAGCAATCGCAAATTATACAGGTATTCACTTATTACATAATTTTTTAAAACGAATATTATGGCAAACAGCTGTGTCCGTAAAACAGTTATGTTACTTGAGCGTTGCCAACCCTATTCCAATAGGAATCTATCGACAATGATTTATTTTAAACACACTTTTAGCTTCACTTGTAACTAGGGCTGCCATCTGTCCGGATTTCCCCGGATTTGTCCTAGTTTAGAGGGCATCCGGGGAGCGGGGTTTTCAAAAAGTGTCCGGGTAAAACCCATTTGTTAGATAAATCGTTAACATGCTAAAAATTTAAATGGAATCGGTGTTCTTTTTAAGGTGTCCGGGAAAGAATCTCGATTTCACCTGTGTCCGGATTTTTTAAAGTTTTTGTCCGGTGTCGGCAATTTAAGTGATGGCAGGCCTACTTGTAACTATGTAAACAAATCTAAGTCAATTAAATCGAACTTTGTATGTAAAAGTAGTTCGGATGATAAAACTATATATATATATATATAATACTATAAATATGGCATCTTGGAGCTAATCTGATGATAGGGCCAGGAGGTAGATAGTGGAACTCTTCGGTGGCTGCTAGTAACCCGCTCGAGTTTGGACTCATATGACGAGGACTGGATTCAGCCATGCATGGAATTAGGATATAATTTGTCTTTATTTAGTTGGCACTCGATACGAGCAAGGGTTCCGAGTTTGGTTCTTCATTTAAAATAATTTTAAGGCTTTTTAGACAATTCTTAATAACAATAACTTGTCGAACGAGCTTCTCTGTAATTTCTATAGTCTCTTGGGCAACCGTAACAAAGCTTGGTTCTTCTGAAATTTCTAAAACCTGAAGAGCATGCCCCCAGTCTGCCACAGAGTTTTACAACTTTTTAAAATACATCTTTAGTTAATTGTTGACAACCTTCCATTGCAGGTGTCATCCCAACAACACCAGCCTCAACAACAAGTGTTCTTAGCTCAAGTGGCGAGCTCACAAGAGGACTCCTAGTGTCAGGATGCTGTAGACGAGAAATGCAATCTCGGTGATAGTGTGATAGTGACGTGACATAGTGTAATTAAAATGGTAGTAGTACATGGAATGTGACAGACATTTTAGATACAAAACTGGAATTTATTATTGCTATTTGTGATGTCACAGATTCATAATAAATAGCTGGCAAAAATGCGATAGTTGTCAAGTGTTATTACCGCTATTTTACTTTCAAAAGTTACACTACAATTAACACCTTAAATTTCTCCGGAATATAGAGAGAATACCAGCTGAGAAAAATGTGAAAATTTAAAAATGACACAAATTTATTAAATTCTGAAATTGTGACGAGATTTTCTGTATTATAAAATAAATTAATTTGAGATATCTAATAAAATAAATATCTCATGCTGCCTTGTAAAGAATATGTTGATAGTCTACATCAGCTGTGTTGTTTATTCTTGATATACATATACGAATACAATAGAATATTCCATATAATATAGTCTACAGTTGATCATAAATAGCCGGCAACTCTTTGTGTTTAAAAATAACGAGTGCTCTCTCATTATTTCATTAAAATAGCACAATATGTGCTAACCGATTAGTGCGTTCACAATGATGAATTTGGGGCCTCGTGGCTAAGTTGTAAGCGAGTAGGTTAGCATATTGCAAGGTTAAGTAATGATCCCAACTTAGTTAGGAAAAGGCTCGGAGAAGGATGATGACAATGATATCTTAAATTTTAGTGAAATAATGAAAGTGGACCGTAACACATTTGAATCTTTGATGCGCGTCGAGGGTAAAAATGACAGACCAACGTAGATTATTATGTAACTTAAAATTAAATTATTTTGGTCGTTAAACTAATCAAAATCTACAATCGAACCCACTGACTAAACTAAAATGACAAAATATAAAAAAAAAAAATCTGCAGTTTTTTATTGACACATCTGAGGTCTAATTGTAATACAACTTTAATGATAGCCAAACACATGCTAGGGATAATTTCGCGTGATAGTTTTTTTTTATGTCGGTTTGTGAAGACTAGTATCGCTAATAAACCCATAATAGATGTAGCAAGATAATAATTTTGATAATTATTAATCATAAAAAATCACGTAAGTTTATTGCTAACTAATTTTAGTATGAGCACATAATGATAGTGTACCCTTCAAGAGTTTTTTTTTCTAAGAGTTTTAATGTCATATGTTTAAAAATATATTTTAAAAATTCCATTGCAAGGTTTACTACCATGACTATCATATGCCAAAATCTACATAATTAAGTCCATCTGTTACTAAAACAAAATAAAAAACGACTCAAACCTAGGATGCCCGGATGTGATCTTAGAAGGCTCTTCGTTTATTTTAATTAGATGAATTTGATAGTTTTATTCATGGCTCTGAGCTTTGCAATGGTAAAAATTTCATTGTCTGCGTCCATGACGTACAATTTATCATTATCTTGGACATTTGACGAAAAAGATATAAAAAGCACATGACGGTTTTGAGTAGCGCATCGAATTAAATGTGTTTAAATAAGTGTTGTTTGTTATGTAAGTGTACGTACTTAAGTTATTAAATAAACTGACAAATTAATAAATTTAGTTTTATTAGAAAATTTACAACTGAAAACATAACATTCCTTATTTGATATAAGTTCCTTACAAATAGATAGAAAAATAAAATTAACAATTATCTCAGGCGTTTCATACACTGAATAGAATTAAACATTTAATTAATTAACAAAGGTATGAAAGAGGAAATGTAACTATACAAGTTGTAGCATTCCCATTAAACATACCATATCCAATTGATATACTCTACCACACGGCTATCCCAACATGGGGACGCTTTGCGACTTTTTAACAAAATATTCACGACTTATCAGTCATTATCAGTACCCAAATAACGACCAATCAACTGTTATGGTCCATTACGCTATTACCACTAGATACTGTATATTTTACCAATTTTATCCTACACTAGGACCTAAAAACACTTGTTGAATATCCATATTATTTAAGAGAAAAATTTAAAGTCCTGGCTTGTCTAAGAATATAGAACAATAACTTTAGTAAAGATGTAATAGAAAACTATTTATTATAGAGCATAAAATAAATAGTTTTAATAATATGGACGGGAACCAAGACTAAACATAATCTGTCTTACTAAAACCGTGTTTAACACATGTTTAGTTAGACGCTGCCTAACTCGATGCGTGTTCTATATTGAATGTGGATATTTAACGTAGATTTTGATTAAATTAAAACATTTTCATAATAACATGTATTTGTTTCTCAAAATCAGTTCTTCACGTAACGAAACGTTTCCTAGAGTTACCATATTATATAGAACACGCATCGAGTTAGGCAGCGTCTAACTAAACATGTGTTAAACACGGTTTTGTAGTAAGACAGAATGTATCTAACCCACTGACACAAATAAATTAGTTTAATTGCATTAAGTGCTTAAAATACTGCTAATTTAAGGACACCGTGTGTTGTCTGATTATATGTATAAAGGCCAACCGTGGAAATTTTTCTATTAATATTAGCTTCTTTACTTTGAAGGTTTAACCTTGGATTTCATGTGAAGTTTAACTACAGTAGCAAAAAGATTTAATTTGAAAAAAAAAATAGATTCGGAAATGTGGTTTTATTGCTAACATATGTGAAAATAACACATTTATGTAAACCGCGGTAGATAGCAACGAGAAATTGGTAGGACACAGTGGATCGCCGATGGTGGCTTAGTTAACAATGACCTTAAGTTTTTACCTCAATAGCTTCATAGTCGTTAGTTACCCTGGTCTAGGAGACATTAGTCAGTGTTTAGTTTCATGTGTTCGAGGACGGCTTGCACATCTTCCTTGAGCAGCTGCACCATGACACGCTTCTGTTTGCAGTCTTCGCGAATCACCCCCGAAGTTTGCTCTTTCAACTGTTTCATGAAATTCATATCTTGTTCTTGGGCCCTTGATAAATAAAAATATATAGTAGGTAAAAATAAAAATAAATGTTGTATGATAAAAACAACGAGAATATTATAGTTTATGTGGTTTCACGTTAAGATTAAAAATAATTCTGTTTTACCTGTTGGTATTGTTACGTTGAACGCGGTTATCTTTGAATCTACTGGATTTGAAAAATCCTTTGCTCTTGATATCCCAATTCTTAAGGAAATTTAAGTATAGGCTATTTAATATCACGCTATAACCGTTAGGAGCGGAGCAGTGACTATAAACGCGGGCGAAACTGCGAGGAATGGCAACACTTACATTTTATCCAAATCACTGAACTTGTCGTCCATGAGTTGAACTATGCCCGCCAGCAAATCGGCCGCGACACGCTTGTACATGTTGTGTCGTTTCTCCTTCAGCTCGTACAACTGCTGCTGAGCCGCCACGAATAGGTGTACGAATCTGCATTCATTCATTGGAGTATTATACATACGAGTACATACACCATGTTTGTATTTTATTATCCAGGGTGTATTTGAAAAACGAACACTTAAATCACTGAAAGGGTATGACTCTAGCATGCAGTTACAATAAAAAAAAACTAATTTCCAGGTATTTTTACCTCAGTTTCTCATAAAAGCAGGTGGAACGTGTAAAGTCAAAGATTTCAAATCGTACGTATTTTTTTTATTTTGTAACTATTCCTTCCGTTATTGAGAAAATCCATAAAATGTAACTAAAAAAATTTCGAAGGTAGTTTTTATGGATTTTCTTAGCAACGGAATGAAAAATTCCAAAATAAAAACTAAATGTACGATTTAAAATCTTTAACTTTACACATTTCACCTACTTTTATGAATAATGGAATGGTATAAGTATTCCAAATTTCACAGTCCTGTCTGTGCACGTTGGCTTAACATATGCGTACAAAGAATTCCACTGTATTCGCGTATTAAATATAAGTAATATAATAAATAGGCAAAAACAAAATAGTTCAGTATACATTTTTCCTCTGTTTGTCGACTGATTTTTTTTTTATTTAGCGATTATTGACGAGTTATAATGTTATCGATAAAAAAGGAAAAACTTGTTTTTCCCTACTTTAGACGGAGGTTTGTTGTGTGCGACCATATAATAATGTTAAGTGAATAAGAATACGTTGTCCAGATTTTTTTTTTTTTATATTTTCAAATGTTTTGGACTATAGAGATTTCCATCAAGCTGAAACTTTAAAGACTTACGAAGATCAGAGTACAAAAAGGTGTTGGACAGTATCAAGGTCCGCATATATAAATGCTTCGCACTACTTACTTTTTGCTGGTGTTCTGATGTATTTCAATCAGCGTTGTATCCAATTTCTCAATAACATTTTGTAAGCTATCTCTAACCGAAATGTTCAACACTTCTCCTGCAAGTAAACAAACAATAAATTCAATTGCACAAAGGTTTTGTAAGTCGGTATATCTAATTATCGGCAAGCCAAAAATATGTTAAAAATGGCGTGTGTTAGTTGTGGTATCTGTATATCCATATCTGTTTCGCTAAGTCTGTCTTGCACCTCATTTAAAGTTTTTGAAGTTTATGAAACTAGACAAAAAAAACATCGCAAAACGGAAATAAGAAACACCTTAAAATGCGGGGAATATGCAATAGATACATTTTAATGTAGGTATCTAACAATTATAAACTAATTTGGCAAAAACGAAAGTTTTTAAAGTTGTAGGGAAATCAAAGGTCCTACAACGAAAGAAAAAGCAAAAAAAAGGAGAAAGGACCCTTCAATTTACTTAAATATCTACTTTCCCTACTTCTGATTCATTTGAACAAATCACCAATATTTCTTAAGCAAACAGTATGAACTGGTAGGGTTTTCAATAACTTACCTCGACTGCCACTTGGCTCGTTCCTCTTAAACCATTCGTCCACACTAGACTCCGTATTTCCACTTGCAGAAATAAAGTCCCCCATATTATTATTCTCCTCTACTTTCTTTTTTTTACAATCATCTCTATCTTCTTCTAACTTTCTTTTCAGCGTTCTACAATCTGCTATTTTTGTGGAAGTGCTAATTTTATCCTGGATGGACTCTGAATCAGTGGACTGTGTTAAGTTTTTTTGTGGTGTTACATGTAAAAACTCTATTTCATTTTCTTTTGCATGGCTTAATTCTTTTATAGATTCTTCAGCTTTTGAGCTTTGAGATTGAATTTGTCCCTGTCGTACATTTTTATAAAAAGTGTCTTTTATTTCCTTCATGTAATCTTCATCATCTGACAGAGTAGATTGCGAGAGTTTGTCAACGTTCTTGATGCAGCTATCGAACAGTTTTATAGGAGAAATATTCGATTTTGGTGTATTTTTAACACGTCTTGTATATTGCACTCTGGTCTTCTGTTCAATTTTTTTTGGTAATACAATTTTTTTTTTACTTTGTATAGATTCGTTAGAATCATTATTTTGAATAAGAGGTTTACTACGTTCTCTATTAAGGTTTATTTTAATCAACGGTGACTTTTCTCGCATTAAAGATTTCTTAACCACCTCTTGAATTTCTGAATCATTTTCAGAATCAGTGACATGTTTGGATTCGATTATTTTAAAAAATTCAGTATTTTTGCGTGAAGTTTTTGACTTACTACTAATGGGAGAGTCTGTATCCGATTCTGAATTCCTTCTGGAAGGTAACCATCTGCTTATATCTTCTAAAGATATTCTTTCTATAGAGACTACAGGAGATTTTAAGGATTTTGGACTATCGCTACTCTTCGTTTTTATGTCTTTCTTATTTTGTTTGTTAGACCGGTTTGTAACAGTCATTTTACAATTTTCTTTAGACTCATTATGACATAAAACATTTATATTATTAATTTCTTCCGTCAATTTTTCGAAATAATCTTTTATAGAACGATCCAAGTACTCTGATTCTAAATTGCGGTGTTCCAATCGTTCTATAATAAGCTTGGGACTCGGTGGAGCTTCCTCCGAATCACCATGTCCAGTTATGCCTACAGTAGCTATAGATTGGTCAGATTTTGTTTCCGATCCAGGTAAGCTTAAAGTTTTGGTAGTAATCTTTTCATTGGTATGATTTTTAATGTCGCTTTCTTTCGCCTTTCTTTTGGGCTTGACAATACTTGGTTTCTTAGTTTTGGGTTCTTTACGATTCCATTTTAATTCTTCTTTGGATTGTAATTCAAGTTGTATAACTTCGTCCGTAATATTAACAGTCTGTGGACTGTTTATATTTTTGTCGTTATCAGAAAGCAGATTTTGGGTATTATTGGATTCGTTTATGTACTTTTCAGGATTTTGACAAATTTTCTTGAATTTATCTACCATTTTGGCTGATAAGTCTCCGTCTGCTTTATTTGGGGTTCGTACCTCTTCCACGACCAGTCCCGGTAAAGGACTTTCAGTCCTATCGTTATCGGCATTAGGTTTAATATCCACAGTTTTCTTACCTCCCTTGACCAAATCTACAGTTTTAGATTTTGTTTTCTTAGTTCTTTTTGTTTTTTGTTGTTTCATATTGATCTTTTCAGATTTTTCCATAATAGCTTCCATTTCGGGAGGTTTCTCTAAAACTAATAATGGTTCAGTCTCTACCATTTTAGGAATTTCAATGACTATAGAAGTATCCAGCACTTCTGTTCGTTCTCTCATTTTTTCATCGATTAAATCACTAACAGGTTTTACTTCAATATTATTCGTTCTTTGTCTTCTGTTAATTTTTCGTTTTAGTTTTTTGCCTTCATCTTTATTTGTATAGTCAATACGGTTGACTACTCGACCACGTCTTAACACTGTAGAGTCTTCACTGCCGACAGTAGTAGTACTGTTTTTTTTAGAAACAGTTATCGTTTTTTCCTTAAACTCATCTTCACTATCAGTAGAGAAATTATACACTTCTGATGCTCTGTTGATTAGTTTTACTTGTTCACTATTCGTAGATTCTTTTACTTTGTCAAATAATTCGTTCATTTTCTTTGTTCTAGGCGAAGGTGATTCATATTTTTTAGATTTTCTATTTCGCGGCATTCGGATATACCTTTGGCGTTCTTGTTCTATGTCTTTGTATGGTTTATATGAAAGGGTAGATTTTGGTGTTTTCTTTATTTTGGAATCAATGAAATCATTTTCTTGGGAGTTCACAAGCACTTCTTCGGTGATTTTTTCATCTTTGGGAGAAAACAGTTTACGTTTCCTTCGCAATATAGGTGTTTTGACATCAGCTGTATTATCAGGCAGTAAATCTTTTTTTTTATTTTCGACAATTTCTTGAAGAACAGCAGGTACGTTATTTTCAGCAACTGCCTCTGCGTTGTCCTCCATGATAGTAGACATTTTAGCAGTATTTTCTAATTCAAGTTTGTTTTTCCGTTTTAATGCACGAGTTTTAATGTTCTCTTTTTTAGACGTGACTTTATATTTCAGCTTAATTTTTTTAGCAGTTTTTTTATTTACAATTTTTTTCTCAGCATTAATATTTTGAATTTTACCTAAAATTTCTTTTAAAGGTAAATCATCTTCCAGGTCAGAAATATCGCCGCCAACAGCTTCTTGATCTTTGTTCAAATACTTAGAACATTTATTAAATTCATCGCATACCTTATCCACTATATTATTAAGGCATTCTATTACTTCAATATTATTTATGTTAAAGGGATCCAGGTTTTGTAATTCATCTCCCATTAACATTTCACCATCAAGAAGATCGTCACTGAATTCAGAGCTAGTTTCGTTTATTTTCTTGGCGAGGGTTGGGCTAATAAATTCTTGTTCTCTATTTTCTGTAAAATGTTGAGAAAAAAATTCTTCAACTACGTGAACGTCAAAACAATTTTCCTCTAAAGCATCATTTTTAGGAATAACTTTCTTCTTTCGACGAGTATTAACATACTCATTAGGCGTATCACTTATAGCTTCCGTATTAGATTCGTCAGATGTCGGAGATACCACTTTAGGGTACTTTTTCACAGACTTAATTAAATCGTTTTCCGTAGTCGGCGTATTCTCAATTGCGTCGACATTCTCGTTTAACTCTTGTGATGTTTTTTCCCTTGTATTAATACCACTATCAATTTGATCTTTATCTTTTTCTAGTTTAGCATTCAGTGCTTCTTGGACTAATAAATTTACAATATTGTCAGGGTCATAGTCTTTAGATTTGGATAATCTTTCAACTGTATCATTTATAACCGAGTCGTCATTAGACCCTATAGTAGCGACTAACAAACAACTTGGTGTTTCATCACGAACTATCGGTGACAACAGCCTGCCTTTCGTTTTAATCTTTGGGTCAGGATATTTTCTACTAGTCTCACTATCACTATGAGACTTCCTACTAGAGTCTATTGTTTTAATTTTTTTGTGACAGACGCCAAATGCTTTACGATTAAGTGTTGTGGTACTTTGGGCGTCTGCTTCGCTGACTTCAGTTACTATAGATAAATCGGGAGGGGCACAAACGCCCAGTGGTTCCTTGTCGAATTTATATCGAGGTAACGCGGCTAGTTTTTCGTGAAGCTAAAAAAGATGTAATTATATATTATTAAGGTTTGCCATCGATAATGGCAGAATAAGTAACTATTAATAAGATATATGATTTTACTTTTAAATAGTTCTTTTGGGGCTAACTGAGTGGATGGGGCAAAAAACTGCAATTAAATCACATATTTTCGTATGCAATTAAAATAAGTTTCATAGCGTTAATATTTCCGAAAAAGTTGTGTTGTTTATATACAACACGCAAACGACTTACACTGATATTCACATACTTCTGCAAGGTGTTCAGCAAGACAGTTAACACTGAACCTTTGCTAGTGGTGACATTTGTGCATGTATCGATCTTACCGTGTAAAGAAGAGCAGCTACGCACTATTAAACACGGGAAAACCTGGGTGCATTTTTTTTGCTACAGTAGTGTGATGTCATGATGACGAGCCATGATTGGATTGGATTGGATTATTATACTACGAGGTCTTGTGTCCCTTTGTGTAATTAACAATGGTCGGAATAGGTAGAATGATTTTATGTAAGTGTATCATGATTTCCTAACACGGACATGGTTTCTTCCAGAAAAAAAGGAACGGTATTATCGGCATTAACTTAACTATTAAAGTAGTTTTACTGAAACATTGTAAATTAAATTTATTTATCTGTACCTAATAACAAAATAATTACTTATTACGTTTTGTTTGCTCGCTCACAATAATATGAAAAATTGGATCGTTTACTACGATATTGCACAAATACTATACTAGTAGATCTTTATTGCAGAAAAATACTTTTCCCGAGACAAAAACTCAAATACTAAAGTGAAACACTGTTAAAAAAACTAAGGATCCATACACACTTATACGAAACTTACCTGTGCTAAAGAACTAGTGGATGCAGTTGATGGTGATATACAGGAATGAGGTTGACGCGTTTTAACAATATAACCTGTAAAAACATTTTTTATTATTATATATATATATTACATTTTCAATAATTGTTATCTATGAAGCGATCCAGAGTTAAAAAGTTAATACGAACCTACTAGGTTTACAACCAATGGACAAAAACTTAAAGTACATATCTTATCAGACATTAGTGAAGTATGTCATTCGATCACAATAATCTTCTCTGTATTAACATTTCCAACCGTAGGGAAGAAATGTATACATGTATTTTTTAAAAGACCTGCAGTTTCAGCATTTAAAGGAGGTACAAACTGGCTTATAAAAACATATTTTAATCTCAGGAAATAACCACAAAAACCATTTTCATACGAAAATTGAAACCACAATATTCGATTGCAAACTGGAAAACCCCAAATTATTTAACTTTTTTAAATATCTTTACCTGATTAACAAGTGATTACCTACCTGAATGTTTACGTCTTCTTACTTCCAATGGATGGGAAAATCGCGAGTCGTCCTCCTGCAATCAATAATGATTATGACAGTGACATTTCTAAACATATTGAACTACCCACATTGTAACGAGGACGCGCTTAATGCTCGTCGAGTAGAGTACTTTTTTTATTACTCATTTATTTATTTACCTATATTCAATATAAACAAACATTAAGCCTTTGGAATTATCCATCAATCACGTGAGGCTCGAAAGGGGGGGAGGGGGTTGGAAAAAATCACGAAATATCACAAGGGGGAGGGGGGGGTGTAGTGAGATATTACGTGTATTAATTTTTTCGTAGAACGTGTGTTAAGAAAATATTCTGAAATTTTTTAATACATTTTGAAAAAAAAAAAATACACGTGATTTTGGCTAGGGCCTCACCACGTATCACCAGGGGGAGAGGGGGAAGTTTAAAAATGGTTAAAAACATGACGTGATTAATGGACGACCCCTTTCATACAAGCCCACCGGTTTAGGGTATTTCTGATATGCCTTTTCTTCAGAACATCCAACCAATTGATCAGGGTGTGTTCTGCGTGGTCGACCCACACCGGTCTTTCCACTAGTGTTCGCCTTATATATGTACTTGTTTCGGCTTTCGTTCCGTTTCCACTAACTTTTTAATCGGTTGTTTTACAAATATATGGCACATTCAGTCCACTGATAATCTCCATAAATGAACGCATTTCCGTAGCACATATAGCATTGGCAATTTACTAAACTGCAATATGAAAATGTTAAGCTAAAATTTATTGAAGAAAATAATTGAAAATTGACCACTTAAAGATATGAGGGAGCAGACATTTTACCTGTATGAAAGTTACACTATGTTTTTTTCTATACCCCTGACAACGTATGAACAATTTTATGATGATCGGTTAAGTAGCGTGAAAGCGTAACAAACAAACTCACATTCACACCACATATATATTAATACGTGAGGAGATTTTTTCACGTGAGAGAGCCATGCTTCGGCACGTATGGGCCGGCTCGACCGGAGTGATACCACGGCCTCGTAGAAAACCGGCACTGAAGCAATGAATGTATTGCTTTTCGCCTAGTGAGTGAGGTTACCGGAGGCCCTAACCCTTCAGCCCCCACCCATCTCGCCCTCTTCCCCTACCACCTCAAAGGCCGGCAATGCACTTCTGACTATTGAGTTACTGGTGGCCCATGGGCGGCGGTAATCATTTACCATTAGGTGACCCGTCTGCTCGTTTGCCCCTCTACACAAAAAAAAAACGTAAGTAGGTACCCCTTTTTAAGAAAATGTCGCGAACGCATTAAGGTACCTACGCATAATTTGGAATAATTACAGTTTATATATATAATATTATTAGATATATTATTATAGAAGAAGTGCAGAAAGCTACAATTTTGAAATAATATGTCCTACAAATTTAAAAATTACGTGAAAACAGCAACAGCAAGTTCACGCGTCCAGTAATATGTGTTGACCTCTCATGATACCTAAATCTATACAATGACAGTTCAAGTTATACTAGCCAATGAAATAAACCGTGGTCGAAATTCGACCGCCAGGCGGAGTATTAATTTTCTACAATATAATATACCTTCTACCTATGTGTACTTACCGCTTTCTTATTGGATTGTTCAGTTGCTTTTGGTGGTGACAGGGTTGATTCCTTTTCTAAGTCCAGTAGCAACTAAGACAAAATAAAAATAAAAAGTAGGTAGGTATGTAAATATTTATGTTGACTATTATTTCGCCACACTAACCGAATAAAGCGGTAATCGCACATTACGATGCATATTTCGAATCTGGGGACCTGGATATACCACCTGATTTTTAATGATTTGAATATATATCTCAGGATTCGCAAATAATTTATATATTCTTCAATGCATTTTTTACTTACAACATCTAAAGATCACTGTATAGTTATTTTATACAAGTTAGACAACCATAGTAAAGTGTCTCATTGAGTCTGTGCGGAAAGAGAACCGTCGCAAGATTTGAGGTCGCAGCAGTGCTAAATTAAGTTTATACACTGTTATGTCATTATTGTTTACTGTATTGTACAATATTGTTTACTGTCGAACTATAATGACGGATAACAGTGTTATCAACATAATGAAAAAGGTAATTTATCACTACTGTGCCCTCAAATCCTACGACGGTTCTTTTTCCGCACAGACTCTACATAAGTGGTACTGTGGTACAATGTTACGAAAAATGACTATATTTAAATTAATATTATTCAGTTTTAGAGTATATAATTTATTACATCTAATAGCTTGATATTTTTTTATCTAGCGGTGCTAGATTAGTTCATCATTTTCTTTTCCCATTTTTTTTTACGGTCGAGGCAATTTGTGTCATTGCAAAGAGTTTTGGCTGGTGTCTTTTATGGCCGGCCGCCTGCTTTATGCCAACCCTCCTTGGGAATGTAATCGTTTTCAGACGGCACAAAGGAAGAAAGTAAATGAGGAAAACGGATAGAGCGAGGGAGCTAGGGTAAGGGATACTGCAAGTCTCGGATGCGGAAACGGGACTGAGACTCCAGTAGCTCGAAGAGGCCCGGGGTATATTATCTTAAATAGAAGAACGATGAGGACAACTTTAGTGTTTTATGGCTCTCCTAATTATTTTTTCTTTTCAGTAACTCCTTTATTCGGTTACTGCGACGTTTTGTTCTATCAACTAACTTGTATAAGGCCTATAGCATTCTACATACCTAATATAAAATTTGTGTGGGTAAATAAAACAAAATAAATGTTTGTTATGTTATTTGTTAATTACTTTTATAAAAACATATATTTAGGTAAGTGTAATATATTGAAAATGACATTTTAAATTTTGCTCAGTAGTACCTGATATTTATCGTTGAAGATCATTCTGAGAGCACCGTCGAGCCTCTTAACATCGGATCGTGACGAAATCATCGCAGTGACGTGACAGCTGACGTCATCGCCTAGCTTGATACATGATGGTAGAACTCGGGGTGGAGAAAAAGTATGCACTGATAGAGTAAGAATATCCGATTCCCTGAAATCAAACATGTCAAGCTACATCCATGCCAACCTTCGTAACGCTTCCCACCGACGTCATTGTACCAATTCCTATCTCTTAAGAATCGTATTTTCTTTTGCCAACACAAAAATATTATTTTATGGTATTTGTGTTAGGGATTGTCCATTAATCACGTAAGGCTCGAATGGGGAGGGGGGTATAGTGAGTTATCACGTGTATTTATTTTTTCGTTAAACGCGCTTTTACTTATACCTGTATTTAACGATAATATTCTGAATTTCTTAAATATATTTATGAATATATTAATAGACGGCCCCTTATGTGAATTTGAGCGTAAGCACAAGATGTAGAGAGAGAACCATGGTTACATGGAGAACCAGGTGGGGGTACCTTTGTTAGCTGCTTAGGCATGACCATGGATAACATAGATATCGAGGCGTATGACTGGGTTCTATTTTCTGATTTTCTATAATTTTTTCGTATTTGAAATAACACAAGACTACTTTGAAACTAAATACGATTAGATAATGTTAATTTATAAGACCAACAGAGGCAACATAATAAAGGCGTGAGGTAGGTAGGTAGTAACCAACTAACAAAGGTGAGGAATAGCTGATTCGACTCTAAGACCGCAATTAAAAAGTACCTGCTACTCACATATTTCTTTTTTTAAACCACTTCGGTGGCAAACAAGCATACGGTGATGGTAAGCGGTGACCATAGCCTATTGACATATAATTCAAGAGGACTAGCATTCACGTTGCCTACCGTTTAAAAACCTATAGGTATACTCTTCCTTTTAGGCTAGTGACTAGTGATTGTCGTCCCTGGAGATTTTCAATTAGGCTAGCGACCCACGAGCGATTCTACAGACGTGTTTATAGGCATCACTGGTCAGCCTGTTGGCCAACTCAGTTGTGTAAAAAAAAAACCTGTAAGTATACATGCGGTAGTTCAAAAACCAGTCAACCAGCTTAAGAAGTAGTTTCTACGTAGTTCAGTTCGTCTTCGCTAGATGATGTTAAAGACGCCACAGGACGTCAGAGCAAAACAGCGGCAAAAGCCGAAGCCCCAAAAGTAAACAATACAAAAACCAATATTTCTATTGTCCGGAAGAATATGACGAGTATGAGTCAAAATCAATACTTAGTACGATGTCGGTTGATAACGTTACATAAGTAGGTACTTATGATACCAGGATATGACTAACCTGATAAATGGAACAGGCTCTTGACGGAGGGGTCGCGCATTACAACATGATCACTAATCAACGAGTTAAAGGACGTGAGTGACACTTGATATGAAGAGTGAGTATACTCACATAGCTAAGTACATCCTTATTCCTGTACTTATGTATTTGTTACAGAAAGGTGTGGTCAAATTTTAGAGGCGTTATGTGTAGCCGACAAATGGTTGGTTTAGTTTAAAAAATAACATGGACTTTAATCGTTTTTCTTTGGAAAATGCTTTTTATAGTCTAGGAGAATATTTTTAAATAACATGAACTGTCATATCAATTTCAATGATTTTGTTTTTTTTTTATGCGGACATTTGCAGAATAATCGGGACATTTCATTCCATTGCAACATCCGTGGTATTAAATACTCATATTTCATTCACGTCAGGCCTCTCATGAGAAATATTAGCTTTATCGGTCAATTTTCAAGTTCAATTTGTCAGTTTCACAATAACACATTAGAATTTTCCTATAATTATTAGCACTTTACATTATTTACGGGGTCTGCTATACGACCCTAAAATATGACCACAATTGTCTGTAACATTCTGTATAATATTAATATTGTGGGACATGCTATACACATCCCTTTCTAGACACAAACTAAGCATTGCTTGTCCTATGGTTTCTATAACACGAATAGACATACTTTTTTTATTTATGACTTGGTTTCGCACTAAAACATACTTAGATATTTTACTTTTTATAAATACACTGGCAACCCACCCCGCCTTCAACAATCATTATCATATTTCAACCAATTTACACAAAACCTTAACAAATTATATACATATACCTTCCTCATGACTCGCTCTATCTATTGGTGAAAACCGCATGAAAATCTATTCAGTAGGATTTGAGTTTATCGCGAACAGACAGACAAACGCGGCGGGGGACTTTGTTTTATAATATGTACTGAAGTGATAAATATGCTCACGCCTTCCTCCCTTCGGGGTAGGCAAAGACAATCGCACGAGCTTTCTTTACTGTCACTGAGCTTTCAAACGCGGTTGGCGGTTTAGGATACTTCTGACCTGCTCTTTCTTTAGAACATCACCAATATTTTACATATTATATATAGAAACACCCAGAGAAATCCAAATGTACACATTCATACATTCAAATATTTGTACTGAGCGGGATTCGAATTCACGACCTCGGACGTCGCAGTCTAATGCACTGCCGCCGCACTACTGAGGTTGTTAAAGGTCATAGTTGTGGTAATAAGTCTCTACGTTATCGTTTTTGGCCGTCATGATTTTGCTCGGGCTATTGAAAGAAACTAGTGTTCGCCCGTTGGACGAAATTCAACCTAAATCCTTTTAGAAATTTCAGAAAAATATTTGAATTTCGTTTTTAAACTTTTAGTACCTACACATTTGTGCAGTGTACATGCGAGACCGCATAGTCTTAAATGTACGATACACGATGCAGTTCTAACATTTACCTTGTGTTACAAAAGTCTATGGTCTTAGATGTACAATCCACGAATGTATTTTATACCCACCTAAGATATAATTTTTTTTTTTACTTTTGTGTTTAACGTATTTATGGAAAATGCATCCCTAGCGAATTATTCTGCTGTTCCGGTACTTTTCTAACCCAATTGAAAATGAAAAATTTGGCTAATATAACGACAATTTTAAAAGGTTGTATGTAATTCAAGATGTTATTTTTGAGACAATGACATGTACTTTTTGTAGATTTTTTTTTGGCAAATGGTGATTTTTTTCTTGTATTGTGTTTTTTCCATTATTAGGAACCAACAATAATCCCCCATCGTTGCAGGATCCCAGCGGCCTAGATATCTCTGTTCCATCGTTAAAATATCTTGGTGGAACCTCTCACCCTGCTCATCACTAACAGAACCTAAATTTTGAGGAAAAAAACTCAAATGTGAATGTAAATTTTTTTTTTAGTGACAATTTGCAACCGATTCTTTGGTGGTTTTTCAGCAAGTTTTCAATCAGTTCCTCATATGCGTCAGACTTTTCGTCCAAGTTCTGTCTCTAAATCCTGTGGCAATGGTGGAATCGGAATTGGTAAATATTCGCCATGAAGAACAGGTTATTTAGCGGCAAGTACGTTGGGATATTGAATCTTGTACTTTTATTTTTTTAATCCCTATACTAGTGTCATACAAAAATAGCAATCGGTGGTATGATTAGTTGGCTCACACTAAATCATCGGAATAGCAAATGGCATCGAACGTATTTTTCCATAAAGCCAGTGGCTTAAATTTGACATATACTCGTAAGTCTCTCAACAAAAAATGTTAATTCACTATAGGAAAACCAAAATACTTTAGATATTGTTCTAGCTTGTGATTTAGGTATATACGAGCCACAAACATAACAAACTGTGTCTGCTGATGTTTTACAACCACATTTTTTTTTTATTTTAGACATATTTTATCAATAAAGCTCATCACACACTATATCTATTATTGTATTGGCTACTATTGTATTGCTGGGGTGGAGCCATCTCCACCCCAGCAATTAAGTTGTCATTCAAATCTGAGCTTTAAAACGTGGTCGTATAATATATTTCATAATGTCAATATGAAAACGCCAACGGCGGGCAGTAAGCGCGCTTGCTGCAACCATACAACTCGACTCGTAGTCGGCGCGCTGTAAGCTCGCTTAACAGCGCCCGGTCTGCGTGCTTACTGCGCGCCCACTGCGAGCCGCCAGCGAAAAAACTTCGCGTCGTGTCGCACATGAAGTCGATGAAATTAGTTTGCACCTCGCGCGCTTACTGGTATTTCGAAAAAAAAAGTTATAAAATCTCAAAAACCTTACGTGCTACAAAATGTTTAACTATGAATTGGCATTATTAAGTACACATTAATCAACATGAAAATACCAATAGCCACTCAATTGCATTTTGGCTGTAGACTAGTGTAATCAGCTGTAAAAATGTTTAAAATATGGACACTTCCTAAGAAAAGGAAACATAAAATAACTAAAAACGCATGTTTTATTCAAAAAACTAGCGCTCATATTTGTCTATCGCTCACGGCTCCATGCACTCACAAGTTAAGCCTGTCATTAAATTATTGTGCGTATGTTATAATATACGTAGCCGTTTTTCTCCAAAATTAACTATGATTCTCATTCGTGACATCGTGGACCAACGGCTATCTGGCGTATATGGACAAACGACACTAATTATTTGACCTCCACAAGTGCCCTTCTTAAATTGTCATTTTAACTATAGAGCACGATCTCTCTGGGCGAGAAAATCTTATAAAAATAACAATGCCCAGCCCCACAAAAAAAGTATTTTAAGGTTTTTCTTTATCCCATCTCCGGAATAACATGCTCATTAATGATTCATAAGCTTCGATAAATGTCTGATCAACGCTCAAAAATGGCACTAACAAAACTGTGGTTAAATGCAGTTGTAAGCACAGTTGAGTTATTACACACTTCGCGCCCGTGCTATTGATGTGACGCTTCAGGTGTAGCCGAAAAATGCTAAAACTATGCTTTAGAAACGCATAGAAGGCACAAAAATGTCGTAGCTTCGATAAGTATGATATTTTTATGATAGCTTTAATTTTTTAAAGTATAATAATGGCATTGTAACAAACGATAATTTTATAATTTATTTCCGAAGCTTAAGCACCTCTTCTTTTCACTCTCGCGAGTGTACGTGTGGAATACGTACCACGAGTCTAATACGCTCCGTCGTGGTATGTAATAAACTATAGACTATAGATATTTTTGTACCAAATTATTACAATATATTATTCACATTTATTGTATGGTTTGGTTTATTATTACGATGGAATATTAAATGTTAACACATCCAGTGTCATTATTTGACGGGATTTTTGTAGGAGATCCTATGCTTATAAGGCGTTATTGTAAAGGGCGGCAAATGTTATTTTGGCCCAGAGCGGTTAAATAGTTAAATCAGGCCCTGTAACTACTTAGAGTTGAAATGAAGACTTAACTATGTTATGCGTGTTAGTTACAGCTCCAAAGAGTTGCACTTGTTTTCGTTTCAATATACAAAGATTCGCGAAGTCACAGAACAGATTGCTAAACAGAAGGAACAATATAACTCAACCACTGTTACCAACCACCCACCAACTTTTAGAACTTAGTAAAACATTCTATTGTCGGAACATTAGTTTCATCATTCGCTAAAAGATGGCGCCGTGGGTTTCAATTTAGTTCCGCTACTCGTTAATAGATGACGCCACTGTCTTAATTTGCCGACCGCCAAAATAATGACGAAACTAATTTTCCAAAGCCTTAATTAATGCTTAATTTTATGAGGACTGTTAAATAATTTACTTTAAGCACTAACTTCCCTATTCATTAGCATGCTCAGTCTACTATGTGAAATTCATTTGCGCGAAAGCTCCTTTTGCTTTGATCGCGACCTACAGTCCCGGGCGTCAAAAGGTCTAAGGTAGTCAAAATGGTGCAAAATTATACTTGCTACTATAAGAGCATAACGGCGAGCTCTCGACACTCGTCTGATAAGAATGTCAACTGTAGAAGTACCTCAACTAGAAACTGCAACAGAACAGAGGAGTGGGGGGGGCATGCCCAGCAAGGTCTCAGATAGTCGCCAAACTGATAATTACCTGCACAATTTCGCTGTTTCTGTATTATCTTCACTCACGACGAAAGTTTCAAAGGACTTGTGATTGGTGCAGCCGAACGCATCTAACACTCTGGGGTCTAGGAGCACCGACATGCACTTGCTAGCAGAATTTAAGTCTAGCCACGAATCCGTTTTATCTGTATCCTAGAAAAAGTCTTACCATACTATAATAGCCGTTATAAGTTTGAACATAATAGTCTCATTATATTTTAATAATTGCCTATCCCGCAGTTTCACCAGCGTTTATGGTTTTTGTTTAAACGCGCTAGTGCTCCAGAACTACAAGTCGAATTCGAAAAATTATTTTAATATTATGGTATATGATAGATTGGATGGAATAGTACAGGCTAAATAGCAAGTAAGTCGGAAGAAAATGCGCTCCCGCACTGCTTTAGGCGTTAATACAATATTCTAAAAAACTATTGGTTCTTAGTAAATCTAAAAAAGTCCGCACATGTCCACATGTCTATGTCCTATACATAAGCCACAATAAGGTATTTTGTGGCAAAAACCATTGAAATTAGTAAGTGATTTATGGGCATTATTATTAGGCGTGGCATATTAATCCTTACGAACGAAAGTTACTTCATGGTCAAGAAAACTTTATAACGATAAACTTAGCTCTTTTTAGCATGTTATTTGGACGCATAGGTTAGGAGATAATGGAACATTAAAAAAATCAACAGTCGGCTCGGGTCTATGGCCATAGTATTAGTGCCGCGAACGAGCCGTGCGACGCATAACCCCTTTTTATCGTGTGGAAACCCCCACGGGTCATCACTTCACCGGGGCTGGCTGTGAATTGGTATGTCGGAATCGAACCGACTGAAACCACACACTGTTTCCGTCACAAGTGAGTTTTTTTCAAGAGACACCACCCACTGAGCTTAGCCGCTTTGCCCTCCTACCGGGTTAGAGACACCGGGCTACAGGCTTGCTTCTGTTAGGATAACGGGCAGGTGGCGCATAAATCTGGCTGCCCGACGAGAAAAGATCATTCCCAAGATGAGACGAACTGCGAAAGCCTCCATGCCAAGAAAATGTTACAAAAATATTGTCTGTTCTGAAGCATCATAAATCACCAATCAGTTTCTTTTAAATTATACGCGGCGGGTGAAACCGCGGGACGTAGCTAGTGGCCTTATAACCTTACTTAAGAATTGGACTATTAAATGCAACAAGAATTTTACCTGTTTCTCATAGAAACAAGTGGAACGTGTAAAGTTAAAGATTGACTTGTTAAGATTCAAACGGCCATAACTTATTTGAATTTTTCAAAAATTCTTATTGTAACTGCATGCTAGAGTCATGCCCTTCAAGTGATTTAAGAGTTCCTTTTTCAAATACACCTTGTATAACTCGACCACTGTTACCAACCAACCACCAACTTTTAGAACTTAGTAAAACATTCTATTGACAGTACATTAGTTCCATCATTCGCTAAAAGATGGCGCCGAGCGTCTCAATAATAATAAATCCCCAATCAGTTTCTATGAAAATTTACGGGCACTATTGACAAATTAAAATAAGACGTTCCGTTAATAGCAAAAGAAGTGATGTAGAAAACTCACTTTTATAATAATAATATTACCGACGTTCAGCTTACGGCAAATAACTGAAGTGACGAGATCACTGCTTCCATTATGAGCGTTCAAAAAGTCCCTTGCGTCCTGCAAACAATTATTTTTTTTATAAATAATCAGTTGTTAACGGCGGGAAGCTCGTGGCTATGTGGTAACCGAGTAGGTCAGCACATCACAAAGTTCAGTAATACTAGCCAGGTCAGTCTTGGATGGGTGACCATTCTTAACACATTGAGACCCCTCCGTGGCTCGGAGAGCACGTTAAACCGTCGGTCCCGGGTGCCATACAAACATCTGTGGCATACGTTACGGGTAGTTGGAGCCCTAAAAAGTCCGACAACCTGGTGTAATTACAGAACTTCGATATCAGCTAGAAACGGGTGTTGTTAACGGGTGCTTCTTTTGGTAAATGATCAAAATCAATTAAGTATTTCAACAGTATATTGGTTATTTTTTATTTCATATCTATAAAGATAAGAAATGATTTAAAAAGTGATTTAAATGATATCATTTAAATCTCTTTTCAAATTATTTCAAATACTTTTAAATCATTTTACCTAAATAATAATCTTATATATATATAAATTACCTGAAAAAAATTCATCCAAGGTCTTTCTAAAAAGATATCAACCACATTGCTGGCATACAGCCTAGCCGGAAACCACTTAGAAGCAGACATGATCCTTAGGGTACGGTCCTGGCGCGGTAGTAGCCACCGGAGCAGAGTCTCCATGATGCTGTACTGGGTTGGCAAGTTCCCACATTTACACATGTAAGACGCGAGCTTGATGCTGTGGAGAGGTTTATTTTGGTTTAAGTGCCAGTTGGTTTTAACAAGAGTCCACTCCACTCCTAAGAGTCATAGCGTGTTGTTACATAGCCTATAATAAGAATTTATTAAATGCAAGTGATAGTACCAGGGATTAGTCATTTAATAAAAAAACTCCTTAGCTTTACTACATTAGTAGAAATTAGTACTTACAAATACTGCCCAAACTTGCTTCTGAGTGCAAATCTTATCTCTCTGGTTGATTCAGAACAGTACATGTTGAAGCAGTGAAGGGTCTCATACCGCTGCATGACATCTGGCCCATCTGTGGTGGCCAAGTCAAACAGACACTCTGCTGTATGCTCAATCAATATGTTGGGCATTGAGCTGTCCTTTAGTCGTATTTCCTAGTCAGATAAATTTAATATTTGACATATTCAAAGACAAAGGAGTCCTAGTGGACCTAGACTTTGAGATATCTAGGGATTTTTTTTTATCTAAGAGCATGATCCTGAAGTCTTTTTTTATAAAAAAAACATTAAAAACCGTTCTCAAAAATTCAACCTTTTATTATTGTAAGAAGGAAAACATAAACATCTTTTCTAAACTTAAATGATATTATTAAAAACATGCATGATAGAAGAAGTGTAAAAGATCAAAGGACCAATCTCTTAGATCTTCAGCTCATTCAAGTGTAAGTTCTCATTTTTTTTAGGATCTGATTAGGCCATAATGTGCACGTCTTTAGACAATACTTGGTTTAATTATATCAGTGTAAAAAGTATTATATTTCATATATATAAGTTAATAAATAAATGTGATACTATTCTTTTTAAAAATACAATTTATTACTTATAATATTATAAACGTGAAAGTTTGTGAGGATGTATGGATGTATATATGTTTGTTACTCTTTCACGCTAAAACTAGTAAAGCGATTGCGATGAAACTTGGTATGTAAATAGCTGGAGATCTGAATTAACACATAGGCTACTTTTTATCCCGAAATTCCCACGGGATCGGGACTTACGCGGGTGAAACCGCGGGTCGCTGCTAGTTACTTATAAGGATAACTTACCTTTAAAAACCTCAGTAATGACTTTAGAAATATCCACCAGTGCGTACTATGTTTGACTAAATGTTTGCGCACAGCATCAAGCCAGTACCGCAGTAGGCTCACCATCTCCTTACTGAGAACTCCCCATGTCTTGGAAGGTGGTAAATGCAACATGCGTTCGAAAATCACGCTTGCAATCCCAATCTCTTCACATTTATTCACATACTGAAATGTTTAAAATATAATCCATTAATAAGTCATCAAGTAATGTACATCTTGCGTATTTAATTAGAGTATCTGGGAGCGGTCTCCCAGATACTCGCTTCGCTCAGAAGCTTTTTGTAAAATCGTAATTTTTGAAATATTTCTTTTCTGTAAATTGCTTTTTTACAGGAAATACAGCTATGCAGTTGAATTTAAAATGCAAAACTGTAACTGTTTACAAAATTTCATGAAAATGGTTAAAGCCGTTTCCGTCATACCAGAGATATAAATAAATACATACATAAAAGAATTCCTCGTTTAAAGTAATAAAATAAAGCTAAAGGATTGGATCAGAAGGTCCAATCTGATTTCATATTAAATAAAAATATACAACTCATACTTCAACTTCCAATGACCGAATTTTCTTCAGGGCAAGAACAGTTGTCATGTTGAGCTGTATTCTTGACTTCATGCATTTTACTGAACTATCTTGAGTTATGTCAATGTATTCATTTAAGCTATTCACATTCTTTAATAGTTTCCCGATATCCATTTTTAAGTATTGATGAATAATTTCGACTTCATTACAAAATTATACATCGATTTCAAAATGCCGCGAAACAATTTAAAAGACGCTATTTTTCTTGACATTGCACACTTCCAAGTTGGTACTTCCTTTTCCTATTCTGTAAATGCTGCCAGATCTAATTAAAAAAAAATAGGACGAGGTATGAAAATGTGGGCTGTCTTAAGTACCTTACTCACCATCGTCTGACGTACGTCAAAGAATAGAAACAAGAGCAGTTTGCCACATAAAAAACTTGAATTATGCATATGTAAATCTTATATCATCAATTTGCTTATTAGAATAATAAGCTTTTAAATGTTAAGTTAATATTTTCATAAAGATTAAACAATAGTCTACTGATAATGTTAGTCAGAAATTTGTTATTACGGACGTTCATAGAGTGCACTTGAAATCTATAAGTAAACTTCTTCTTTTAATATTAATTCTACATTAAACATTTTAAAGTAAACACAGACTTAACCTCTTTGTGAAACTAATAAATGCGAATATTTTAGCTATAATCTTACCAGGAAAATAAAAAACCTAGTCATGTTGCGGAAAACAAATAGAACTGATTTCGTTTAATGGCAACAGTAGGTAACTTTAAAACGTCATTAATATGTCATCATTGTTGATTATTGATTTATGTCATCATTGTTGATTGCTGTCAAAATGATTGGCGGAATTCCTGCGTTGATTCTTCAAAGAGGCGTCGACTATTTTTGAGTTTGTGAGATTTTAGTTTGTTGAAATGTCAAAAACGATTTATAATCGTGAGTAAAAAGTGGTCAGCAATGTATTTAAGTGTTTGTTAGAAAGAAAGTCTAAAGATTATATTTCTTTTAGTTGTCAACATTACTGGTTACAGATATCACAGTCTATTGGCCTAAATATTATTGTAACATAAACCCAATCGAAATAATTTGAGATGTAGTAAAAGGAGATTTTCTTCAAAGAATGTGGGTCCCCATAATTTTACTTTTCTAAAACTTGTGCTAGATCGTTTTGAGCCAATTAGAAATTTTATGAAAAAAACATTACAGATACATAATGTTTTTTAATTATTGAAACATGGAACAGTTGCTGCGAACACATAACAAAATTAAAGAAAACTACAGAATTATTGCAACAGAAATCGTAATTTATTAAGTCATTTATCAAGCAATGACAGTGGAGTCTAATGTATTGTAGAAATGAAGAAGAAAATTTTAAATCAAATTGAAAAAAAAAAACTACTTTTGATGATTTATGTTAGCCTTGATGGTTTTATTTCCTTGATTTGATTTCATGCTTGCATGGATAAAATGCTATTTATTATTCTGACACATTATAACTACTTGTACATATGTAAGATTATAAAAATAAAGATTTGTTGAATAAGTCAAAATTAAAAATGTTCTTGTTTGAATTTATGTTTGAATTCCCAATGATTTACCTTAGTTTTAATTCATAAGGTTACGTTGTGAGTTTATCGTGTGTATCTGTGTATATACCTCTGTGTGTCTGTCTGTGGCATCATAGCTCTTATGGTGCGTTTACACGCTCGCGTTCAAACCGACATTCAACGAGCACAAACACGGGCACACGTATGTGAACAGGCTGTTTGTGCATGTTTGCGTGAATAAGTGTGTTGGCTGTGTGCCAGGCTGCGTGCCGGGGTGCATGCCAGGCTACGCGGCGTGCGTGTAAACCTACCATTTGACGTTTGCCACTTTATGTACCACAAGGTAACATTTCATCAAAGAAGTCGCACAGGAAGGGTTAGTAAATGTTGCAGAACCGAAGAGATGGTCGCAGACATACTGACAAAGCTTTGCTGCGACCAAAGTTTGAATACTGCCGCAGAAGACTTGGGCTACAGTAGAGGGCATTCCGTGAGGAGGAGTGAAAAAGAAAGGCTGTACCTACACGGAGACGCACTAGTTCTGACATAATTTTAAAGTTAAAAACTATTACGCTGTCATTTTATTTTATACCTCTTCTGTTTTTTTCTTTCTTTTTAACATTATTTTGGTGAATATAAAAATGCTGTGTTCAATATAAAATAATTTTATTCTTAGTAGCCATAATTAATATCCCAGCACTTTACAAAGTTGTACAAGGACTAAATGTGTACCCGCTTTACAATAAGTATTTACAGTAATTTCAGGATGCTTGCAAAAAAATCTATTGATAGTACTGATGTATAATCTATCGATAGATAGATTTTTTGCAGGTATCCCCCATCATTGAATTGACCCATTAACCGCAGAACTGCAACGATATTACTTTAGCGTTAGCTATATTCCGTCGGATGTAGAAATGTAGACCCAAACCCTCTATCGCTACCTTCTTATCAAAATAAAAAGAACAAAAAAGGGGTTCACAAATGAAGAAAGTAAAATAAAAAGAATTTGATAATCTATTTCTTTTGAAAGTCAATTTTTTTTTACGTTTACTCCAGTGGTATTAGATATAGATTATTGAATGAAGTTGGTAAGCTAACGATAAGATAAAGGACTTACGCATGTAATTGTAAAAGGAAAACGTGAAAAGGGACGAGATTAGAACTTCTTTAATATGGGGGAAAATGTGCTACAGTTACTTGAAACCTGTTTTAGTTGATCGGTAATCCCGTAGAAGACGAAATGTTTGTCTATGAGTTGTCATGAAGTATATTATGTAGTATTCTATGATTTTTCACATTAACTTTTAAACTTTAGCGTTTCATGATATATTATAAAATGAATTAAGGGGATGACAGCCTCTCAGCCTGTGACATGCGGTCACAGGCTGAGAGGCTGACTGAACACGGCCAGCAGTACAACCTGGTCGAAACGTCAGGTAATTCAAAGGTATGTAATAATTATAACATGATCGCGTTAATTCCCGTAAATATACAAAATTGAGTTTCTTCAAATTAAAAACCTAGTAATCGTGTAAACTATCGGTCTAGTCATGGTCTAGTACAGTCGATGCGTCGAGTAATTTTTAGTAGAATTTTTAGTTCAACTATTTCTAAAACGGCAACTTTATATTGAATTCGTCTCTCTAGTATTATTATTATACTCTGTGGATTCGTCTCCTTTGCAGTTTGCGACAGTCTGTATCTACAGTCTCCAGCGCGGTTCCAGCGCAATCGAGTAACGAAGTCGGCCGCTGGCACCTGTAAAATGATAAATTATTAGCTATAGATGAAACGATTATATAAAATGTTGAATCGTTTTACGGAGTGTACATTCTTAACGTCACTTCTTGTTTTATCACACACATTCAGTTGATTCAGTTCAGTGTTATGATCGCGTCGTAACGCACGGTCCTTAACAAAAAACCAGTCGATATTATGCGGCCCGAACGCGACAACTACATAAGGATACAATTATGATGCCTATGGTGTATACGGTGTATGGTTTTGCCATATTTTTTATTCTCGCCTGGGTGTGTCTGTGGTTAATTCACATAATGGCTTACTCATATTCAAAGTGGAAGCTACATCGGACTGTGGACCGGTCACCGCCTGAGCAGCCGTACCCCGGTGTTTCTATCTTAAAGCCTCTTACCGGTGTGGATCCAAATCTCTTTACGAACTTAGAAACATTTTTCACCTTGGACTATCCCGTATATGAAGTGCTTTTTTGTGTAGAAAATGAACGTGATCCGGCAGTGATGTTAGTGAACAGTTTGAAACATAAACATCCACACATAGATGCTAAACTTTTTACGGGAGGTATGAGAGTTGGCGTCAACCCTAAAATCAACAATATGCAGCCGGCTTATTTGGCTGCAAAGTACCCATTGGTGCTGATCAGCGATGCAGGCATCAGGATGCGAGATGACTCGCTCCTTGATATGGTGCAGCATATGAGGGAGGACGTCGCCATCGTGCATCAAATGCCATTTACTTGTGACGCTGAAGGCTTCGCCGCCGTCTACGAGAAGGTGTTCTTCGGTACAGCGCAGGCGCGCTTGTACATGTGCGCTGATTTATTAGGCATCAATTGTCACGTTGGCATGTCGTCGTTGGTGCGACGCTGTGCGCTTGAGGAGTCGGGCGGGCTGCGAGCTTTCGGCGACTACCTCGCCGAAGATTACTTCATGGCAAAAGACATCACATCACGACAGTGGAAAATGCGTGTGTGTTCACTGCCTGCACTGCAAAATACAGGAACAAGATCAGTGGGTGCGTTACAGGCCCGGCTGAGACGGTGGGCGCGTTTAAGGATTGCGATGATCCCGACGTCGGCCTTACTAGAACCTCTCAGTGAGTGTATGCCCCTAGGCGCTGGTGCGGCGTGGGCTGCGGGACAGCTGTTTGGCGCAGAGCCGCTTCCCTTTTTTTTAGTGCATGTGCTAGCGTGGTTTCTTTCGGACTGGTTAATGCTTCGCGCAGTTCAAAACGGCTCGCCACCGTTTACAAAAGTGCAGTTTTTGTTGGGCTGGGTGTGGAGTGAGTGCTGCGCGCCGTTTGTCCTCGCGGCGGCGTTGCTCAGCCCGGAGATATCGTGGCGGACTCGCAGCTACCGGTTGGACTGGGGCGGCCGAGCTCACGAGCTCAATCCCAAGCTCAAATTCTGAGCCCCATCCCTCCTCATACTTGAAAGCTTTAATTTGACTGATTTAGGACTGTGAGTTTAAAGTTAACATAGTTTTTTAGATTATGTTTTAATGGCATTAGTTTTGAAATGACAAACAGTGATTGGTTGTTGCTTTTGTTTTAGAAAGACTTGTACGTTTGTAAGGTTAAAGTTGTCTCACATAATATTTATTTTTAGGTAATTTATTTTTAATATTTAGCTGATTTGTCATGATCAAACTGGATGAGTAACATATTATTGGGATGTTATTCATGCATAATTTAATCAGCTGGTTGTACCTGATCATCAATGACTCATTGATGTTTCTACTTAAATTGTGACATACATTTTAGATTTGTATTAAAACAATTCTCCAAAAACAAATTAGCTATATCTGATTGATATGGTGATCCATCCAATTATTACCTGCATGATTATAAATCTTGTGAATATTCCAGAGAGATAAGGAGAAGTATAGGCATTAGGTATTTAATTAAACTGAATTATATGACAATTATATGTACATATTTGTGTAATATGTATAATTTGCATAATGTAACAACTGTTGTAAACTAATTCTAAATACAAGAAGTACAGGGTTATACTCTAAAGAATACATTGTGATCAACATGCAAGTATCTTTTATTTTTCTCACATTTACCCTTAGAAAAGAGAGATTAGTTTATTAAGAGGTGATTTTGATGTTCCCCACAATTTTAATTCAGAGATGATGGTTATGCTACTAACAATTAAACTTGGTAACAAATGTGGATTATTGGATTTAGTTTTAAAAATTTTGCTAATTTTATAAAAATAAAACCCCGCTTTTGACTAGTCCGGCAAGGCATGCATAACTATACTCACATATCATGGATATGTGCTATCGCCTAAATAAATATAAACTAAATTGATCAGTACAAGTGTTAGTTGCTTATAGCAAATATTTATTTATACTTTAAGAACGAGTTACATTACCACATCATGCAGAAAGCTTAGTGATTTCTGTGCTAAATTCAGGTATTTAGTGCATTAACAAAGAGCTCCTCAAATAACAATGTAAATCAGTTTTTACATATTAGAAACATACATAACTGCATTGGTGAGTGGATCATCGCACATCATTAGTTTAGTAGTTTCTAAATACCGTGATTTGTCAAAAGTCGAAATAAAAACTTTTTAACAAAAAATTTAACCGACAAAAGAAGAAAGGAACTGAAAAGTGAAAAATAAACTTGTTAGTCTAAATAAACTCCTTCACCAACGTATAAATAATTTTCGGTCAGCGCCAAACATACAAATTTTGTATTTGAAATTTAAATGGGACCGAATTCGAACCATACCCTATCCAATAAAAAAAGAATTATGGAAATCGGACTACCCTGTAAAAAAAAAAGTTATGCGTGGTCATACATAAAATATACGGGTTGACTAGAGCACCTCCTCCATTTTTTCGTCGGTTAAAAAAGACGCAACAACTTCTGAACTCAGAAACCCTTCAGATCCCCTTCAACTATGTTACGGGTCCTAGATCTCTGTTGATTTCAATATCTTAAATATTATTTTCTGTGAAAGGCATTGTGGCAGGGCAGTTCTGAGGTTCACTTTATTAAATTCAAGTTTCGTTAATTTCGCTTTAGGCACCTAAAGCGAAATTAACGGAAATAAGAGTACTTACCTACCTAAGTCAAACTTTTTATTAAAAGCTTTTATTTAACTTCATATATATGTATGTCCTGGAATTTTTCAATCAATATTTCACCCACTTCCACTGAAGCTATCGTGCTGCAATTTGGCACACACGTTTGGTTCTCATGACAATTCACAATAAAAGCCTTTTTAAAAAATATATTTTTAAATTATAAATTATATTCTTGCCTTATATATTCAATTAAAATCAACAATCTTGTGTATCATATAACCTACCTACTAACAACTTCAGTAAAAGTTGGAGTAGATCGACTCAGTATCACATAAAGACCTTGTGAAAATTCATTGATATTGGCCTAGACTTGTTCGATTCTCTTGCGAGTTGGACTGCACTTTATTACGTGGTTACAAGAGTTGCTATTTATTTATATATCATCACAGAACGGCCTTCTATATAATGCCTGGGTACTATGTACTAGTGTGCTGTAGTTGATTTTTAGGGTTCCGTACCTCGAAAGGAAAAAACGGAACCCTTATAGGATCACTTTGTTGTCCGTCCGTCCGAACATCTGTCTGTCTGTCTGTCAAGACGTCAAGACCCTTTTTCTCAGGAACGCGTGGAGGTATCAAGCTGGAATTTATATCAAATACTCAGGTCTACTGTCCCTTAGAGCTGTGAAAAAATCAAACTTCTAAGCCAACGCAATCAAAAGATACAGCCGTTTATGCCGCAAATTTTCGACACTCGCAAGGGAATCAAAACCTACAGGGTACTTCCCGTGAATCAGAATCTTGAAATTTGGTACGAAGCAACGTCTTATAGCACAGATAAAAGGAAAATTGCGGAAACCGTAAATTTTTAGTTACATCATATAATAAAAATATTTTACGGAACTCTCGGTGCGCGAGTCCGACTCGCACTTGGCCGGTTTTTTTTTTGTACACGACCTTATATAGTCCGTCGTATATAGAGATTGGTAATCACCCGGGTTAAAACCCACGACTGCGTAAAAATCCAGTTATTTGTGTCAGGTGTAAAATAATTAGAAAAAAAATTTCAATCGGTCAAAGAGTGCTCTAATAAGCGTCGTGCGATCGCTTTTGTTGCTTATCTATACTAATATAATAAAGCTGAAAAGTTTTTTTTGTTTGTTTAAACGGGCTAATCTCTGGAACTGCCAGTAGGATTCGAAAAATTATTTTTGTATGTATGAATACGATTGTTAGATTCATGAGGCTATCATATACAAAAAGATTTTTTCCTAACTAGGGGGGGGCGTCTCAATCTTCAAGTATTTTTGAAGATTTTTCACCCTCCCTCCCCCCTATGTAACGCGCCGTAACATTTTTCTGTACCCAATCTCCCCCTCCCCAAACGTTACGTAACACCAAGTGATCATTTTTACCTAAAAGTCACAATTATGTTGCGCAAAGTACCGGAAGTCGCTAAAATACCTTTGTTATTGTTTTAATCGCGTTTGCGGTAAATAAATAAATCAAGAGATTTCTAAGTCATAATACATACGTAGATATATTGTTTATTTTATTTATTCATATTGTCATTTAATTTCAAATCACACATCATGTAATAAACAATTGCTTAAGTTCAAAATATGTTAAAATGGGCTCAAATTTGTCCTAATAAACTTTTACTACTAATCTTACATTTAATTACACCGTTTTCCCGACGTGGCCCTGTCCATACATTTTTGGTTCATCCACCATTGTTCTAATGCATTCCCATATTTTACCATTTTGTACTAATAATCTCTTAAAAAATAAAATTACATATTTATTTTTAACCTTTGGCAATGCAATTAGAAACGGAAACCTAACTGAAATAAAACATTCAGTCAAAATAAAATCGTATTCTTAACAAAAAATCACTACTGATGATGTGGGAGAGTCATGCTTCGGAATGTATGGGACGGCTCGACCGGAGTGATACGAGATACCACGGCCTCACAGAAAACCGGCAGTTAAGTAATGCTCCAATGTTTTTAAATGAGTGACCGAGGTTACCGGAGGAGTTAGCCCTCCCTCTCCTCCTCTTCCCCTCTCCTCCCCCTCCCTGCACTCTCCCTCTCCGCCCCTTCCTTTACTCTCATCTTAAAGGCCAGCAACGCACTTGTGACTCTTGAGTTGCAGGTGCCCATCAGATGACCGTCGTCTGCTCGTTTCCCCGCTCATCATATAAAAAAAACTACATATTATAAAACAAAGTCCCCCGCCGCGTCTGTCTGTCCGCGATAAACTCAAAAACTACTGAACGAAGTTTCATGAGGTTTTCACCAATAGATAGAGCGATCTATGAAGAAGGTTTAGGTATATAATTTGTTAAGGTTTTGTGTTAATTGGTTGAAATATGATGATGATTGTTGAAGATGTCTTTGCTACCCGTGCGAAGGCTTCGCACGGGTAGCAAAGACAGCACGGGGTTGCCTGTTTAAAATAAAATCAGCCATCAATACTACAAATAAATCAAATTGAAGTGTCTGTTTGTAATGTCATAATAATAGTTTTTTTAAGCTTATACAGTTATTTACACGATACCTATGCCTAAAAATAAGTCTTATTCTAAATAAAGTCTTGCCGTACACGTAACGACTGTGCATTTGCATACTCTTGTGGATGTGAAATAGATCCCACAGGTTGCACATAAAAAAAAAAACGGTGAGTAACTTGTTCAATTAAGATTTATCTCTATTACCTCGCATCTCAAAGGTGAAGTTCCTGAAGTCATCTTGAAGTCCACGAGTTATTGAGCTGCCCACAATCTCAACCGATTTTCTTGTAAAATATATCTTGCACACTTGAAGCAAGGACTACAAAATTTATTTACACGTACTAGCACTAAAAATCAAGATGGTCAATACTATTTGACCATCTAGATTTTTTATAACCGAAGTGGTCTATGATGGTTCATAAATTTGATATGCTATGCAATATTTTATCTCGATTGTACCGAGGACACATTACATGGGCACTATTTGTATCTGAAATGTGTCTCCATTTCAGACACAAGTAGTGCGTATATTATATATTTATTTAAAAGAAGATTAAATTAAGTTCAACCCCATTTTTCCGCGTATAAGATGTAAAATAATTTTCCTGAAAGGTTTTCTCATGAAATTTGTATCAAATGATTTTTAAACGGTTGTCCACACGCACGCCTCACTTTTGGTGTAGTGTTGTAAGCGGGCGTTGGACATAAAGTCGCTTTAGCATGACAAATGCTTCTCGACTAAAAGGGCAGGGCAAGAGATATCAAACAATTTACGTTACGTATTTTTTATTGATTTAATTGAAGACATCTAAAGATGTAACGTTCTAAACTCCAACAATGAACTGAGTAAATGATGTTTCAGTGCCAGTCAGTTAAAATATACATATATATTTATACTAGCTGTGTCCGCGACTTCGTCCGTGTAGAATAGTGTATTTATATCGAATCAACAGCCTAAAATATAAGTTTCAAGCTTCTAGCTCTAAATATGACGGTATTTCCATACAACTTTTCATCCCCACCTTTCAACCCCTTACACCCCTTTTTTCGCATTAAAAAGTAGCCTATGTCCTTCCTCAGGCTCTAGACTATCTGTGTACCAAATCGGTTCAGTAGTTTTAGCGTGAAAGTGCGACAGACAGACAGACAGAGTTACTTTCGCATTTATAATATTAGTAAGCATAATACGCAAATGCAAATAATATGGCCTCTAGCACACCTGCCAGCGAAACGACTAAATGAATTCCGCTGTGAAACATTACTGTACCTACTACATTCACGATTCGAGAAGCGTAATGCCTGATGAGACAGAGAAGGAAGAAATATTATTGTCATTAAATTGAAATCGCTTAGAATCTAGTTGCACGACATAAATGAAAAAAAAACCGAACAAGTGCGAGTCTGACTCGCGCACCGAAGATTCCGTTAGCAAACAAACTTATTTGTAGATAGTACGTCCATCTCGGGCATCAATTCTCGAAGATTTTTGCCCGTTTTTTCCGAAACACAAAATTAACTTTGCAGTTTTAGAAATACTCTCCCATACATCGAAAAAAAAACAAAATCCCACCAAAAACATTTTCATGTATTATCTTTTAAGAAAAGTATCACCGACTTCAATGTGCCTAAATGACGATAAATTGTAATAAGAGGCCATCCATAAATTACGTCACACGAATTTTGGACCCCCCCGTCCTTGTACTTTTTTTAGTATACATTTTTTTAAAACTGCGAAAGGACAAGTATACGTAGCTCTCAGCAGAGTTAAAACTTTAGAAGGAATAGCTCTATCTGATTTAGAACCCTCTAAACCAGGACTTCCCAACGAGGGGGGCACGCCCCCCTAGGGGGGCCTAGAGGAATATCAGGGGGGGCGTAATACGTTTGTATTTCCGAAAGAAAAAAAATCAATTTAACGCGTAGGGAAAAAATGTGCAAATATATAGTTAATAAAACTATTCAAGTACTTATTTCAAATTGCGGTCCATTCAATCGCTGCCAAACAAGTTTCGACAAGTCACAATTCGACATTTGGTCACCCCCGCCCGACCTTCCTGGTCGCGTCTATTTAACACTCACTCATAAAACAATTGCGTGCCGGGCACGCTTCTTACAAGTCGTCCGTTCGTAAAAAAAAATCATATTGTTTTTAAATCTGTTGAGTGAAATATCTGTGTGAAATTGCTTCATCTCCTAATTAAAAGGTAAGTTTATATTATATCAAACTTTTCCCCACCATTTTTATTTATTTTTTAACACGCTTGCTCGTAAAGTTTAGTTTTAGGTACATAAATCACCTCTAAGTTATAGGTTCATTTACGCACGTCTTGCGTGGTAAAGTATTTTTTTTAAATTTCAGCCAAGATGTCTTAAAAATAGTACTAGTATTAATTCACAGTAATCATTTTTGTTCATAAATAAACTGTGTTACTTTAAATATGACTAGCGACCTGCCCTGGCTTCGCACGAGTCAAAATTTGATTTTAACTAAACTTAAAATAGTGTACATATACATGTAAAAAACACGTCTGTGTTTACGACACGATTTTTTTTCTAACGTAGGTCTTGTTGCGTGGAGCATGCGGACGTCTTCGATAATATCGTTATATTTCAATTAATTTACACAAAACATTAACAAGTTTTTCGGTAGTTTCTGAGTTTATCGCTTTCAGACAGACAGAGGCGGCTCGGGCACTTTAATTTATAATATGTAGTGATAGTGATAAATAAACGCTTCACTACATATTATAAAACAAAGTCCCTCGTCGCGTCTGTCTGTCTGTCTGTTCGCGATAAACTAAAAAACTACTGAACGGATTTTGATGCGGTTTTCACCAATGACATAGTGATTTATGAGGAAGGCTTAGGTGTATAATTTGTAAAGGTTTTGTGAAAAATAGCTGAAATATGACGATGATTGTTGAAGATGTCGGAAAAAAACAATATAATATGCTCTGCTACCCGTGCGAAGCCGGGGCGGGTTGCTAGTATTTTATAAAATTATTAGACTTTGTCTACAAATTAACATTTATTTGTGTTTTGAAATGAAAATATTCAGTTTATTATTTTTATCACTTGGATGCATGTAGGCATATCGCCTTCTGCGCATGATATTGGCGATGGCCATAAAAAAAATCTAAACGCCATTTTTCGTAAATATAATTTTTTCAATTTTATTAAGTACATTATTTTTATTTTTCTCGCACGCCTTTTGAAAAATGTTCACGTGTGTATGTTGGTTATATATACCATACTCGGCTCTATTACGCCCTCGCCTTCGGCTCGGGTTGAAATTCTGCGTCGTATTGCCAACGCTACTCCGCATTTGTATCTTAACGTACTATTATTAAATTGATATAACACATACATACATTTAGTTACATACATTATATTGTTTCAGACGCAAAATGGCAGCGAAAAAAAGAAAGTATTCGGAAGACTATATTAAATTTGGATTTACCTTCATAGAAAAAGACGAGCGACAATTGCCGCAGTGTGTAATATGTATGAAAGTTTTAAGCAATGACAGCATGAGACCCAATCGCCTTGAAAGACATTTGAACCAGCAACATCCTACTCTGATTTCGAAGTCCAAAGAATTTTTTTCTTCCAAAGCAGAATCATTGAAGCGCATGAGATTGGATAAGTCGGGAAGTTATAACACAGGTGTATCACAACATCTTAAAGCTTCATTTGAAATAGCTTTATTGATAGCAAAACAAAAGAAACCTCACACTATCGGAGAGGATTTAATCAAACCATGTATCCTTAAAGCCACGCAAATAATGTTAGGAGCAGAATCAGAGCAAAAAATGAAATCGTTATCTCTTTCTAATAACACAGTCAAGCGAAGGATTGACGATATTGCATCAGACATACAGTTACAAATTATAAATAAAGTTAAACTATCGCCATTTTTCGCTATTAGTTGTGATGAGTCCACAGACATCGTTAATTGTGCACAACTAATAATTTATGTTAGATATGTCAACGGAGATCATATTGATGAAGAGATTTTGCACTCCCAATCATTGCCAGCAGGCACTAAATCTGAAGATATATTCAATTCAATATCGGACTTCATCGAAACAAATCAATTGGATTGGAATAAACTCATTGAACTCTGCACAGATGGCGCCCCTGCAATGATAGGTGTACGATCAGGCTTGGCTCAGAAACTCAAGGAAAAGAATCCCGCGTTAGTTAGCACACATTGCGTTATTCATCGGCAAGCTTTGGCCTCAAAAACATTACCACAAAATTTATGTCAGATTTTGAACTCGGCTATAAAGATCGTCAATTACATCAAGAGTAGCGCCTTGAACAGTCGGTTATTTACTTTATTATGTGAGGATCTCGATTCTGATCACAAGGTCCTCCTATTCCACACAGAAGTGCGCTGGTTATCTAAAGGCAACATGTTAGCTCGCCTTTATGAATTAAGAGAAGAGGTCATCCTCTTTCTTGAGTTCAAAGAGAAAAATGATTTTGTCCAAATATTTAAAAATGAAAACTTCCAGTGGAAGCTGGCTTATTTGACTGATATATTCGAAGGTCTGAATCAGCTAAACTTGAAACTTCAGGGCAGAAACGGCACTTTGATTAGTAACTATGATCATATTCAAGGTTTCATATCAAAGCTTCAACTTTGGAGAAATAAGGTGTCTGCTGAAAATTTATTTCCCTTTTCACGCTTATCTGATGCAATTAATAATCAAAAATTGGATGAAGATTTGAAATCTGAAATAGAAACTCACTTACAAACGTTGGAAAACGAATTTCGCCGATACTATCGAGATATTAATTCCGATTCACCAATATGGCACATGACCAGAAACCATTACCAGAAGAAATTCAGGAAGAATTTCTAGAAATGAAGGCTGATTGGACCATGAAAGATGACTTCCATCTTTTGACATTGGAGAATTTTTGGATAAAACGATTCCGTCTTAATCCCAAAGTTGCTTCTCTGGCTTTGAAAATACTTGTTCCATTTTCGTCCACTTACTTATGCGAGACAGGTTTTTCAGCTCTAGTTTTAATAAAAACTAAACAGCGAAATCGCCTTGCCGTCGATAGTGATTTAACTATTGCTCTGGCAAAGACGGAACCCAGAATCGATCAACTGGTACAGAACATGCAAGCTCAAGTATCTCACTAGTACTTAAAAAAAAGTTAATCTAATTAAAGTTTACGTTGTGTCTGTATTGTACCTACTTGAATTACAATAAAAATAATTTTTTAATAAAGTGGGTTTTTTTATTTGTACTGAACACTTACAGGGGGGCATGAAAATATTATTCATGGTTCAGGGAGGCTCGGCAATATAAAGGTTGGGAACCCTGCTCTAAACCGTTAAGTAATTCCCACAATGAACGAGCATTAGCACAAAAATGCACCGACTGAGAAATCTCATTTCTGACGAATGGTAGACACCGGGAGAGAGCCTTTGTCGAAATCTTTTTTTTTTATGTATGTTCACCGATTACTCGAAGACGCCTGAACCAATTTGGAAAATTCTTTTTCTGTTTCAAAGGGTAGGTATTGTTCTCAGTTTTTCACTTTGTCATCAGCTCAGGATCTGATGATGGAATCCTGGAGAAATCGAGGAAATTCTTCAAAAATTATAGGCACACCTTTAGCGATTTAGGTATTTTATGGTAACTCGGGCATTTGCGATTGAAAAGCACCATTTGGTGCAGTGAAACTGATGATGAAGACTGGAACTACTCAGTAATAAGTATTTCATAATCGCGTAATCATGTTCAGAAGCAGTTAACCTTTGCTTGCACAAAAAAACAGTCGGTCGTAGGACTGCACGTCAGAAGTGAAAACATAACTTCACAATGTATTTGCGTATACATACACATCTGTATATGTATATTAAGGTTAAAAATAAAAAGTAGGTAATAACATATCTAAATGTATACATAGGGTACACTGGAAGTTCTGCGCTCCTGGCCGCTCATAAATGTTTGAATTTCGAATGTTATATTTTTTTTAATATAAGAAACTCGGCTCCGTCTTACGAATCTTTGATCAGGTTACGTGTCCTGACGCGAGTTTAACATTTTTACCCCTCCCAAAAAGTGCACAACGCCGTTAAATAAGTTTTCACTTCAAAACTTTATAGTTTCTTTAAACTTCGAAAAATAATGCAAAAGTGTACAAAATCCTAAATTATCGGTTTCGAACATGACAAAGTTTTTAAAAAATTGAAGAAACTTCTAGATACAATTTTTTTTTATTTTCAAAATAACTTTATTAATATAGAGATTGATGAAAGCTAGGAAAAAAAATTGACTATCCGAAGTACTAATTCTACGTAGAACGACGAAGTCGCGGGCACAAGCTAGTAGGTAGTAAAGAGTGAAAATTTATTAGTCTACTTTTTCTCCTAAAAATGACACACTTTATATTTGTAAGTTAATAATTTATCACAAACATTGGAGAGAGGGGACGCCACTATAATTTTTCTGCCACGGTTCGGAAAAAGCGTAGATCCGGGGCTGCACGCATCAATACTTGTATAGAAGACATTTTTTATAAAAAGTATTCATTTTTCATCAGTCGTTCTAAGTTAAACTTTGAGATTTTTATAAAAAAAACTAATAGAAATATGAAAGCGGGAGTTCTACTCTTGCATTTGAAATGATAAACAACTTTCGAGTTTTTAAATAAAAACTGCATGCAACAAAAATGAAGTTCTTAGGACACTGTCGTGCGAAACCTTAATGGCTTAAACATTGAGGCAATTGAGGGCTTCTGCACTTGCCGCAACTTCCGAAGCATACACGAGGATGACTGAAGAAGCGATGGGATATGATCACTTTTTGTGGTCGGCGTCGTGTCGTTAAAATAGTGAGATTTAAAGTAATTCGGAGTTATTATTATATTATTATTATTATTATATATTTTTGAGGGATGTGTATGTACCTAAAAGTCGAATATAAAGTTTGTTAAGAAAAAGTTTTCATATAAAAGCACATTGTCATGTGTTTTGGTTAAAGTTTAAAAATAATCAATTTGATTTTTATCATTTTAACAGTTTACAATTTTATTGATATATATGAGTCCTGCCAATGGTGGTGTACGTGTCGGGTCGTTCGGTTCCCTTCAATATGGTTGATCTGTACGATGGCTGGCGTGTGCGTCATGCTTGTGAACGGTTGCCGTTTGTCGGGGTTGGTCATCTCTGGACTGCTATTACTTAAGAGCCATTTCACGTTTTCACGCAATTTTTTAAGATTTAGGTCGCCTAATTTACGATCTTAGGTAATACTTTGAAATTCTAAAATATCTCTTTCTCTTCTATCTCTTCTTTCTAAAATTCTGAAATAGACTAATCTTTAATCTTGTTCTTTAATGTATCATATTTTAGAAAACCAACTTCGTTGATCTGTGGTCATCAATCTCCCACAACTCGTTTAATGAAAAATCATCGCAGAGACAATTGCCGATTCCAAAATATATCAATAATATTTATAAATTTGGGTGAAAAAAATACGGTAAGCATCGGACATATCTTTTAATCGTTAAATAATGTACCATTTTCTCAATTATTAATTACATTAATTAGTAAAAAAAAGAAAGACTTAGTCCAATTTATACGACTTAAGTATATCGCAAATTTATCGTGATTTTTTGGTTTAAATAAAGCGTAATTTCAAGAAAATATACTTATTTAAGTAAACTATGTTCTTTGAAGAATCTAATTCTAAAGTTTTTTGACAATTACTAAATTGAATTAGAAATAAGATCATTTTTAAAACTACTCTAAATTGAAATAAAAAAAAGAACGCATTATTATACTACGACAACAACGTTTTGATTCTCAGTATTATTTTTTTATAAGGTAAGAGTTTTGTTTATTTTGAAGTAAAGTATTATATTAGTATTTTGAAGAATAAAGATGTTATTTTGTTTTATCAGTTTAAGCAGTGGGGCGCAAAACCTATTGCATTAGACCCTGGACCGGTCGAATCAGTGGAACTTTTGGAATCAATCGTAAATATTTTTGTAGTAGGTACATTTTTTTCTTTAGTTTTCATTTGGGCATTCTACCGAATTGACATAGTCAGCCATCGCCATTTCGGTTTTATTAGATAAATATGGGTTAAAGGGACTTTAACAAACTTAAATTATCTTAGTTTATTTAGCAGTAAATAATACAATTTCTTAAATTTTATAGGAGAAAGGACCTGCTGCATTAGACCACGGAATTGATGGATCAATTGACGAACTTGATGAAGTTTCGGACTCAATCGTAAACATTGTTTAGACTATATTATTTCTTTAGTTTACAATGTGGGTTTTGAACTGAATTATTACAGTCAGCCATCGCCATTTCATTAATTTTAAAGTGATGGCGCACAATTATTGATGATAACAATGGAGTGAGAGCACATATACACACAAATATTCGAGAAGTGATGGCTCGTACAGGTTGTTCTCGCAAAGTTATCAATTATAATCCTGTTTATGCTCACTACGGAAGTAATTGTGAAAGACCGGATATGGAATCCAACGATTATAACCGAGGCAAAGAATTATTTTTAACAATTCTAAGAGAACAGGCGTCAAAACGTCATGAAATTGAGAGGGCTACCGTGTTACAAGCGGAAAGCTCTTTGTGGCTTGAACTTAGAATGTGAATACTCACCGCGTCCTCCTTTGGGAAGGTTTGCAAAAGGCGAATAAACCAAAACTCAGCTCAGCTAGGGAAAGACCATTTTGTACACATACAACTTGGACCACATTTTTTCAATAAAACGGTAGGGATAATCAACCAAAGGTGTTGGCACAACTCAGTGTGCAAGAACACATAATTATAGAAAAATGTGGTCTTTTATAGACGAGGAACTATTTTATTTAGGCGCCACACCGGATGGATTGTGCGTATCTCACTATTCGGAATTAATCCTGATACCGCCATACAAACAAAAAACTAAAATGTTTTAAATTAGATAGTCAGGCTCAGGTCGTGATAAACCAAAACCATGAGTGGTATTACCAGGTACAGGGCCAGTTGCACATTACAAAAAAAATATATGTTTATTTGCTGTGTGGACTGGTCTTGATTTTCCATTGAAAGTCGTAAGGGTTGTTAGAGATAACGTTTTTTGGCATGAAAAAATGTTTCCTAAATTGACTCAGTTTTATCAAAATTGTGTATTGCCTGAAATAATAGACCCTAGAAAAGCAAGATCGAAGCCTTTACGACCAATATACATTTAACGTAAGAAAATATATTAAAAGAATTTAGACCCGACTACTTACGACATAAACTATAACTATACCCATAACTATATTTGAGTTCCTTCACGATACTCATACGAAGTTCTTACGATCATCAGAAAATTTGATATTAAAAGTGCCAGCGCATTCGACAACTTTCGTTGATAAATCATTTATGGTTCTGGCCGTCCGTTTGTGGAATGAACTACCGGTACAAATTCGGCAAGCTGAAACTCTCACAGCCTTTAAAAATTTGGTCAAACAACATTATCTGTCACTATAATAATATTATTCTATTCTTTACCAAAACTAAGATCTAAATTGCTGTCTATAATACTACATTATCTCCACTAAGTAACTGTATATGTGTATGTATATAAGTATTTATCAATTTTTAGAATAGTACGCCATCAACTACTATGTATTTATTAAATAATTTTGATATTATCTCCATCCTAAGGTTGTCTGGTAGAGATCGCTTTTAGCGATAAGACCGCCCATTGTACTCTGGTTTGTAAGAAAATAATTTTTTTTCAACTGTTTTTATTAATGGTGTACAATAAAGAATATTCTATCTATCTATCTATCTATATACATACTTACGACATAAAAAACGGCTATATTAATGATCTTCCCCATATACTAGATAGTAAACCCAAAATAGCATTATTTGCTGGATGCACATCATTCATTTATAAAGTAGATAGAGGAGCCAATAGCTTTGACGATGTAAATAATATTTTTCATCGAGTACATGACTGGTTTACTGCCAAAAATTTAGTGCTAAATGGGAAAAAAACTAAATGTATAAGATTCTCTTTGTCTAACGTTAAACATAGTGAATGTGACATCTTATTAAATAAGCAAAAGTTAGATTTTGTAAATGAAACTGTTTTCTTAGGGTTATTGCTAGATTCGAGATTACAATGGGGCCCTCACTTAACATCTCCTTCGAAGCGGCTAAGTTCTGCACCATATGCTGTAAGCAAAGTTTGTCAATTCATAGACATAGACACGGCGCGACTAGTATACTTTAGTTATTTCTACAGTGTCATGTCATACGGTATTTTATTATGGGGGCGTGGTGCAGATATAGAATCGATATTCATTCTGCCAAAAAGAGCTGTGAGAGCCATTTATAATATACGTAGTTGCTAATCCCTTAATGGTATTCCTGACGGTGCCTTGTCAATATATTTATGAAAACATAATTATGTTACTAAAGATGGACATAAATTAATTCAACCAAAATTTTGGCTAGCAAAAGTGCAAACATCTTTTATGGGGTACTGCGTTAAATTCTATAATAAAATACCTGGTAATATTCTTCAACTAAATGAGAAGAAATTTAAAACTTGTATAAAACGCACGCTATGTAAACGAGCATATTATAAACTAGATCATTATTTAGATGATAAAAATGTTTGGCAAAATGCCGGTCCTGCATTGACATTGTAGTTATAATACGCTTTTTATTTCTTGTTAATTAGAAAAATTTTAATTGTACATGTGAGAACTGTGTAGTCACAAGTATTTAGTTAATTTTCTATGTTGCCTAGCAGCTCTATGATTTTCATTTTAGAACAATATTATGTTACATTGTCCTCACATTAAATTGCACTTATAAGCAATGCAACAAGTAACTAAAAAAAAAAAACTTTGTAAATAAAAAACCTGTTGAAAAAGAGTGTCCTTGGAGTTTCTTGTCTGTTTTTCTCCATAGGATCTCCGTTTTGGAACAGGCAACTAGCTTCACGACTGACTTATTCTGACTGACTCCTATTCCTGATAATTCAAAAATACCTATTATTGGTTTTGATTTAATTTGATATTGGAACTTAAAGAAGTCATTTTGTAAATCATGTAAACTATAACGTGATGAAAATATCTGTGTACCTATTGAACGTTTCTATTGTTAAGAATTAACAACAGGATCATTGATTTACCTTATTTGATGTATAAACAGTCCTTAAAAAAGTACAAGTATGGGAACATAAAAGTAATAACACGACTCTTTGTGTGAAAGAAACTTGTGTATAATATGTTAATTGTTACTATTTCAAGAGTGGTTAGAGGCTTTAATTTATGTTTAGGTATTAAGATTTTTTTTTTTAAATAATTTTATTTATTTCTCTCTCACACAGAAAGTGGTTACAAAATCAAAATGTAAGTGGTCATTGTTCAGAAGGTGGATCTGTGTGAGAGACTGGTATCTGTACTAGGTAAACCTGTATGACAGATTACCAGTCTCTCTAGACTCCACATAAGTGGGTGTTTTTGTAATCTGTGTGTGTGCGTGCGTGCGTGCGTGCGTGCGTGCGTGCGTGCGTGCGTGCGTGCGTGCGTGCGTGCGTGCGTGCGTGAGTGTGAGCGTGCGTGCGTGCGTGCGTAAACAGTCTAAGAGGGGATATATAACAGGTTTTCAGTTTTCTCATAGCAAAGGGACTCTAGCCAGAACGAAACAGTTCTTTTACAAGGGTATTTTGTAAGTGAATAAATATGTAATTTCTCGTTTACTTTATTATACAGATGTCTTCCTAAGAAGCCGAAGAGTTACTAGAAAAGGCTGTGGTTGTGGCAGATTATGGTGAATAATAATGGATATACAATGAAATGTAGTGCTGATTAGGTATATTTTCAGAATAATAAGTAATGTACTTTTGTTATAAGTTAAAAAAAAATGATTATTAAAAAAAAAGGGAGGGCCCACTGTATCGGCACTGGCACTTGAGTATTTTTGATATAATGGGCGGGCGCTATTAAATTTCCCCGAGCGGTCGCTTCCTTGCAAGCTATGGATTAGTTCTAGTCATAATCACTACATAATTATAAAATAAAGTTCCCCGCCGCGTCTGTCTGTTCGCGATAAACTCAAAAACTACTGAACGGATTTTCATGCGGTTTTCACCAATAGATGATAATTGTTGAAGATGTTTCTACTACCCGTGCGAAGCAGGGGCGGGTTGCTAGTTTAAGTATATGTTATAGTAAGTGGTAGGTACCAGTATGTATTTTAAATATAATTATTATGTATTATTTATCAAGAAGTCCGCATATAATTCAATCCAACAAGAAACCCGTAACTAACCGCCACAAAAATACACATAGGTACCTATTAAACTATTATTATAAATAAGTGATAAGTAGAATTTGATATCGTGGAACGGAAAAATCATACAACTTTCTTGAATATAGACAAAACTTGTAATCTCTTAATGTTACACAGCTAAACTCATTTCGGAAAATGTTGCTTTTTGATTTTTTTATATACTATACATATAATAAGTTATGCTGCGGTGAAGTCCACAGAGAGTCGGGGCAGCTGCTGCGCACCCGGGAGATGTTCTGCTTATGTGGATCGTAGGGGCAGTGTGCTGTGCCTCGACACTGATAAGTCCGTAACCAGGCTGAAGCGGTCGCTGCAGGCGTGTGATCATCCCTGTTGAGGCCATTTAAAAATGCCTAAGATGAGTAGTCAATATAATAAAAACGATTTAAATAAGCTAATTGACCGGGCTGTATGAATAATGCGCCCCACCTACTGGGCAGAGTAATAAAGAAAAGTGTTTTATTCAATAGGGATATATATGCACGTGAGTCCAAAATAACCTAAATATTTTTATTTTTAATCTTTATTATTCATATAGAAATGCACCTATACATCAATTTTGTATGTATTTTATCGTATCTTAATTGTTAAATTTAATAGGTAAGTTGATATTTTAAGTCTTCCTCGCAAATTTCTGAAACGCATTCTCCTGACGCCATTCTACCTAACTCACTTTCATAATGTTCATTCGAATACATATAATATTTTTAATGCAATCACAACTTGTCACTACAAGTTTTCAATTCGAGATTTAAACAATATAACCCGTCCGCCGTAAACTAAATAGAAAACAACTGCGCTCTGTAGGAGCGCGTGGTTGCATCATAATGTTCCTGACATCGTAATGACCAAGGTCCTTCCATGTATGTTCTTTGTCCTAGCGCCCCGCCTAATGTACATTAATTGGTTTAATTATTAACTTGCCCCACAGTTATGTAGCAATATTCATAATGGTCATACAATGTGATAAATAACGCAGTTTGTATAAGTATTCATTACACAGCCCTATTTGACGTGTCATTCATCTTGCCCGGGCATTATAAATATAGCAATGAAATTTTGTCTCCAAGACTACGGACGAGAACTAAGAAGAGGACGACGCGCCGTACTACGAGTTACGACATCGACAGTTTGCAAGAAGTTACTATCAGAGAAGGAAAAGCGTCAGAACATTTTATTCCTCTTCTTGAAATAATAAACCTTTATTTATTTTGAACCCTTAGTAATTCGAAGTATTTTATAATTCATTATCATCTCAGCGTTTATAATGGTTGCGTCTGACGACTGTCCGCTTTCCTGCTTTTTCTCCTCACCTTCGTACGATCTTCGGCATCCTGCGGAGTGAGTCCATTGGCGCAAGGTCAATTCGAAGTAGGTATTCTATAAGTTCTTTGATTTTTGAATTATCGAGAGTTGGCTTTATACAATACTAGCAGCGCCCTGCAGTTTCACCCGCGTAAGTCCCGACCCCGTGAGAATATCGGGATAAAACGTAGCCTATATGTTAATCCAGGTCTCCAGCTATCTACATACCAAGTTTCATCGCAATCGGTTCAGTGGTTTTTGCGTGAAAGAGTAACAAACATCCATCCATCCAAACTTTCACATTTATAATATTAGTGGGATTAGTGGGATTTTTTATGTAATAAAGATGTTGTACGTTGTTAATCTTGTCAAAAACGGATAAGTATGTTATCTTCCTAGCCATAAACGAATTATTGAAATTCGGATTCAGATTATAATTTTTCTTCTTTTTTTATCGATAACAAAATTCTCAATATCAGTGTCTGAAATTTGAGTAAACAATAATAATAATAAATTGTTTACCTACAGCAATTTCCAATTGATAAGATTACTAGTGGTAACCAAAACCTTTAGTAAATGGCCGGGTCAGGATGGAATTTGGTGTGGATAATGTACAGTCATGCATGTAAAAAGAGGAGTTGTGGAATCTGATGGGATGGAACTCTCAGATTCCAGATTCCACACACATTAGATTTCTTTCCGCCAACAAAACTTAAAAGAATCTTGGTATTTCACAGGCCCGGACAAGTGGCCCAGATAGTCCATCAGCAACTTACTTTTAAATATGATCTTGTAACATAATAAATAATACAAAAAAAATGTAACCGCATAATTTTATAATAATGTTTCATTGCATGCAAAACACATTTTGATTTTCTATGAAGTTGTATATAAAATTCATTTATTTAAGTTTTAAAAAACTTAAATAAATAATTAAATTGTAATTGTAAATGCGGAAAATATAATTTGTACATTGCATAAATTGTTTAAATTTGTGAAATATTTAAATTATAATTATTGTTTTTCCTTATCATTACGCGTGTGTGTACAAAACACCACCTAATGTGGTTAGATGTAGCGGTAGGTACTTTAACATAACATAATTATAAATTATGATTCTTTTTTAAAATTTTTATTTCCAAGGCATCTATTACCTTTGTTGTTTTTCTTTCTGTGTTTTCTTTGTACGTTTAGTATACTCCTTTCCATCACTCTGGCATACTTGTACTTTGTTTTTAATTTTGTTATTATAACTAGCTGTGCCTGCGACTTCGTCCGCGTGGAATAGTGTATTTATAGCGAATCAACAGCCTAAAAATAAGTTTAAAGCTTCTAGCTCTAAATATGACGATACTTCCATACAACTTTTCATCCCCACCTTTCAACCCCTTACACCCCTTTTTTCGCATTAAAAAGTAGCCTATGTCCTTTCTCAGGCTCTAGACTATCTGTGTACCAAATTTCATTTCAATCGGTTCAGTAGTTTTGGCGTGAAAGGCAGACAGACAGACAGAGTTACTTTCGCATTTATAATATTAATAATAAAGTAAGGAAGTAAGGATGTTTATCAGCAGTCTGGCCACCATAGCATACAGGCTTTGCCTAGTTTAGGATCACACGGCCGTGTGTGAGGTGGCTTAAGTTATTATTATTATTAATGCCCTGAAACATATTTATGAATTTAATGGCTGCGAGAGGCAAAATAGCTCGTTGGCATAGTCAAGAACCAGCTACCGATTACTATGGGATCATAAAACAACGAAAAAAAAACTCCTGCTGTTTCAACAATCACCACAGAAAAGGACATTCCCCTAAGATATCCTACGATTGAAAATATAGATTCACTCGAAATCCTTCGAACAGACTTGACTATCTGCTGGTAAAACCTAATGTAACTAATAATATTTCTTTAACACAGGTAAAAATCGATACTTTGGACTCTTAATATTTATTAGTTAATTAAATTGAGTAGTTTTATAAAAAATATTTTTAACAAAAAAAAAACCGATGAAAGGAACTAAAACACATAAAATAAATAAACCTTTTAAGTCTTAAGTATTGAGCTTATTTACATAAACTATCAAATGTTATATAAACTAATTTTCAGTCGACGCCAAACAACAAACTGATTAATTATAAATTATCTAAATTTTTTATGTACCTACGTAGGACATGGCTCTACGTAGGTAATTACTCCTATTATTATTTAGTGCCGACTCAAAATAAGTTTATATAAAATTTGATAATTTATGTAAATAAGCTCAATACTTAGGACTTAAGGTTTATTTACTTTTTGCTTTTTGTTTTATTCGTCGATTGATATATATACATATATATATATATATAAAAATGAATCCCTATTTCCCTTGTTCACGGCATCACGTGTGAACGGCTGGACCGATTTCGCTAATTCTTTCTTTTTGTGTTTGTTATTGTCAGGAGAAAATTCTTCTGAAAGAAAAATTAAGAAATTTGCGCGGAAAATTTAAGAAAACTTAACGAGGGATTTACGCGGGTGAAACCGCGGGGTGCAGCTAGTTTCTTATAAAAATAAGAGCTATTTTGATGGACTTTACAAACGTGCAATCAACAGACACTTGCTACAACTGACTACTTGACTCAGAACAACTATACATACCTACACCTAATACTTATATACAAAACATATTTAGCCATGTGGTAATCATTAGTTATTTAAAAGTACATATAGGCTTATAAACATTCGTGGGTATTTCTATAGAAATTTTATCGCATTTTTTACTCTACGCTACGCCGGTTGTCCTTTATTAATGATAAGGTACAATGACAACAATTTGGTTGTGTGATAAGTTATCACCCCACCTAATTAATTCGAGGTTATCGCATTTGAAACGTAGGGGGTTGCCTCATGGTTTCCACGTGGTCCCCCGAAGGTAAATTTGAGTGAGGGGAGGAATTAGACACGTTTAATCGCTTACACAGTTTATAATTAAACTTGTAGAACAGTTATTTAAAAGAATTTAGATATTAACAAGGCTAGGCTTAGGGTGTGAAGTTCTTGAGAGGCTTTGGGCATAGTTCCGGCGCTGGTAGGTGGAGAACGCTTAACTTCTGATCAGTCTGGAGCCGCACCTTGTCGTCCGCTCTTTTTGCACGGTGCACGGTTTCGAAGTGGGGTGCCTCGGTGAGTAGTGGTGGTGTCCGTGTGATAACTATTATCTGTTAATAGGTCATAACAAAATCCAGTGACCTTGATGATAGTCACATATGACACTCGTCTTCAGTGATTATTCTAAAAGGTTGGCCATGCCCATTGTAATAATTAATGTAGATAATTTATGAATATTATCTTTTATATAATTAACATTATTGATTAGTGGAGTAATGTGTTTTTTTTTCAGTGGCAAGCAGTCGGTAGCATCGTTCGATCCGTATCAACACGATACCCTACACACAATAATTTTATCTTACTTGAGGGGTTATAGAAACATATGGTAATGTAACCCATTAAACCACGTGGCTTTAAGATGAGCGGGTTCAAAATTTATTAATCAATTTTAAACAAGATACAACTCTTAAAATTCGTAAAGAAAATACTTAGTTGTTGATTAATATTTATGTTTTAGGGTTACGTTCCTCAAAAATAAAAAAGGAACCCTTATAGGATCACTTCGTTGTCCGTCTGTCTGTCTGGCTGTCCGTCAAGACCCTTTTTCTCAGGAACCCGTGGACGCATCAAGTTGAAATTAATACAAAATAAATAAGTCTACGATGCCTTGAAGCTGTAAAAAAATCAAGCTTCTAAGTCAACACAATCAAAAGATACGGCCATTAAGCCTTAGATTTGAACAAATTTGAACATTTCCCACGCAAATCAAAACCTTTAGGGTATTTCCCAATGACCTAGAATCATGAAATTTGGTAAGAAGCAATGTATCATCGTTATATAGCATAAAAAATAGATTTTGTAATTATAAACTTATATTTTGCGGTTGGAAAGTTGATTTGGTCGTGAATCGATGTATGGAAGAGTATGTTTAGAACTGCAAAGTTAAGTTTGTCTTTCGAAAAAGACGGGCAAAAATTTTCGAAAATTGATTCACTAGACGGACTTACCATTAGTAGGGGAGCCGAGCATCGTTGGGACCTATTGGATTTTGAAGATTAGATGGTAGAAAGAAAAAAAGTTCTACGATGAATCCCTTTCAGTGATGGGGGGAGCGTCTACAAGTTTTCAAAGATGTAAAAAAACAATAGTAAAATGGAGTTACTCTAGCGCGTCAGATATTAAAAGTGTTAAACACCCTACATGTCTCTGATAATGGAGGTAGGTTAATCTTCCGATTTGCATGTTGGGGGTGGCGAAGGGTAGAGAATGGGAAAAAAAATTATTCCAGCGCTTCAGAAATTAAGAGGGGATGTTAAGTACAACCGAAAGAAACCCCCATTAAAAATCTGACGTGACGCAAGTTCGCTTTGAAATTTATAACTCAGGTAATCGTGATTTACCAGACAGAAATTTAAAGAAATAAACATCCTGACGGTGGCATGTCATTATATTTATGAAAACCTGTTTTACCTTTATAAAAACAAATATCAGTTTTGTAAAAAAGCACAATTTCATTTTTGGCTTACGCAAATATGATCATATCTCCGAATTCCGCACTAAACTCAAGTGGCTTCCAATTCGACTTCGCCGGAATACTCATATCCTCTCTTTCCTGTATAATATCTTATTTAACCCTATTACCCCTATCTATTTAAAAAAACGTTTCGCATTTATGCACGACACACAATAGATATTTGAGATCATCGGAAAATCTAACGTTGGAAATTCCAACTCATTCCACAACATTTTCTGACAATTCATTTACAGTGCAAGCCGCACGCTTGTGGAATGCATTTCCAGAAGCTATCCGACGAGCACAGTCACAAGCTGTTTTTCAGAAACTAGTCAAGGATCATTACCTTTCTTCGTAAGAACCATATATTATAAGTAAATGTACGAGTATGTGTTGTTTATGAACATATGTGTGTATATATATTTCTTTATGTATATGTATGTATTTGTATTATTTAGATAATAATAAAAAAATAGATAGACTTAAATAGACTGTTATTTACAAATTGTATATTTTTATTATTATATTTAATTGTTGTTTACCGTGAGTTACCTACTTCCATACAGTAAAGTCCATCCTAAGGTTGTCTGTGAGAGATCGCAGACTGCGATAAGACCGCCCATTGTACTGCAACTTTATATTAATTTTCTAGATTGTATAATACTTTTTTTGGTGTGCAATAAAGAGTACCTATCTATCTATCTATACATTATTTTCACACACGTAATAAAAATAAACTTACCCAGTTTCATTTTCATAGGTCAAGTAGTTTTCCACATTTCGTGATTAGTCAGTAGATGAGTGAGTGAGTATCTTTTCGCGTTTATATATGTATATGGATATTTTGTTGCATTTTATTTGACACATTTAATGGTAAAAATGCATGATTTTTTATTCAAATCGTCGGATTAAGAAAATCCCTGCAAATAATCGCCAGATCATTGGTCAGCTTGTCTAGGACATTAAGCTGAACCGTCTGTACTGTTTATTTACTATTCTGATAGGCTGCTCTAAACGCCCGGACTAGGGTACAAGGTATACCCCTCAATATAATAATAATATTTATTGGTTCAAAAATACACGTTCAACTTACATAAACATATTAATCGCTAAGTCAGATAGTTTTTATTTTTATTTTAGCAGCCTCCTGATCTATGTTAAACTTAAATACTACTGGGTACTTTATTACTAGCCTGCATCGTATCACAGTTAAAAACATTGTTAAATTTTATGCAAGATTCTCATCTTTGCGAATAATATTTTATATTGCAATAATAATAATAATAACGGTAATATAAAATAAAAATGAATAAAGTTTATCACAATAAAACAACATTGATCTTCTCTTTACTATTTTTACAAGTCGAACAGAAAGGTTGATTTGTTGGAACGTGACCAAGTCAGACTCATCGATGTCCATTTTATAATAGTTTCTGTAGATAAATGTAGTTTCCTTTTTCCTTTACACTAGAGCTGTTGATTTTTATCAAATACACGTTAATGGATCGATGTCTCGCTCTCTGAATGACAGAATTCGATTCTACGGACACGGATTTTTAAGGTATGACGTTGGCATTAAGAATTTTGCAATCTCACTTCTGCATTCTGCTAATACAGCAAAATTTGAAATGCCATCTTTTTTTTCAGTCTCTTTACTGTGTATAAACCGATCCGGTGCCAGTTATTTCCCAACAAATTTGGGAAGAAAATCCTTCTTTGTATTCTTCTTAGATATTTATGTACTGCACAGACGTCGCCTCGCCACTACGCGTATGAACTAATGAACAAATGTTCCACTACATTTACTAAAGCGAACCAAAATGTCACACACGTTTATTTTACTACTTTTTTGGGCCCAAGATGCTCCAACTCAACATATTGTATCAAGCGTCACAGGCGCGGTCCGAAGGGGAGGGTCACAGGGGACATGACCCCCCCCAAAATCAAATGCTAAAGAAAATTTTCACAACTTATTTGTCGAGGCACAAGAGCTAGCTGAAAAATTGGGTAAAGTTATTACGAGGCCTCGTACTGCACTTCGGCAGACTCTTCGCGATAATTATCAAGGAAATGACGAGGAATATTTTCGGAGGACTGTTTATATTCCATTGATCATTCGTTTACAAACCGAACACCTTTCTGACCGACACATTTTTATCAATATTACTTAGATAACGGTTAGAGAATGTGCATGACGTGCAAAGGAACCCGCGCAACGATACGAAGTACCTCGCTAGATTCATTAATTTATCTTTAACAGTCAAATAATTTCTCCATTAATGAAAAACATGTTTTTGATAGAAAATTTGACGTAGAACACGATGGTAATATTTAAAACTTGCTACGAGGGTAGGGCAATTGTTAAAAATCGATTTTAACATTTTAATTGTTAAAAAATTATAATTAAAAAAGTTTCTAGCTCTAATAGAACCGGAGTAATGAATTTTTGATAATGGGTCTCCAAGCCAAAAATCTTAAAATTTTCTATACCCTCTATTTCCAAAAATGTTGAGAAAAAAAGAAATCCTCGAATATATATATCTTTGTTTTCGATATAGAACCCGTAAAAAAAGCTCGGCCAAATCAAAAATGTGTCGGTCAATTTTTGTCCAAATCTGTCCGGTTTGTAAAAGAATGACCCATATACAGAAGTAGATCTTCTAAATGTGAAGAAAGTATCAGAATATTATTCCCATTTCTTGAGTGTTCCTGCTGCCACTGTCGTAACAGAGTATCAGTTATAGATTTCAAAGTGGAAACGGGAAAATTTCCTAAATGTGACTCCACATTTAGGGAATTTTGGTCTACAATCGAAGTTTGCGACGATGATCTCTACACAAATATAAAGACTGCTGAAAATTCTAGCAACTCATCCTACAAGCGGTGTGACATCAGAGAGATCATTTTCTACGCTAAGGCGTGTAAAAACTTGGTTGAGAGTAAACATGTTAGAAGAGAGGCTAACAGGTTTAGCTCTTATAAATATTCATCCAGAGATAGATGTCTGGCGTCTCAAATATTATCAACCGATTTGCCAATAAAAATAGAAGACTTCCATTTGTTGTATAATGTGTGCAATAAAATTGTGTATTGTGCAGTAAAGTATAATTTACTCGACATATTGTATAATTATTAGTGACCCCCCCCCCAAAATTTCAGGCTGCGACCGCGCCTGAAGCGTCATCAATATTATTGCCAATCTGAGACTATTTAATGCCTTGTAGTTGAGAACTGTGTAGTCACCTATGTTGCTTGGTAGTTCTGAGAATGTCATACTCGCCTAAAAGCCCAGCCGATGGTGGCGTTTGTGTCGGGTCGTTCGGCTCCCTTCAATATGGTTGCTCTATATGACGGTTGGCGCGTGCGTCATGCTCGGGAACAGGTGCCGTAATATAATAAATATAGTAGTAATTTGCGTGACTGTTTAAATTTCAGAACAATATATTACATTGTCCTCACAATTCATTTGAGCTTATAAGCAATGTAACCAGAAAATTGTAAAAAAACACGTTGAAAAAGAGTGTCCTTGGAATTTTTTACCTTTTCTCCATAGGATCTACGTATTGGAACAGGCAACTAGCTTCACGACTGACTTATTCTGACTAACCCGTATTCCTGATAGATCAAAAATACCTGCAATTCATTGATATATAAAAACCTTTTAAAGGTTTTTGTGCTACAATTGATTTATTTGGAATAAATGGTTTTGATTTTGTTATTCAAGCTGTCTATCGCTTAATTTATTTTCTTCGGCTAGGAACAGAATACGGTCAGCTCCTAACGCTAATTATTATCGCACTAATTAACGCACTGTAATAACTTACAAATGAAGGCGTTAAATGGCTACATTAAACGGTTATTGCCCATAAATGATTGAAAATTAAACGTTTTCCACGTATAATTTTCAATCATTTTTAATAAGCCGTCTTGTTTTATGTTTTTCAATAACCTAATTAAACTGTTATACATCTTATATGAGAAATGACTGCTGTTTGAGGTTTTTGTGACGTATAGTGATGGCATGGACATACCACGGAACAAATATTATCTATATACTTAAATAAAATCAATTGCCGAATGTATATAAACGCATCACTTCAGAACGAGGTCCCCTCGAGGCGGGGGCCCGTGGCATTTTACCCGCTCTACCACCCTATTGTTACTCCACTGGTCTGTTGGGTCCGCTGGTTGTTTATATAGCTGGCAATTAGTTTTATAAAGATACTGTTGTAGTTTCTACTTAACTAGGAAGTAACTTAGACATTTTGTTAGTTGTTGTTCTATAATAAAGGTAAATAGAGAGCTCAATTAGAAATTCAGGACTGATACAAATTGTTTGGATAACGAGTTTCATGAAACTAGTGAAACGCTTTGTATGAATGAAAATGAAACAAAAACTTAATTTGTACCTGTAACGCCAAACGGGTATGCAGAGCTGTGTTTCACCAACATTTAGTAAACTATATTCCTACGTAAAAGGAAGCGACGCTACTATATTATACCGATAACGTTTTCTAAACTCCGTGCGGTTACTGCCCATTTCCTTACAGAAAAACCCAATCGAATCGTCATTCGCAGAGCTTCAAAATCATAATGCAAATATATACAATAAATACCTATTTACCATCAATGCGACAGACAGTCCTCTATGCACAGGATGTCTTAACGCAGTGGAAATGGCCGCCCACGTTATCCTGGAGTGCGAGGGAGTGGCCACACAACGGGCAAGTATCCTCGCGGGTGCGAGGTCGCTCCAAGAAGCCTGCGAACGCCCCCGGAGGCTTCTGTGCTTCTGAAAGGAGCTAGGCTGGCTCAACTAGTCAGCCTATCTGAACGTATAATGGACCGCCTTATGAGTCTAAATTGCGGAAACAGAGCCCTATACCAGGGGTCGGCAAACTGTGCCTCGTGAGCCACATGCGGCTCTGTCGATGTAAAGTAAATAAATATTATTTACTATCAAAATTCTTAAAATGAACAACATTTTAATTACAATTTTTATCCGCAACAACCCTCAAATATTTTTTATGAGGACTAAAAAAAAGGTAGTCAAATTTATAGGGGCGCCACTTGTATTTACAAATTTAATTTTTCTCTTTAAAAATTGTAAAATTTTGCAAATTAACTTTTGGCTCTAACGTCTCAAAAGGTTGCCGACCCCTGACCTATACTAATACCAAAACTAATCTATCTTCTATATATATAAAAGTGAATCCTTATTTCCCTTGGTCACGGCATCACGCGTGAACGGCCGGACCGATTTCGCTAATTCTTTTTTTTTTGTTTTTGTTAATATCAGGAGAAGGTTATTATGAAAGAAAAAATTAAGAAAGTTGCGCGGAAAATTTAAGAAAATTTAACGACCATATTAACTTTTTTAATGTAACCTTAGCGCTTTTGACATAACTGTCAGTCGTTTGACAGTTTCCGTAATTGTTCAATATTCATAGTTAAGACAGGACCACGTCCGTCGTGTCAGCTAGTACACAATAAATATATTAGGTATGTTATAAAAGTAAAGAATACCGGTGTTGTTTTTTTATGACTGTCTACACTAATATTTTTACTTACTAAGTATATAATACCTACTATAAATAAAATAAAGCTAAAGAGTTTTTTGTTTGATTGTTTAAACGCATTATCTCTGGAACTATGGGTGAGATTCGATTAATTCTTCTTGTATTGGATAGAGTGTTAATTGTGGAAGGTTTGAACATCACGCTACGACCGTTAGGAGCAGAGCAGTGACCATAAACGCAGGTGGGCAGGTAATAAAGATCATGAGTTTGTATTTTTTAACTCCCGACGCAAAAAGAGGGGTGTTATACGTGTAGTAGTTTGACGTGTCTGTGTGTCTGTCTGTGGCTTCGTAGCTCCCAAACGAATGGACCGATTTAAGTACATTTTTTTTTGTTTGAAATGTGACTTGATCGAGTGTTCTTAGATAAAATTCAAGGAAATCTGTTCAGCCGTTCGAAGATCATCAGCTCTATTCTAATCGTTGGAGGGATTTTCGAGTCGGGGGTGTTTTAAATTTATGATTATCGTTGAAGACGCTAATCGATGGAACTGTGTGTCTGATTTATATAATTCTTTTGGCATTTGATAGCCCCATTCTTGACCAAGGTAATATGCTATTTTACATCACGCTAGGACTCTTAGGAGTATAGCAGTGACTCTAAATGTGTGGGTGAAACTTCCCAGAACGACTAGTTTATAATGTAAGGTCACCACGTGAAGTAAAGTATAAATAACATTCTAACGAGAAACAAAGTACGTTGACGTAAAAACTATGAAGACCCTGAACGTGCAATGATCTTCCTTTCGATTCTAGAACATTGTTGCTTAATTTTTTTGTTACTACTAAATTTGTAAACAGGTTTAACGTGCGCCTGATACTACAATAGTATCATCAAGCTATTTTGACGTAAAAAATATACCGACCAACATAATTAACACTAACAGACTCTTAGAAACAGAATGTCTATTCGTAAACAAGATAATAAAGTCACGTTGATAAAATTTTATAAAGATCTAAGCAGCCATGCAATTCAATTTTTTTCTTATCAAGATTATTTTTCTTATCTTTTCGCTCAAAGATTTGCGAATCATTTCTACTACAAACACTTAATACCATCTTATCTTAATCTACACAGTCTTGTGTAGGAATCTATTTTAACTTATAACGCCATTGAATGTAATGGAACCCTTCAAATCATTTGTCACACATATAAAGATAAGTACACTTATGATTCTTTGAAATATCAGAAATCGATGACAATGAAATCGATGATGAATGTTAGTTAAGTATCAAAGTAAAATATCTATATGTAAATAAGACAAAACATTTAAGAACCATTTTCCTCCTAGAGTCTGTGCGGAAAGAGAACCGTTGTAAGATTTGAGGTCGCGGCTGTGCTAAATTTCTTTTTTACACCGTTACGTGATTATTGTTTACTGTATTGTATAGTATTGTTTACTGTCGAACTATAATCACGTAACAGTGTTGTCAACATAACTAAAAAGGTAATTTAGCACTGCTGCAATTTCAAATCCTACGACGGTTCTCTTTCCGCACAGACTCTATGTTTGTTAACCGATTTTCTTTATTGCTTTTTTGTTTAGTAATAATGAATACAAATAAGTAAAAATTAAGTGTCTGTTTGTAATGTCAAAATAATAGTATTTTTAATCAGTTTTTAAATTTTTTGTCTGCATGTCTGTTTTTTCCAGTTAATCTCCGGAACGGGTTCACCGATTTCCACGGCACTTTCACTGGCAAATAGCTGGTGTTATAAGGAGTAACTTAGGCTACTTTTATTTTCAAAAAGAATTAGGGTTCCATGCAAAATATATAAATATGTACACACGAGCGAAGCCGCGCGGGAACTGCTAGTTTTTTTACATAAATGATATGAAAACGTATATATGTTGACCTGTTATGTACGGAAAGTGTAAACAATGACAGTTCAAGTTACTATGGTCCTAGAAATAAAACAGAACATTTAAAAGTTAATTAATTATATTCGAATACCGAGCAACAGGCCATCTCTAGTAATAATGAATGAACTAATCTTTTACCATCCGGCGAGCCATCTGTCTGTTCATTTTAGTTCTTTGTGTCTTCTTCCTTTCCTTTGGCTGCGATAATTAAGGCTAACTTAAAACCTAGGCGGGAGTGACTTCAGGCTCCCGGTCTGATGTTTGAGATTCCTACATATTCACTGCTAGCCGCAATGATGTACCACATTTTTTCTGAGTGATATTTAAAACGTGTTGTCTACTTTTTAAAATTATGTCAGTACTAGCAGCGCCCTGCGGTTTCATCCGCGTAAGTCCCGATCCCGTGGGAATATCGGGATAAAAAGTAGCCTAAATGTTAATCCAGATCTCCAGCTATCTACATACCAAGTTTTATCGCAATCGGTTCAGTACTTTTGGCGTGAAAGAGTAACGTGAAATTTTAAATACTTTCAGTTTATATATAGCAGAAGTGCAGAAACCTACAATGGTTAAAGAATATCCTACTAATATCCTACTATTATCATAAACGTGAAAGTTTGTGAGGATGTATGGATGTATGTATGTATGGATGTTTGTTACTCTTTCACGCCAAACTACTGAACCGATTGCGATGAAACTTGGTATGTATATAGCTGGAGACCTCGATTAACATATAGGCTACTTTTATCCCGATATCCCCACGGACCGTGACTTACGCGGGTGAAACCGCAGGGAGCTGCTAGTAGCTTACAAATTAAAAAATAACGTGACAATCATCATCTATAGTTCGAGTTAATACTCGTCAATGAAATAGACCGTGGTTTCTAGTTATATAAATTGTGTAAATTACAGTTAGGTTATTAACATATAAAATAAAGATTATGGTTATTGTTTTTGTATCCTTGTTAGATATGTTGATTGGTAGTTGCTATATCAAATATATGGGGTAAAACCCGTATAGTTGCCTCCCTTTTCAGGAAAACTCTATTACAAAAAACATGTACTTACTAAGTAAAATGCAATGCGTAAATCAAAACATAGGTATTCAATCTTTTATGTAGCGTATTTTTGTAAACATATTCTTATTGGTTTTGAGTAAATACTGAGTTATTAGACCTCCAAAAAAGGGGTAATTGCCTACTGTGGGTCCACCAGTAGCCTAACGGTAAAAATGCTTCGAGAGACACTAGCCTCGTGCGGGGATAGACGTCTCACTATTAGTTTATTTTAGATAAAATAACTTATGACAACTTGATTCCATCTCAAAGGACGGCAACTTGTGACTCTTGAGTTGCAGGTGTCACAGATAACATAATACTATAGGTACTAGTACTTACAGGTGTCCATGGGCGACGGTAGTCACTTACCATCAGGTGACCCGTCTACTCGTTTGCCCCTTACAATATAAAAAAAAAAACAAAGAGAACCAAAAACCAAAAGAGAAACAAAATTTATTTCCTGACATTCTTTATCAAGTAGATATTTATATTATATAAAATCACCAGAAGCCAAGGCTTTCTACTTTCCACAATTCATGCAATGTTTTTTTAATGTTGTACTAGTTTCATGCAACCACATTCGACACATCTCACGTGAAATCCCATCGGAATTCGATATAGTAAAATTTAAATTCTTAAAATATTCTGCGCCATAATCATCAATTGAAACTGTCACAAGTTGGAAAAAGCGGCAAAAGAAATAAATCTGTCTTTGCTCATTAAATAAATTTATAGTTGCAGATAGTTGTCCCTAGGGCTATTATCAGTCGCCCTATTTATTTTTGCGAATAGTAGCCCTATTCGCAAAAATAAATAGGGCGACTATCCTTTTCCGACACTTGCCCTTTATATTTGCGAAATAAATAAAAACCGTTCAGCAAGAAAACGTAAGAAACAGTGTAATTTATACTCTAATGCATGCAAAGAAACAAAAACTTGACAAAAGCCACAGTCAGTAATAAAAATATTCAATAGAAATGACTAGGAAGCAGAAGATTTTTGCTCACATGGGCAAAACGCGATCGCCTAATTCTAAGATCTATTTGGCGCTGAGACCTGAACGAGAGGCAGGTACTTCTAATCATAAAATAATACAAACGCCACCAATATCCCTAACATAGTGTATTCGAAACCGGGGTATGTATCCCAATGAGGTAACCATCCGGGTTTTATCCTGTTGAAAAACATTGCTTATTGCGATAAGGCCGCCCGTTGTTCATTGTGCTTTTCAATACCTATTTATGTATGTTGTTCTTTGCTTTTAGTGTACAATAAAGAGTATTTATTATTATTGTTATCGTGATCATCATAATTTTTTTTATTAACGCTCCGATCGCGAACAACTTTTGTGGGCAACTCGTTTTCTTCAAACACCCATTGTGTGGATTGTTGCTTCGTGAGAGGATCGTAGCTGTAAATCCAAGTTTCGTCAGTTGTAAGGATATCATTTTGCGAAATTCCTCCTTCGAACTTTTCTAGCATAAATTTGCACCAATCAACAGGTTGAATGTGGCACCTGCAGCATTCATTATTTGTTGCTATAGGGTCTTTAATGATGTATTCATTATTATTATTATTATACATATTAATGGTGGATTGGTAACAACCGACATAGCTTGTTAAAATGATTTCAAATCATTATAACAAGATAACTACGGATAGGTGTTACGGATGCTTCAACTCGTTACATCATTGGCGAACTATGACGCGATTTTATAATGGGCGTCACGAACACTGAACATATTTTTATGCATCGATTTTCCGCTAATGCTTTTGTATCTCGAAGGTAATAATCTGTTATGATCACTTTATTTTATGATGTTATAATGTGATATTTTAGAAGGTACAAAAGGTAGTCATTTTAGTTAAAAATGGTAGAATGAAGCATCTGCGTTCGATGACTAAAGTTACCTAAGCCTTATTTTAGAGAGATAGTTTACAGATTAGAGACTTTTTCCTGTTTAAAGAAACGGAAAGCCGGAGACGATAGCTCCCTCATAGGACATTATTGCTGTAGCGTAGGAGTACCTACACACATAATAAAAATATATAATACTACTAGCTGATCCGCGCAACTTCGTCTGCGTTTGTAAATTTTCCCTGTGTTTACAACATTTATCAATGATGCTCCTATTGGTTGCAGCGTGATGCGACCAATAGGCGTGGTGGCCTTCCTCGATAAATGGTTTGTCCAACAGTAAAATATTTTTTCAATTCGAACCAGTAGTTCCTCAGATTAACGCGTTCAAGCAAACAAACAAACTCTTCAGCTTTATAATGTTAGTATATAGATTAGGGCTACCATCCGTCCGGGTTTCTCCGGATTTGTCCTAGTTTAGGGGGCGTTCGGGGAGCGTCCGGGTGGGGTTTTCAAAAAATGTCCGGACATTCTGTGCTAAGGGACAATTTATTATAATTGTTACCTATATGAATCGTTAACAAGCTAAAAAATTTAATGGAATCGGCGTTCTTTTTTAAGGTGTCCGTTAAAGATTTTCGATTTCACCCATGTGTCCGGATTTTTTTAAGTTTTTGTATAGATGGGTACATACGCATACATCTCCATAGTGTTGAGTATTGTTATGTCAGTAATATAGAAAGAAGATTAGCATTCTCCCTTTGGGGTAAGCAGAGATAACAGATCGCCATTTGCTTCTGTCCTTACATACTGCATGAGTTTTCTCCTCTGTTTGTCTTTACCACTGTAGGTTTAATACCTTTCAAACAAGCCCACCGGTTTAAGGAACTTCTGACCTGACCCTTCTTCTAACGTCACCAATTTGATCAGTGTATGTTCTGCGTGTCAAACAGCAAAAAAACTAATAAATAAATACAGAAACCTGCCGTTTTAAAACCAAACAATTTTCCCGCCTTAATTTTCGATTATCCTCTATGGTCTATCATATACTTATATCATTATTACTCCATACAACTTACACAGATACAAAAATATTATAATATTCATAACGATTCGCCTCTAAGAGAAACTCAACAGAGCATAAAATTAAAAATAGCAAACCCTACTCTCCTCAATGAAAGGGTTTAAAATACATAGGTATGCCGTTCAAATATTTGAGTGTTATTCCGACAAAATGTGAACTAAATTATTTTCGTTTATCCACGAATAAAATGAGACAGAATTAACGTTACTACGAGGTTACGTTTAAAAGTACGCAATCAACTTTCAAACGAAATTGCTCCACAAATGAATTATGTACGTCACTCAATGTCATTTGATCTGAAATGGTGAAACTGCAGATAGATAGATAGATACAGGACCTAATCTGTTTCTCGACTCACATAAAAACGTTTTTTTTTTGCTAAAGGGCTGATGGCTGTATTTAATTTCATATGAGCGGACTAGGTACTTGTATTTTTTTTTAATTTCTGTAGTTTTGTTGTATATCAGTTGTCTATGCCTACTACTTTTAACTTATTTAATGTATTCAAATTATTATTATATTATTAATTCTGTACTCTCTGAATATAAATCTGGATACCGCATTACGTTAATTGGCATATACCTAGCTGAAAATTGGTGCAGGGCTTAACCCCAGGGGGGTACCAGCTGCGCTAGCGTTGGAGAATCCCCGAGAACACAGTGCACCTGGACGTGGACACCCAGGCTGCCCCTCGTACTCTGGGGAGGGCACAACCGCGTTTAAAACATCTGCATCTTTTTTGAAGTGAAAACTTCTTTAGGCACGTTTGTGCATTTTTGCTATGGGGTAAAAAAACTGAACTCGTTACCGTCACGCTAATAGTACATACATTTAATTAATCTTTAAAAATATAATTAAGTACATCATTAAAGTTCTTATTGTGTGCGCAATTCATATGGTAAAATAAACAAAAACACAATTGTAGTTAAGGTTAAAATTTATAACGCCTATAGTGCTCAATAGCGAAAACCTTTATTCAAAATTTCGTTGGCGCTACACGTCGTTTTAAGTTTTCACTTCTGTCGGCAGTCCCATGCCTGCCTACTTTTATTTAATGGTTAGTGTTATTATAAAATAGTTTAAATGAAAGTTGTAGGTATATTATAAAATTATCTTCAAAAATAGATAGGTAGGTATAGTACTTTACCTGTGAATCATTATTTATGAGATATAAGTTAAATACTTAAGTCCTATTTTACATAACATGCGCACATTTCCGTACCACCTGCGCGGTAGTGTACTCGCCGCATTTTTTTTGCGTGATTTTCTTGTACACGCACGGACTAATATAATTTAGCATTTTAGCTTTATTAAATAATATTCTATTACCTATAAAATGGTACTTTTTTCAACGATTAAAGTGGCACGAATTATTGTTGATGTAGGGTAAATTTTCGACAGTACCTGTACACCAAATGTTAGACCAATGTAATGAGGACATCCGATGGGTTAATGTTTTTGCTTTTTCTCCTACTGCTATAGAAGCATTACCTTCTTGCTGCAAAACTGCTCGTCCCTAAACGTACATAACCTCTCTCGTTGTACCAGTGCTCTTGTCTGGACCTAGCAATATTTAAGAGTATAAACCAGTGGTTCTTAACCTTTTAGTCGTGAGGGACCATTTGACAAAATTTCTGTGTTGTCATGGACCACCCAGTTGGTTTATTGGTTTGGTGGTAATATATGTGCGGCCGGGTTTACGATGGTTCCGCGGACCACTTTGGATGCTTCCAGGGACCACCAATGGTCCGCGGACCACCGGTTAAGAACCACTGGTATAAACATACAGTTACAATGCATTTTATTAGTAATGTTCTTCCTTTTCTTCTTCTGCTTTTTGCATCTGTACATTGTTCTAAAAAAGATGCATCAGTCGTTTCCCTCGCCTTATATTTTACATTCTAAGTCTTTGTCTGGAACAACCTACTTCCCACCAGGAGTGGTAGCTGTGCCACAGTTTTTTACTTTTGCAGTTACTCGTATCATAGTTTCTGTTTTGTTTTAGTTGGGTATTGTTTTTAGTTCCAAATATACGTTTTATTTATATTATTTATTTATCCGTTGGCCTTGATAATTAGATTAGAACATTTGTTGAGCTGCAACAAAATAATACGAATGAATTTTTTTTCTGTGGATTTGGTATTATTACCTGTACCAATTTTAAGCTGCATGAGTATACCTATTCACCATCAATGCGATAGAAAGTCTCAACGTGAAGGTAATGGCCGCCCACGTTATCCTGGACCGCGAGAGAGTGGCCACACAACGAGGGGTGCGACGTCGTTCTTAGAAGCCTGTGAACGCCCCAGGAGGCTTATGTGCTTCTGGAAGGCCTGATAATAAGGCTGACTATACTAGCCAGCCTTTTCTGGATGGATGGATGGAATGGACCGCCTATGAGTCTAACTGCGGAAACAGAACCCTAAACCAATACCAATACCAATATGGTAAAATTACCACTTTTTTTTCTATTTTGACCCCACGAAATTTATCTCGATGCGTATAAAAAAACAATTCCGAATCCTACTGAGTCGGAAATGATATACTTTTTTTAAATATACTAAAACAGAGCTCGTTACTTATACATAAGTATTTGTGGTTGGTAGAAAACCTACAACGTGAAAATAATATATTAGTACATATTTGTAGCTTTATAGATCAATTTATGTTTATTTAAGATAGCACTCTTAGATTAAGTTTTAACTCAAACATCGCACCTTTTGAGATAACCGATTTCTTATCCGAATTATTCTGAATCGAATACGGAAGTAAGTAAGTAAGTATACAGAAACAAAACTGTAGTAGATAATTTTCACTGACCTCTGGTAGACGGCGCGGCGTCGCACGGTGGTGCACAATGGAGAAAATTTTCGCCTCAACCGAATTTTTAATAGATTAAAAATTAAAAATATTTCATTTTTAATTGCTGCATACTCGTGAGACAGTCTACTAACATGTTCAACTGCTACAATTGTAATCTTTCTGATTTTTAATCACTCAAAATCTTCTGAAATCTGAACATTTCAAGAAGCGAACTGTAGCGTCAAAAACTACCATATAAAAACGGGAAATCAGGTATAAATATAGCCTGTACTATGGTACCTCCACTGACACATATGTAGATTTAGATAGAAATTTATACCTGATATAAAAATTCGGTTGAGGCGAGAATTTTGTCCCATATGCACCACTGTGCGACCTCGCTAGAAGCCGGTATAAGTCAATAGCCCCGCCCCGCCCCTCACGCCACCGACAACTTCACACATTTTCTTGAATAAAATTGTGAAAAAAGTATCATTTTGAGTTCATACAATTTTAATCTAGGGGTGCGATATAATAAGTAATATGTATATCTATACATTTATACCCACTCGAAGGTTATTGTACGCACACGTGCGTTTTAAACAGTAGTTTACTTTTAATGCAAAAAGCTGCCAGCCACCTACAAACAAAGAAGATCGTTGTTCGTTTCGTTTCCTTTGAGCCAAGGACTTCGTATCTACTTCTATTTTAAATATAACGTCTGTGCATGTTAGTTTACATGTTCTAGTTTGATTGTTTGCTTTCCCATATTAATATTTTGAATATAAAATCTTTGGATACCTACAAAGATATAGTGCAACAAGGATATTTTAGCGGCCGTGGCTAACATATATAATTGTGAAATGGCGTGCGTTTCACAACATGGTAGGCACGCGTCAAAAGATCCTTTTAGTTGGCCATAAAGTCACACTTGCGCCTCTTTGTCAATGTCATGTCACTGGTCACCCACGGGCCAGGTGTCAATAGATCCTTGTTACATTAGATTAGGATATTTGTGGAGTACAGTGGCGTAATTATACCATCTAAGGCCCGTGGCTAATTCATTCATAGCTGATATAACAAATAATTAAGTTTTTTTCAATGTATGTATTAAACACATGAAATTTTCACGCATAATCAGTAAAGTTCACCACCCTCCTTCCCCACAATAAAAGTGTTTGTGCGATCTATGTGCGAGCACATAGTCCAGACCTGGCACCATGTGATTTCTTTATTTTCCCAAAAATTAAAGATTTGATGAGAGGTATGACATTTACGGGGCCTTAAGAGGCCGTGGTAGTTTTCAACCAGCACGTGAAAAACATGCCCTTAGACCAATGGTCCTCATGTTGTTTTCAAAAATGGTTTGACCGAATGAAAAAGTGTTTAACATGTAATGAAGAATACTTCGAAAAGCAGTAAATATATAACTTTACATGTAAATTGTTTTATCAATATTTTTTATGTATTATCTTATCTGGGGTTATGTCATTAAACTAAAATATATTATAATATTGGATCGAGGAATGATTAATAATTCTTTAAAAAAAAAACCGACTTCAACAAAAAAAACTATTCCATAAAAGACTTATATATGGTTTTCTCATGGATGCCATTGTCAAAACTGGACCAAATTGAAATGGGACCACACGGGAAGCACCAGCTTTCAAATAAAAAAAGAATCATCAAAATCGGTTCACCCAGTCGAAAGTTCTGAGGTAACAGACATAAAAAAAAACACACAGTCGAATTGAGAACCTCCTCCTTTTTTGAAGTCGGTTAAAAAAGACAAACTTGTCAAGTTAAAAATATGGTACCGTAAAATAAAGTTCATTGGAACAAAAAACTGTTAAAATCGCTGCAATTTAAAGAACCGTTAAATTGTTTCAAAACTTATGCAGAAGCTTATAGTTACGGGAGTACTTTTAGGATAGCATTAGTATAATTATATTGTTGTACTTGCCTTGGAACTAGTATTATGTTTTTTAAATAAGTCCATTATAATAAATAACCCTTAAGGTCCCCCGCTTCATTAAAATCAGCCTCATTTATGTTGAAAAATAGGTAGAATATGTTTAAATGACTTAAATACTGTATTTGTGTTGTTTAGAAAATAGTGTAAAAGTATTACCAACGTAAAACAAACTATGAAATACACAAAAAAGTATTTAGGGAGGTCCCTAAACACTTTTTAACTATAAAAAAATATTAAAATTAATATTTAAGAAATCTAATCTTCCAGACTGGCTTCTTACTTTAATTTCTAATGTTAACAACTTATCCCTATATTTTGCAAAAATTAAGAAAAATTGCAATGTTTGCAAATTGTAGGCAATTAACTAAGTTAATGTCGTCAATTAAATGGCAAAAAAGGCAAAAAAGAAAAGTTTTTTAAATTTTATTGTGAAGATAAAAAAAATTATAATCTGTGTTTTCAGACACAATCACAGCGATTTGGCATGATTAAAATCAGTTCTTTCTAACAAGTCAAAAAGTTGTGGTGCGGTATGCACGACATCCATAATCGGTAGTGCTCTTCTTTGGACCATATCCCATGCGTGCTCTATTGGGTTGAGGTCTGGCGATTGAGCAGGCCACGGCAGAACGTTGATGCGAGCATCGGCAAGAGTGCGTGTTACGACTCTAGCCATGTGTGGACTTCTTCCTCCCAATTTCTGTGTTCGCGAGCCCATTGTAAACGGGCCCTACGATAGCGGGGTGCTATAGGTGGAACTCTCAGCGGCCTTCGGGAACGCAGACCCACTTCACGTAAACGATTTTGGATGGTTTGGTCGCTTATCAGCAAGCCTGAAGAGTTGTGCAGCATCGTAATCAACATCATGACGGTCAAGGGACGGATACGTCAAACAGTATTTTTGGATGTACCGGTCCTGTCTGCGAGTGGTTATGCGAGATCGTCCTCCATGTCGCTCGGCCACGCTGCCCGTGATACGATAGCGTGTCCAGAGGCGGCTTATGACGCTTTGTGCCAAGAGCGACAGCCACAGTATGTTGCCTGGAACCAGCTTGCAAAATTCCGACGGCTCTCATCATCTCTTCTCGTGTCAAATGATGTCGTCGCTCTATAACAAATAAATATTTAAGGTTTATCTGCGGGGCAAGCAGTCTTTCACGGTTGACATAGCAGTTGGTCTGCTCATCCGCGTTAAAAAATATTGTCCATCCCGCTTGCATCACTCCGCCGCGTTCGGTAACGCCAAATACGTTCTATACTACTGTGTCTAAATTATTGTGTATTGGTAATAATGAAATAACCCCGTTTTGTATTCCATAAAGGGGCTTTTTGGAATAAAAAATGGGGCTACTTACCTACCTTAAATAAATCCTTAAAACATATAAAAACTATTATTACTGAATAATATAGGTAAGAAACAAATTAATATAATGTGACCATATTTTATAATATATATATTTACTTAAATAGTTCCTTTTTTGTCAGTTTCCTTGACATTATGCCAGTATTACACCGAAATATGGGAACTCCTATGATATTACTATATATGTAGGTACATATTCAAAAAGTTAATAGCTTAATAGCCTTGAATAAAGTTCGTATTTGCACCGTATCTTTGTAGATATATAATCGCGTATATTACGAAACCGATGATACACGATCCTATTATATTACATTACCACGAATGTGTAATACACACTTTGACCGCTTTGTAATGCATGTTATATTGAAAACGAGTTGGACAACTTATGTATCTACTTATATTACAATAAAATAAAAATGAGGTAATAAGTTATTGTAACACTGCATATTTTGCGAGATATGACGCAGTGGTTGGTTCCGGCAGCGAAACAGATATATTTTTTAATTCTGTAAGTCGCCCAATACCTAGGTCATAGATTATAAATGATACCTACATTAAGTATGAAGCTATTCCTCGTAGTTTTACACGTCTTTGTAGTCTCTTCTCTGTTTCTATCAGCTAAGTAGTAGTATATCCTGCATTAGGTACACTACTACGATAACGATTATCTTATCTGTGCTACTACTACCAGCAGCTGGCTCTGGAGTAGAGGAGTGGTCGCTTTAGGCCCCAGGTGGCAAGGAGCGCCTGAAAGGCCAATGCGAAAAACAATTGCCAGTGAAAAATAAAACTTTGACTGCCTTTTGAGAAGCGGGGCTGGCCTCTATATAGTTAATTATACCTGTGACAAATTTTATTACATTTTATTATTTTATGTCTGATTGAAATGAGTACCAAAACATTAGGAATACAAAACAATAGGAATTTTTTTAATGTTAAAGAGGCAGGTCACGGCATCACGCGTGAACGGCTGGACCGATTTCGCTAATTCTTTTTTTTGTGTTTATTATTGTCAGGAGAAGGGTCTTATGAAAGAAAAAATTAAGAAAGTTTCGCGGAAAATTAGAAAATTTAAGAAAACTTAATGAACTTAATGACACACTTTAACTTTTCTAATGTAAACTTAGCGCTTTTGACATAACTATCAGTAGTTTGACAGTTGGCGCGATTGACAGAATGCGCGCTGCAAATTATACCAATTCGAATTCAATATTCATAGTTAAGAGAGGACTACGTCTGTTGGGTCAGCTAGAATTTAATAATAAAAGATGATGTTTGCAACCGAAGTTGAGTTTTGAAAATTTGGTACTTTTACTATAAAACTGAAATACAATATACGTTACGTGAAGTGAAAGCGACCTACGTCGGGTGCTAAGTCGGGTGATCAAGTGCTAGTGCCGGCGACGCTTATAACCAATATTATAGAGAAATTTATTCATAACCTTCAGATTACCTTCATCAATAAAATGGTTATCCAAGTCGAACTAATGCTTTGACAGCTCCTTTTTGGTTTGAGTTACCAAAGTCTGAAACTAACGGCTTGCGTCTATTTTTCTAGACAATTATAATCCTGCCACGTTCAAGAGAAGTGTACCTACCTATAGGTTTCTCTTGGATAAGCGTCTGTCTTCTTCGTCATTTTCCATCTGTTGAGTTGGAGGACAAACTCATATTTCATTAACCATTAAAATTACTCATTTATATTTATTTACTTAAAATATACCGTCCGCTTCCCGTCAACGGTCGCGGAGGACGCCTGTGCAAGGAACAGACGAAAGTACGCAGCCTACAAGACGTTGTACCATTTCGTGTCCATAGCTGTGGAAACCTTGGGCAGTTGGAGTATGGACGCTAAGGGGTTTGTTTTTGATCTGGGGCGCAGGCTGAACAAAGTGAGTGGTGACTCCCGCTCAGGGTCATTCCTGGTGCAGAGGTTGGCCATAGCCATTCAGCGTGGGAACGCAGCAAGCGTTATGGGTATCTTTGCGCCGGAAGCGACCAGGGGTGGGTTATTTGTTTATGACACCGAACGACAATTATTGTGCTGGATATATTGTAATTAATTTAAATGGATTTAAGGAATAAATTTATATAAATCTTACAATATTATATTAAGTATATTATCATTTGTGAAGTAGAAGTAGAAGTGCGCATCGGCTGTACGTTGAAAATTTTAAATATTAAAATTACCTGTTGACAGTTGTACTGTGTCATTATGCATCGTGTAGAAGGCTCTGTCAGCATATTTAAGCGACATTTTTATTTCAAGACAAGTGTTGAGGCAAATCAATATAATATAGGTTTTTAAGTAAAGGTTATTCTACTGATTACACTATTTTTATTATTATACTAGCCGTTCCCGAAGTTTCACCTGCGTTTATGATCACTGCTCCGCTCCTATTGGCCGTAGCGTGATGTTATATAGCCTATAGCCTTCCTCGATAAATGAGCTATCCAATACTAAAAGAATTTTTCAATTCGAACCAGTAGTTCCTGAGATTAGCGCGTTCAAGCAAACAAACAAACAAACTCTTCAGCTTTATGATATTAGTATAGATAAACTAAATCTGCTGGAAGTGATTCCACATAAATTACGATTATTTAGATACGAGTTATATTGCTGTTTACACTTTATCTTTAATCATATATTTATCGTAATTCCTATCGAAATTATCGAAGTACTTCAAATCACTCAAATCAAATCATAACATTTATGTGTTGATTAACGTGTTCAGAAGGAATTTTATCAAAATTATGTATAGCGTCAAGATGTACGTACGTGATAAATAGTTGAGTCAGCCTTTACTTTTACAGTGTCTTATCATTTTTAACGTTAATTTGTATACTTTCTGTTTTCTGTTTAATTAGTGATATAAATAACTAACACAAATAATTCATAAGAAAATTAAACCTAGGTATATGGTTTAATACACGTAGGTACATTAACACAAAAGAAAACAAAGATGATTCTGAAAACGATTTAGATTTTGCTTATTTCGGCCTTAAAGTTATCGGTTGGTAGACCATACTGATTTGATTTCTAGTGAATGAAAGATTTACATTTCTATTACATAAGTAACAACCGTTACTGATAAAGGGTATAATTCTGATACCTATACCTACCTACCAAACACAAAATAGTGAGATATAACCAGCGGCGAAATTACACATTTGCCGCCAGTAGGCTATCAAAATTTTGCCGCCCCTACCGGTCGGTCTATCTAATTCGATACCCCAGGACAAGACGTAATAAATTATGTAAGCCCCGAATTTGCCGCCCCCAAAAACAGCCACCCTAGGCTTCAGCCTACTCAGCCTGCTGGTAAATCCGCCACTGTATATAACCTTTCAGTCGGAAGATCAATCTTCTGTATATATAAAAGCGAAAGGATAGATGACTGATCACGAAATTGCGAAAACTACTTAACCGATTACGATGAAACTTTGTACGTACATAGCTGGAAACCTGGATTAACACATAGGCTACTTTTTTCCATAAACTCACTATTTTCTCCCTTCAGGGTGGGCACAGACAGCAGCCTGTCACTTGCTTTTACCCTTACGGGCTTCCTCTATTGTAAATTCAGTTATTTCGGACTTGCCCTTTCTTCGGAACATTACCAATATAATCAGGGTATATTAATGCACAATAAAATGTAATTTAAAATGCACTGGTTTACGAGTTTGGTACACTCAGCGGCCAGGCCTTGACTTAGTTGCACTTAGCAAAATCATTAATAATGATTCAACTTCATGCAACTCATTGGTGAAAACACGCGCGATTTTGAAGTACAGCAGCACAGATAAGATAATAGTTACGATGACAGCAGTCATGAATGTTATCGTTAAATTGTTTACTTGTTTACCAAGAAATATAATGCTATTAAGGGTCTATATGATAATGGAACACTCACTTAAATCACTGAAAGGGCATGACTCTAGCATGCAGTTACAAAAAGAGTTTTTGAAAAAAGACTGTCCGTTTACAAGTTATGATTGCATGAACATGCAGTTACAAAAAAACTGTCAGATATCGTAGGACTGCACGTCAGAAGTAAAAACAGACATACATCTGTATTTATATGTATAAGTATCTGAGCGTGAGGGTCATGCAAGTTCAGTACTTTTTCCCCATACCCCATTTCCCCATTTTTCTAGAATACCCTTTCAGGGATTTAAGTACGTGTCCCATTGTCCGATTCATTGTTTGTCTGCAGAAATATAATTCATCGTTGGCTAAAATGAAATACTATATTATTTAAACCAATCACGTGACATGATGAATAAGAGTTAAGTTTATCCAGTTTATTTTAAGAGATCAATTAAATTTATGAAGACTTTTGGGTTGCTAATAATATTATAATAATAACTTGAGACCTCACAGCAGAACCTGTGGACCTGGCCTGCCATAGGGCAGGCCAGGTCCACTCCACAGTGTAGGTATAAAGTTACAAGTTCACGGCGGGGTCCACTAAACGTGCCAAAATTCAGTGCGCATTCACGCGCTGCGTCGCGTTATCCGTTCGTATCTAGACTATCGTGTTATTAGTACCTAGCCTAAGTTTTTTTTTTTATTTTTTTATAAAGACTACTAGTAACGTGGGTCACACATTACTAGTATTCTTTAGTATTCTCGTTAACCCCTCCAGCTAAGCTAAATGCTTGTGTTAGGAGTGGGTTCACGTCGGTAGTGCACTGGGTGGGGTTCGAACGCGCAGCGAGCGGTTGTTTGGTAACAAAAATAAAGTACCTAATAGGTACATAACTTACCTATTTGTATTAAATATTCAGATTAATTAATTCTTTAAAAAAAGATAACCCTACCATCGCGGCGTCGCCAGAGCAGATAAGAGTTACGCGATAGACAAAGAGGCAACTCCTAGGTGAATATAACTGTAGGTAATCAGCGCTGTATGACCTAAGTGAAGTGGGACTTCTGTACCTGTATTATGTATTCTGTGACTATGGTAACCAGACTGCTGATAATTCCCGTCCACATAATTAAATGCCAGTCATTTCGATGCGGTAGTCGTTCAGGTAACTTTGCAAACAAACTAGTGAGAAGTTATTATAACATGACGTATGTTTATCACGTACAAAGCTCATTCTAACAATGTATGGTACGTTATCGTATTATTCGTCATTCAACAATACTAACTAATATCGTTCGCTTATTATTTATTTAGAGGCCAAACTTCCGATTTGGTGAACGTGTGTAAATATTTAAACTTGGGCTCGTTTTATCGATATAATACAGCAACCGATGACCGTATCTGACATTTTATTGAGTTAAGCAAAACTACTTTATAAACAAATTTTATATGATGCAAACATACTGAGTAAATAATTTTTAGTTTTTGACATTTTGATGTCTCACATACTTAATGAATGAATTGCGGAACTTATCAACTCCTCCTATGAAGCTGATCACAGCTCACCAGCAAAAAAAATCCCAAAAACTAGTCAGTACAGTACAGTAGTAGGTAAACTGCTGATACACAGAGACAAAATCAACGGTTTAAAATCACTCAAAATTTGTGTTAAAATTCTTCTGTTTTAAAAATGTCTGAGATCTCTTGGATCTTACAGAAATTAGATACATACATACATATTGTTACGTCTCACCCTCACGCTCTTCGATGTGGGCAGAGACAATAGAACGCAATTTGCCACGAACCTGACATACAGCTCGCGCCTCTTCCACATTCAACACGCTCGCCGGCTACATGTGCTTTTGACTTGGCCCGTCTCCAGTATACTGACGATCTGGTCACTAGGTTTATGTCTTTCGAGGCCTACCTGTACAAGCTCGCCCACTAACAGGACTCTCTTCACTCTTCACTCATCCTTTCAACATGCGCAAACCGTCGCAGTATACCGTTCTCAACTCAATTAGCACTACATCTTATTTTAACCCACACCGTTTTCTTACCTCATCATTCCTCACTCTATCACTTAATCTTACATCAACCCATTAGTTGGCAGTACCAAAGCCTGTACAACCAGGGTTCTTAGTTTTAAGAGGGATCCTAGAAGATTCTTCAAGCGATAAAGAGTCCGCAGGGGTCAAGGTAACCGTTGGCAAATTATTGAAAGTTGGGTCTGCCAGCGGAGAGTACCGTCAATCTGAAAAGCAAGATCTGTAACATTTTGACTTATCAAAATATGTTGATAATAAAGCCCACGAATAACCAGCAAAAAGCCGTTTATTCGTAGCCTATTACCTCAGATAAATCATCTATTCTAGCCTGCGAGTAGATCAGCAGCACAGCATAGCAGGTACAAATGATACGCATCATTGTGGTGATAAGGGTGTCATGTCCCTCTAACACAAAGGAAGGATCCTCCGACCAGGCTCGGTGATCATGCCTGGCGCGCCGCGGTCGTGGTCTAACGGTTGTATGTCTTCACAACGCGCCGCATGGGACGTTCGAAGGCTGTTCCGGGGCGATGGCCCCATGATAGTGGTGTCTACCGCTACCCCTAAAGAGGGGTAGGTCTTGGTGGTGGCTTTGCCGTGGCCTTCGTCTTAATAGTTTGGGGCCGCTTCAGTCTTCACGTCATCTAGGCGGTCAGCCCGAGCCAGGGGAGGTCCAGCTCGCCCAACGGTTGATGTTGGGAGGTTGAATATATACAAATCGGCGCGAGGACTTTTATAATGCGATACAGGATTAGTAGTTACTACGCAGTTCAGCTCGTCGTCGCTGGATGATGTTGAAGTATATCTTTGCTATATGTGGAAGTCGCCACGCTTACCAATGATCGCTGATATGGAGATGAATTAATGTTCAAAATACTAAAAAAAGGAAGATAAAACATGTCTCCTTTAGGAACAAGACAATCTAGATCGGACCAACTCGATGATGAGTCATCAAAACGGTAGGCGTCATACACATAAGAAGAGAAGGTCAATATTAAATTGACCCACTTGCATATTTAGATCCTAAAAAATTAAAAAACCAAAGCGCAGTCGGTAAAATCCTAAAATTTCTTATGTTGTCATGCTCGCCTACAAGTCCTGCTTATGGTGGCGTATGTGTCGGGTCGTTTGGCTTCCTTTGATATGGTTAAGGTGGACGATGGCGCGTGCGTAATGCTCGTGAACGAGTGCTGTTGGTTGGGGCTGGTCATCTCCGAACTGCTGTTACTTACATATAGTAATAATTTGCTCGGCTGTTTATATTTGAGAACAATACGTCACATTGTCCTCACATTTCATTTGCGCATTAAGCAATGTAACCAGAGACTTGATAAAACCATGTTGAAAAAGAGTGTCCTTGGAGTTTCTTGCCTGCTCTTCTCCACAGGATCTACGTATTGGAATAAGCAACTAGCTGCACGACTGACTTAGTCTGACTGACTACTACTCCTGACAATTCAAAAATACCTATAATGGGTTCAATCCTTCGATCCAATTTGATCGAATGTTTAATTGAAATAAATGATCCTAAAGCCTAATTAATATTATAATACGAATGTGAGTTTGTTTGTTTGTTGTGCTTTCAAGCCTTAACTACTGGACCGATCATCATAAAATTGGGATACACATTGTCAGGAGGTTTACAGAGGTTTAAAAATAATGACTCATGTGAGAGCCATACTTCGGCACGTATGGACCGGCTCGACCGAAGTGATACCATGGGCGCACAGAAAACCGGCAGTGAAGCAATGTTTGCATTGCTTCACTGCCAGTTTTCACCGAGTGAGTGACGTTACCTCCCCCCTCTCCTCCCCATATCCCCCTTTTCCACCTTTCGCCTACTCCTACCTTAAAGACCTAGACAGACGACAGCGGGGGACTTTGTTTTATAATATGAAGTGATTATGTTTGTGACTTATCTATGACGATAATCTGTTTTATATGTTTCAATCATACCTACACTTTGTATCAATTTGTAGAGATCAATACTATGTAATCTTACCTAAAGATAAGTAATTATTTTGTTAACTGACGTTATCACGTTATCCTTAATCTATTAAAACTCACGAGTATGATTGAGCGACAGGTAATGCATATCCTAAACTTCTGTTGAGAAGCATGAAATTTTCTTTTGGACATTCTTATACTTTACGTTAGATATGGTGACAGAATTTTCAATTAAAAAGACACAGATTTTTTTCAAGTTTTATAATTTTCACAAGTGTTACTAATTGCGTTTTTAGATGTTGTAGAAGAACTTGAAATAAAACAAGTTAATTGATTATACATATCCTAATAGCATATACCCATAATACATACCCTAATATAATTCAGATATCAAATATCCAAGCTATTCAATCAAGTTATTTTTCACGGTAACTTTGTCGAGCGCGATGTAGGACACAGGTCGGGTAATACCACCCCATTGCCTAACCTTCAGAACTGACCTAAAAACCTATTGTATCTATGGATCTACGTGAGTCGTATCTACTCACTAAATTATACCAACGAACATAACTTCTTTTATATCGTGATCGTGAATAAAAGAAGACCCTCAATAGTATAATAATTGGTAACAATTAACGGTAAAACGTCCCAAATGTGCCTTATATTTGTATTAAATGTTATAGTACGAACAATAGGGTAAAAGCTATGTATTAAAATAATTAACCGACTTCAAAAAAGGAGGATGTTCTCAATTCGACTGTATGTTTTTTTTTATGTTTGTTACCTCAGAATTTTCGACTGGGTGAAACGATTTTGATGATTCTTTTTTTATTTGAAAGCTGGTGCTTCCCGTGTGGTCCTATTTCAATTTGGTCCAGTGCTGACAATGGCATCCATGAGAAAACCATATATAAGTCTTTTATGAAATAGTTTTTTTTGTTGAAGTCGGTTTTTTTTTGAAAGAATAATTGTTTAACAGAAATTAAGTGTTAAATATGAGTTTGAAAAATTGCAAAAACCGATCTTTCAGAATGAATGAATTGGCATATAGCAATGCAAATAGTAAATTATGACGATGACGCCAAAAGTTGTAACATATTTATTACAAATACTAAAGGACATTTGACGGAAACAGAAATTGACTTTGACTCGACAACATAAAAAATACCGTGGTGTAAACTACAAACATTTATCAACAATTAAGTTTTGTACGAAGTAGGGCAAGGCAATCTTTAAGTACTCCTATTTCAGGCGTCAGGCTGATAAAACTCTTCCACCGCACACAAGACCGCGTTTCAACGTCACTACTACAACAGTAAATATTCCTTCTTTTTAATTCTTAATATTTCCGCGTCATAAAAATCCCAGAAAAAAATATAATGATATTAAATTATAATCATAAATCTATTGAATACAAGGATTTAAACGATAATCGTAATAGCGTTACGTGCCAAAGTTGTTTTGATTTCTTTCTTTTCACTGCAATGATTTAGCACTTCTGATGTCGGATTTTTTAAAATGATAAGATTAGTAAAATTTATTTGTGCTACCCTTATTCTTTCAATCAGTATAATCCATTGTACAGAAACCCTAAAGTACCTACTCACTTTAATATCAGTTTTACACCTAATTTAATTGTCAGAATGAAATGGTTAATCATTATGTCAAGATTAATATACTGAAAACTTCGTTATTAAAGTAAATTTACAGAAGTATTAAGTAAAATACAATTTATAGCGATAGTAATCTTTCAGCGATCTATTAGAGGACAGCACCTTTATTTTGATTGATGTTAGTGACTGAATCTTTACGTAGGTAATAGACATATTGCATGACAAAAAAGTTATCCATTATAGAGGAGTGATATCATACATTCCAAGGTGACAAAAGTAATAGTTTTATTATGACGAGTGTTCTGTAAAACTTTATTTTGTTAATAGGTATCTTTAGTTTATCTATTTCTCTTTAGGGTATCTTTAGTTTATTGTTTTTTTTTGGGAATTATAAAAGATGGCGGCATACAAGCGGCTGATACAAAAAATATTACATTTTCAGTCCGGATTTCTCTTATCGTAGAACGAAGGAATCACGGGTATTGAAATGCACCCTGTGTAAAAACCTAGTGATATTAAAATAGGTATTGGTAGCTACATAGTCGATTTTATGATGATGTTTAATTATTTTATAGCTTTCAACCTATACCAATGGCGCTAATACATTGCATCTGTCAATCTAACGGCTGTAAAATCGCAACCAGCGATAAAACCGCCGGCGCCGTTTGTAGGTACTTGTTTTTATTAATTTGTAAACTTGTTTTCTATTGTGTAATACAAATAATATTGTATCGTATATGCCCCAGATATATTGGTGATAGCAGTGATATGATAGATTTCAATCTACGAATACGTCCGTACAATTTCCACAGGCTGTCACTGGCTTCCAGCCTGTAGAAATCATCTGGCTTCTATATTGTATCATCACTACATATTATAAAACAAAGTCCTTCGCCGCGTCTGTCTGTCTGTCTGTCTGTTCGCGATGAACGGATTTTCATGCAGTTTTCACCAATTGATAGAGCGATTCATGGGGAAGGTTTAGGTATATAATTTGTTAAGGTTTTGTGCAAATTGATTGCAATATGATGATGATTCTTGAAGATGTCTTTGCTAACCGTGCAAAGCCGGGGCGGGTTGCTAGTTCATATTACGAAATATCACAAAAAACTGAAAACAATAATACAAGCAATAGACAATGTCTAGCAATAGACAACGATAATCAGAAATCTATTTTATATATCACTGCATTGTTTGTATACTCTTTGTCACTGCATATTTTAAAACAAAGTCCGCCACAGCGTCTGTCTGTCTGTTCGCGATAAACTCAAAAACTACTGAACGTAGAGCGATTCCTGAGGAAGGTTTAGGTGTATAATTGGTTAAGGTTTTGTGTAAATTGTTGAAGATGTCTCTGCTACCCGTGCGAAGCCAGGGCTAGTATATTATAAAGCCGATGAGTTTGTTTATTTGGTTGAACGCGCTAATCTCAGGAACTGGTTTGAATTAAAAATTATTTTAGTGTTAGATAGCCCATTTATCGAGGAAGGCTATAGGCTATATACTTAACATCACGCTACGACGTGAATGAAACTGCGGAGAGGGCCAGCCACAAATATAATGAGATGAAAACTATGATTGTCGTAAACCAAAATCTGAATATTGTATTATACAAGAATTTGGTATAGCTGTTTTTAATATATAGCGATGACACAGATAAGATAATAGTTACTTCCCCGATGATGGTTGATGAGGTTAAATTTCAAAATAGAAGGCCGTTCCAAAAAGAAATTCGGACTCAAAATTGCGAACAAAAGATTCAAGTGCCATAAATGATACGATATGCTGCCATATGAAGTCGATTGTAACGCGTTATAAGATAATTTATATGTTTTATTTCACGACGTCGACGTTTTAGAAATCATAAGTATTCGGCTAGTGAACCATAGTATCTTGTTAAAATAAAATATATGTAGCATGTTTCCTATTACAATAATTACGAAAATACAGGTTTTTAGTATAAGCATTCTAGAATATTTATATTGAACCAGTTGACGGTTAATAATAGTTATTCAAGGATTCTGATGTAAATACCCAACAAATTTACCTCTTACGTAAGTACTTTTTGCGAGATATAAAATACGTAAGAGTTAATTTATGCCCAGTACCCACGGCACAGTGGCGTAGCGTGCCTTGGAGGGGCCCTGTTACAAAATTAGTTGGGGGGCCCAAATGAAGGGTAAAGATTTCTCACAAAAGAAACAAAAATGCTTTAAACGGTAGAATTCCGCAATAACCGATTTATTATGTTGCCAACTTTTGGAATAAAAGAGATTGCTTTTTTGACTTTGTCATTTCTGAAGTGAAAACTCTATAGGCACGTATGACAGTTTTTTTTATGTTTTTTATTCCCGGGAAGCACGAGATTAGGTGACATTTAGGATAACATTGTGGATTACAAATTTTTGCTTACCCACGTTAGCCTCTGTAGCCCGGGGGCCCCGTATCATTGATACGGCTGATACGGCGGTAGCTACGCCCCTGCTATGGCATATTAGATAAAATATATAATAGATACAGTAATTAGTTCCAGATGAAGTAGTCAATTAAATTATGTGTTAAGACAAGTATAATCAACTTCAAAGAGCATTTTTTGAGTAAATCTAGAAGTGGTAATGTCGGAGTTACCGATTTAAATAACACTGTCTGTGACAACAGACTTACTGCCGGAAGAGGCGGTATGCACGTTACGTGGGGATTAATCAACCAACTCCTAACAAGTACTAGCGATTTATGGCGATTTCGTCCACCACTTGAAGACCAGCGAACTCTTAAAATGCTCCTTCTTCCTACTGCAGTAAATCAAGGCACTACCACCACAAACTGTCCAAAAAATAAAGGCACTATCTATCTTTCCTCGAAGCGTTTCGATTCAGGCCAAAGCGTTCAGCTTAGGCCTAGATAATGAGAGAATTGAACAGGAACTCTTTAGTGACTATTAGTAAACCGATCGGGGTTCGGTGCATATGATTCGTTTTGAAGAATCCAATAGATTACATCTGGTTTTGAGGGTCGGATGATGGAGCTGGTTTTTTTTTTTTTTTGGTATGGGGGGCAAACGAGCAGACGGGTCACCTGATGGTAAATGACTACCGCCGCCCATGGGCACCTGCAACTCGAGAGTCACAAGTGCGTTGCCGCCCTTTAAGATGGGAGTAGGAGAAGAGGGGGAGGGAGGGAAGACTGGGAAGAGGAGGGAGAGGGGAAGAACGGGAATAAGGGAGAGGGAAGGGTTAGGGCCTCCGGTAACCTCACTCACGCGGCGAAATGCAATGCGAGCATTGCTTCACGGCCGGTTTTCTGTGAGGTCGTGGTAACGAGCGGAGTCGAGCCGGCCCATACGTGCCGAAGCATGGCTCTATATAATTAATTTTTTTGCAGTAAAGTACCCAGACCCGAAATAAAGTACAATACTAATTCTTATGTTACGATACAATACGGTAGTGACTGCCAAGTCAAATCAGTGCCTCTTTATTAAACGTTATAACGATAGGTTTTGTAGAAATTTGTATGAAATAATGAGTTATGACGTCAAAACTAACTGTGACCAAATCATTTACATTTCAATATTTAGTTTAACAATTAAAAAAATATAAGAAACGTGTAAACTGTGACGAATATAGTCTCATGACACACTTTATTTCATGAGAACTGTTTAACTATTTATTTTAATAATAAAAAACTACCCTATTATGATGATGATGATGATGTGTCAAGGGCTGCCCCTTGACACATCATCCTATCAGTCCTGCAGTACCTTCCTAGAAAAATTAGCGGGCATGATCATAGTTTACTGATAACTGATAACACATAGTTTGTACTTAAAGAACATTTGTGTTTTTAACCTGATAAATATCTTAGTACTCCATTATTGAAGATATTAAAAATATTGCCGAGTTTAGAAGTGGCATTCGCTTGTCGATCAAGTCTGTCTGATCGACAAGCGAACCGTTCCTACAGGAACAGGGTTTTAAAATAATAAAACAGATTACCCGAATTACGAAAAACATACATATTTTAATAAGAGAGATAATGACTATAACAAAACTGAAAGTATCGTTTGATTGTGTCCGAGTCTGATGTCATTTTTATCGAGCGAGTTGTGACCTTCTGCGCCGGTAAATAATTTAGTGCTCTAATAGGTACCCGCACTGTCAAGTACGTACCTACGCCCGAAAACAATATGAAATATTTCATTCAACTTCACACAACATAGACATCTTCAATAATCATCAAAATATTTCAATCAATTTACACAAAATCTTAACAAATTATACACCTAAATCTTCCGCATGAATCACTCTGTCTATTAGTGAAAACTGACAACTGACTAACTGACTGACTGACAGACAGATGCGGCGGGAGCTTTGTTTTATAATATGTAGTGAATGAGCATTTATATGCATGAGAGGACTCGGATTTCCTTCGGAAAGCCAGTTCGAGTTAACTTTTGAGTTGCAGGTGTACGTTGGCGGCGGTAGTCACTTACCATCAGATGACCCGTCTACTCGTTTACCCTCGAGCCTTTTCTTACACTCCCCAATCCATCCATAAAAGCAAAACACCTTGAAATTTTTCATCTCTAATTACCAAAGTGCCCGATCGGCAGTAGGCTTGCCCCGTAATCCGTATCCCATAAAATAAGGGTGTTTAATGCGGCTCTTCCCAACCCTTCGAGCATACAGTGAGCGTACGTATGAATTTATATTAGGGATGTTGCGGATGCAGAATCATTGAAATCTGCGGATGCGGATTTTTGAAGGCTCGCAACCGCGGATGCGGATGTGAATATCCGCAACATCGCTGATAAATCAACATAGTCCACTGCTGGACATAGGCCTCTCCCAATGTGCGCCATAGTACCCGGTCCTCCGCCTACTGCATCCAGTCCCTCCCAGCTACCTTCCTCAGGTCGTAGGTCCATCTGGCTGGGGGGCGTCCTACCTTCCGTTTACCGATTCGCGGTCTGCACTCTAAGATCCGCTTGCTCCAACGGCCATCGGTCCTTCAGCATACGTGGCCAGCCCATTGCAACTTAAGCGTGCTAATTCTGCGAGCTATGTCGGTAACTTTAGTTCTTTGTCGGATGACCTCATTTCGAATTTTATCCTGCAAAGAGACTCCAAGCATAGCTCGCTCCATGGCCCGCTGACGTTTGCTTACGGGACGGTAAAGGTTGAATTTTCAAATTCAACGAAATTTGTCCGTAAGCAAAACAAATCGTTTCTTGATTATAGGAACGTGGCATTAGCCATTCAAGTAACAGCATGCAATTTTTTCCTTGTATATGTAATGTATTATGTATTTACGGGAATTAACATTTACGACAATACTTACGACTTCTTACCGTTGTTAAACACTGTTGATAGATAAGATAAGATAATATTTATTTGTACAAACACGTGTATATACATGAGCATGCAAGGTATTAAAAATTAAATATGGTTCAATCGAGTTTAGCCGTTTCTATTGGATAATATTACTTTAAAATCTATAAAAATAATGTTTTAAAGTTTTAATCTATAAAATTATTATTATAAGCCAAACCAGTGTTATTTGTCAAAGCTTTTCCTAGAAATACAGAACTTTTCACTTTTTCAACAATGTTTGGATTCGGTAGCAGTGGCTTTGATGGCCCGGGATTTGGAGGTGCCGGGGTTTTGATGGTCCAGGTTGTCCAGGTGGTTTTGAAGGCTTTGGTGGCAATAGTCAAAACTTCTGAATGATGATGAATGAATTTCTTCGGAATGACTCAACCATCTAACTTCGGAGGATCAGGCGGTTTTTCAACACGAGGGTGGAATGCGAATTTTCGATCAGGTCACGTGTACTGACGTGGGAGGCTCCGTCTTACTAATTTTCGATCAGGTCACGTGTCCTGACGCGAGTTTAACATTTTTTTACCTATCCCAAAAAGTGCACACCGCCGCTAAAGAAGTTTTCACTTCAAAAAATTGTCAGTCGTAGGACTGCACGTCAGAAGTGAAAACACATTTTTTAATGATTAATAATTAACTAATAAGGACCTGACAAAACTGAATGTTTAGATTAGCGCCCTCTAGTGGATCTATACCATATAATACATAAGTATATATCAAACTACGAATGGCGTAAAATTTTTTTTTTAAATAATTTTCAGAATATATCCATAATTCGTTAGTATACAATTGACCTTAACAACTATGTTAGTACATGTAATTGGCATAGATAATTAATTATAGGACTGTCATGTCTATCCGCAATGGCACTCAGGAGAACGTTAGGGCTACCACGTATCTTCTGCAGCAGTGAAGCCGCTCGCTTTCGCCTGATTGCTGCAAAACCGTCTGTGTGAGCATCGGCGAACATGCGAGAGGCACTGCACCACCGTGGCAGCCTCAACAGCATCCTAAATGCATAGTTATACTGGATCCGAAGAGAACTAATGGTCTTCTGCGTACAACTGGTCCAAAGATTGCACGTGTAAAATGTCTGACAATACGCTTTGAAAAGCGTCAATTTTACTTCACACGTGCAACGTGCACACCTTCGGACCAGCATGTTGCTTCTAACCGCCAGTGCTCTTCGTTCCCGTTCGAAATCTAAATCTTCCTTCATATTTGACGTTACTATATGTCCAAGATATTTAAACTGTTGAGCACAACAAGGGTAAATGAACTGACGATTTATCACCGAAAACAAGAACTTCACTTTTCTTCGCGTTGTATCTTAAACCGTGCTCAACAGCATATCTCTCACACACCTGTAGTAGGTTTCTCAAACCATTGACTGAAGGGCTTAGTAAAGCCATATCATCCGCGTAGCTTATGTTGTTAAAGACTACTCCATCTATATAACAACCTGAATTCATACAGCTAAGTTCACAAATTAGCGCATCAATATATAAATTGAACAATATTTATTTATATTAATTTAAAGAAACTCGGCTCCGTCTTTTTTTTTTAAATTAAATAATTAATTTTCGATTAGGTCACGTGTCCTGACGTGAGTTTAACATTTTTTACCCATCCCAGTAAGTGCACAACGCCGCTAAAGAAGTTTTCACTTCAAAAGTTACAATTTTATTCTTATAGATAGATAGAGATTGCTGATTATGAAATAATTAAAAATCATCATCAACTAAGACCAGAAGATATATTACATTATCTCAGCATAGGATACTTCCCCGTTATTGCTGAAAGTAAATTTACTATTTGTGTATTTATAAAATAACAGGGTGGCAATCATCCTTTTCACCTACTACAGCGTCAAGTGGTCTAGTGCTTCTTTATTTCATAATGTTCCAATATTTATTGTTTCATAATGTTCCAACATTTATTGTTTAATAATGTTCCAATATTTATTGTTTCATAATGTTCCAATATTTATTGTTTCATAATGTTCCAATATTTATTGTTTCATAATGTTCCAATATTTATGTAAGGGGTTTGTGTTAATGGTATGTTTATAACGTTTTATGGTTATATCTAAAATAAGAAATTGAGTTTTATTATGTAAGTATTATACGCTTTGATAATTGTTTTTTTGTGTGTGTATTTTATTACGTTTATTAAATTACATAACTTATAAAGATTAAATAGAAAAAAAATTTGGTGCCCGGGGCCCCCTCGGGCCGGGGGCCCATGGCATTTTGCCCGCTCTGCAACCTTACTGTTACGACACTGCTCACATCCACATTAATAATAGTAGTTTCTGGCCTCGACTCGACTGGCCTGTTGGTCTAGTGGTTAGCGACCCTGACTGCTAAGCCAGAGGGTGGGTTCGATTCCCACCCAGGACAAATAATTGTCTGATGAGCACGATAATATGTATGTATTTAGAAATATATAAGTATGTTTATCAGGAGTCTGGTTACTATAGTACAGGCTCTGCCTAGTTTGGGATCAGACGGCCGTGTGTTAGATGTGTGGAGTTTGATTGGCAAGCAGGCTGACATCCAGCGACTGTCAAACATCGTCTATGTGTCAATTTTTTGTGTAATAAGTCCCCAATGCCATAAGTCGTCCTCGGGGGAGACAAAAGTATATATTTAAAAGACGAACATAGAACCTCCTCCTTTTTGAAAGTCGGTTAAAAAGCAATGGTGTTTAAAATTCACTATCGCTCAAAAAGGTTTTATTATCCATAATAAAGAAGTAATTACCGTTGAACACTTATCATCAAATTGTTGTTGTTCTCAATTACATATCGCACACCTAGATCAAAAGCGAGCTAACTCAAAAAAATCAATTTTTGAGTTATGCCCACCATCGAATTCCTTATCTCAATACTTACCGACCAACAAACCAGATTTCAAAATATCACTACTACTCGACGCTAGGTGCTAAATTCACCAACACGAGGTCAACTCAAAACAATAAAACAAATATAAGTACATACATTGTTAAGCAATAGAGAAATAACTACAAAATAAAAATAATTATAGTTTAAAAAACTAATAAACACGCTTTTATAGAAAATTCAACTAAAAAAAATAAAAAATTTAATCGAATTATTGCATTGTCATCGGTCTTTGACACGTGTGCAAAATTTGAATGAAATCTGGCCGTTTAAAGTGGGTCAAAATCGTTCCCAAAGGAGTCGGTTGCAAACATACAAAAAAACAAACAAGTGAAGCTAATATAAAGCGTGTAAAAACAATTTTCAGTCCCAAAACATGATTAAAACACGAGTTCCCTACAATATCTTTCATCTAGTTGCATATAACACTCCAAAACTCCTGCAGTGCCCAGGGACACAGTAATTAGCTTTTCGCCTTTTCTGAAAATTCTGAAAAAAGTGCTTTTTTGAGTTAACACCTGTTTACATCTAGGTGTGCGATATTATCGTTTCACCTTCAGGTCTCTGTCGTTGTTAAAGAAGCTATAAAGTAAGGTGCAAACAACAGCTATGTCCTAATTAAGGCACATTATTGTTTCATGATAAGGGACATTCCATCACATAGTAGGCCACTGAGAACTGGTTTGGTCTGGCATTAGGAAATGTAAAAGTTTAATATTAAACAGTAAAGCAGGTCGTTTCCTTTCATAAACACATTTTATTAATCACGCGATTGAGCAACTTCAGGAAAACTATTATGTTTTCATTGTTTACTTCATTTCTGTGTCACAAACGCCATCATCATAATACATGCATTCTGTATCAGTCTCCGACGTCAAGCCCTGCTTGAGCCAATACATGCAATCTTGAAAATGAAATTGTTTCCAAAAATGATTACCAAACGTGAAAATGAATGAGTCAGTTGTGGAAAAAAATTTAAATGAATGATTAATTGAAATTAAACATACTAGATGAAACGCCCGGGAGAAATGGAGCCGAGGGTAGGTACGAAGATGAAATGCTGGGACATCAGGCCCATTTACGTGGGAGGTAGTGTAGGTAGTGGTCTCCTCTCTTAAAAAAAAAACTATATTTTTCCCAAAAAAAGGTGGCAACCACAAGCGTGACGATCACGCGAGTTCAATTCTTTTTCATACCAAAAGTAAACAACGCCGTGTTATATCTGTGTGCATGCATCTGAGCGTGGCGGTCACACGAGCTCAGTACTTTTTCCCCGTCCCAAAGGTGCACAACGTGCCTAAAGAAGTTTTCACTTCAAAAAAAAAAAAACATCTCAAACACCGCCGTCTGATCCCAAACTAGGCAGAGCCTGTACTATGGTAACTAGACTGCTGATAAACATACTTATATATTTCTAAATAGATACATATTATAAATAAATTACACTCAGACACAGAACAAATGATTGGGTTCATCACACAACTATTTGTCCTGGGTGGGATTCGAACCCACGATCTCTGGATCAGCTGTCAGTATCAATAACCACTAGACAAACAGGCCAGTCATATAGTGCCAATCAGAGGAGTGTTCATAACAGACAAACAAAATAACTGTACTTTAAATTATAATAAAATATACATACTCATATGATTCAACATAACTCAACTTTAACTGTTGAAAAAAAAAACATTGAGTCGTCAGACTACAAAGTTTTATTTTTGAGAAAAGCCGCCATTCCAGCGAACGCTAACCGCCGTACTGTTTAGGTGTACTGTACATTCTATATTATTATGATTCACTATGCATGTTTCATATTTAAAAACTTAAAGATCAGTAAAATTAGAAAAATATGTGATCTGATTGGAATAGGTGATTTTGTTTGTAACTAAACGTTGTTGTTTTTATATTTTTGATTAAAAATATTGATTTATTGTATAGTGTTTTATTTTCGATCAAGTGTCTCACTTTTGTGCACGATTGTATTTTGGCTTTTCATACGAAGATGTATAAATGAGGTCCAACGGAACACGTTGTTTCATAGAGGGTCCAATGGGCACTAAAGTATAGGCAAAATCCAAGTTTGAAGGTCCAATCGGTACAGGGAGGTCCAAAGGGTCATATTTGTAGATGAGGTCCAAATTTGGAGTACGGGTACGTAGCCCGTAGCCAAGGGACCGGGACCGACGGTTTAACGTGTTCTCCGAGACACGGAGAGGTCTCAATGTGTTAAGAATGGTCACCCATCCTAGCCTAGCCTGACCTGGCAAGTATTACTTAACTTTGTAATGTGCTAACCTACTCGGTTACCACTTAGCCACGTGCCCTTCTACAAAAATTCTGTCGATGTATTTTAATAAAAAATGCTTCTTCTGATTAGAATGGCAGAGTTTAATGCTATATGCAATGATTTCTGAGAAAAAAGTTGAAGTATTTTGAATTCTGGTTTTATCTGGTTTTATCATAATCAATAATTATGTACGTCAATTTATTACTTATCAATAATTATGTACTTACATTGTAATGTACAGTAATCCAATTAATTTGTAATTAATGATCGATTTATTATTCAAATTCAAATGCACATATCACACACTTATCATTCAAATAAAGTACAGTATATAATTATTAACACTCTCCACATTAACTTTATTACACAATAACTATATCGCTGTCCAAATTATGTACAGTTTTTTAAATTAATAATCGAAAATTATGACACCTTTTGAAAACAACAAATATGTTCATCAGGTATCATATACGCTTGAATAAACCGTAAGTACACAACGTGCCTAAAAAAGTTTTTACATGAAAAAAAATGTGTGTTCGATTCCCACAAATGACAAATAATTGTTTGATGAGCACGATCATTTTTTAGTCGGTGTAATTTACCTAATAATAATATGTATTTAGTAATGTATAAGTGTGTTTATCAGCAGTTTAGTTAGCACAGTACAAGTTCTGCCTAGTTTAGGATCAGACGGCTGCGTGTGTTGGGATGCACCAAAAAGTCTGTTGTATCGATATATCGTATCATAACCGTATCGCATGCGTATAAATCCAAACCCGATATAACGACTTTCCACCACACCACCACAGTGCTATGAAATAGGTTTTTAATACTTTTTAGTATTTTGAATTTTTCGATAAGTAACAAGTACTAACACAAATATTATTAATTTAAGAAAGGTTTATTCAGAAAAAGTTTTTCCACAGCTGTCACTGATCTGATCAGCGCTTAAACTGCACAAAATTATGTGGATTTCACCGATTACAAGTTTCTGCTATTGTAAATGTAAATTTTGTATCTCGAACTCAAACATAAATAAATAAAAGAACACACTAAAATAAAAGAACACAGTTTATTTAACTATAACATAAATTAAAACTATATTATACCCCAGACTCAAAAATCTCATCAACGGTAGAAAAGAACTGATGAACTTCGAACGGCTGAACAGATTTTTTTGAATTATAGCTAAGAACACTCTCGATCAAGTCACTTTTCGAACAAAAAAACTCAGTCCACTCGTTTAGGAGCCATGATGCCACAGACAGACACACAAATACACACATACACATGTCAAACGTTTTTACGTCGGGAGTTAACAAACTTTTATGTACCTATCATATTCGGCCGTAGGTATTACAAAGATCTATCTAAAATAAATCGAAACCTACCTACAAGTTGAAACAAAGTTCATAAACAATTTTGTCATCAGTATCTCATATTACGAATAACAATATGTTCAATAGCATTGCTGCTTATTATGATTTTGTTATGATTTAATGTGAATCTTAAAATTATGAAAACATAAAACATTGTCAGAGTTTGATGCGATACGTTAATGCAATATTTTTGTGGATGTATGATATATCGAAGCGTATCGCATGCCCAAAATATCATATTAAATATTAATATATCATAGGTATGTGCTGCATCGATGTTACGATATATCGAATCGTATCGTGCATCTCTACGTGTGAGATGTCTCAAATTATTATTAATATTATATAGGAGGAAATCAGATGCTTAACAAACGTCTTCACAAACTTTCAGGTTCCTATAAAAATTATTATCAGTATATAAATAAGTTCCTTCGTTCTTATTATTACCCGACTGCGACGAAGCCTAAAAGGAGGGAATGTGTTTGAACTGTATGACGTATGTAAGTATGTATGCGAGTATGTCCGTGTTTTTGTTCCCTCGTAACTATTTCCTAAACGAATAAACCGATTTGGATACGTTAAACTTCGTTAGATTCGTCTTGGTGGCGCAAGTGTCACTGGACATATTAATTAAAATTAAAAAAAAAATAGCGAATTTCGGAAGCCATATTGTGGGGTTCGACTGTTTTGATCGAAATAAAAGGTTTTAAAAGATGATTATAAAAATATACGTTTAATAATTAGTATTTTTAATTCAGTCAGGTTTTTTGTTTTATTTAATTGTTTCTAGTTTAATGTCAGTGGTATCATACAAACACCACACGTGCAACGCCTGGCAAAAGTATTTAGTTGATAACTAATACACTGATAACAACCTAATATTTCATAAATGTATATATTTCAACAATTAAAACTATTGCTACAATAATGCACTTACACACTGTTATCTTATCAATTTCAAAACGTGTCGAATACAATAAAGTTTTGTAGGTATATCTAGAGTATTCTAGAACAATTATGTTTGTTGGTTAGAAGTTTGTTTTTAGCCAAGAAAAGGCGACGCCGTCTAGAAAATATGTTTAAGAACACGGCTAAACATACTTAATACATTTTGTTTTGTAAATACATACATATTATTAGGTTTTCGTTTCTCAAAAGGAAAAAAGGAACCCTAATAGGATCACTTTTTTGTACGTCAGTCTGTCTGTCTGTCAAGACAAGGGTTGCCACTTTTTTTGGAAAAGATATAGTATTTTTTTAAACTTGCAAAAAATATAGTACTTTTAGAAAATTCATTGGAAAAAATACTACCTACACTTAACTACCTCATCATTAATTAAACTTAATGATGATCAGTGGAGTATAAGTGTTCTTTGTGATCAGTTGAGTACTTAAGGTGTGAAGGCATTACAAACAGTTCCAGTGTAAGTTAAAATGGCGACAGTTGAGTTAGCATAGCGTATCTAGATTATCGAGTTTAGTACCTAGCGTAGCTTTATTTGTTCATAAAAATAGAGTAATAGGCATATAATTAACTGGTAATTGACTGGTAATTAAATATTCAGATTAATTAATACTTGAAAAAAAGACAACCTTAACGTCGCGGCGTCTTCCGAACAGATAAGTTATGTGATAGAAAGAGAGGCACTTCAAAGTGAATTTAGCTGTAGATAATTAGCGCTATGCGACCTAAATTGAAACTTTATTTTATCGAAACAAGAGTAGCTATTAATTTTAATGATTTGGGGGAGAGAGACTTCTGGACCTGTACTATTAAGTATTCTATATATTATAGTACGGATGACAGCCCTAGTCAAGACCCTTTTTCTCAGAAATCCGTGCATACATCAAGTTGAAATTAATACCAAATACAAAGTTTGAACATTTCGCACGTACCTAAGTCAAAACCTATCTTAGGGTACTTGTTCAAATTGGTTCAAATCTTAGACATGACCGTATCTTTTGATTGCGTTGACTTAGAAGCTTGATTTTACTACAGATTGAAGGGACTGCATAGGTATTTGATGATAATTTCAATTACATACCTTTTTCTCAAGAACGCGTGGTCCTGAGAAAAGGGTCTTCACAGACAGACGGACAAGAAAGTGATCCTATATGGGTTCCCTTTTTTCTTTTGAGAAACGGAGCCATTAAAAAGAAAATTTGTTTTATTATATAGATACCTATAAACTTCATTTATCTTTTTGCCCACTTATTTGTTAGTATCGAGTAATTTACTTTAATTAAGTAATTCATACGTAAACAATAGGAACGTTTATGATCTAACGTAATTTATATATAATTTAATTTGTTTACGCTCCTACGAACAATGTGCACGGTGATGTATGGGCAGGGCTGTCTCACACCACATTTTATTTATTAATATTTCTTATTCTTAAAAATCTCTTATTAATTTAAGACAGTAAGTCTTAAATTATATATGAGGTAGATGAACCCATAGCGAGGTCGGTCTTGAAACAATAAACAACCAAAATTTAGACTGCACGAGTGGCGCATTACTTAAATTAGTTGCCTTCGAGGCAAAAAACATGTGATCCATAAAAAGTTGTCCATAGTCTGTGTGTCCTTTGTTTATTTGAATGTTTGTAACGTCCCTCACGACATAGGAGTCATCCTTATTGCGAAAGTTTTTGTTATAAAAGAAAAAAGAAGAAAAATACTTCGTGGTGCAATGGTTTAGGGCACAGGACAATTGCTTACCACCTCAGCTTTTTGCCAGCCATGAGTCGTTCTATATACACGTGATCTTATTCATTATTTATAATCTTATTATCTAAAAACTTTTATTAGTACTTGCAATTACGCTAACTGCAAAAGTTTACGAAAAAAATTGGTTGCCTGTAAAGTCGGTATACGGGCGAAAGTTTTACGTGACAACGACTTTGAGTGGTAAAATAATTTTAATGTGAATATTCATTCGTATAGTAGGAAGAAGGATGAAATAATAGTAACAATTTAAAACATTTATTTATACAAAGAATTATATTTAAAACATTTTATGTCTGTCTCTCTCGCTCTTAGGCGGGCTAACCATGCCCGAGTGGAAGGGACGCGTGCCTCTCACTCGCTCTCATTGTGAGCGCATAACGTGAGCGGAGCGTAACGCAGTTTCTTGAAGTGTCACCCGGCAAACCAATTTATAAGACGTTGTCACGTCAAAAATAATCGAACAATCTTGAAAATCGAAAGTGTTTTGCGCAAACAAATTGAAACTTTGTTCCAACAAGATTCCGGTAAGTGGTTCTATGATATTTGGGAGGATAATTGATTATAGTACCTATGCATGTCTCGTAAAATAAGTTTTGAAATGAAACTTGTACTTATTGGAAAATCGTCGTAAACTCGGTGGTAACACTCTTACCATTGCCCGGTTAGATCAACTTAGTACTACTTGGTGGTAATTTGGTTACCTTTAAAAGACGAGGTCGGTCTTATGGCTATAATGAGAGAGAAATGACAATCCCGCTCTCACTAGAGCATTAGCGTAGAGCCGTTTACAGCTAGTAAGTAGAGTCCAGAGCAAAATTTTCACCACAAAAATGTATTTACAGGTTGTTACAAAAAGGTGTGGTTATATTTTAGGGTCACAGAATAACGGAAAGCGCTAACAATTTTAGGAAAATTCCTGACTTTTGAAGTGAAACTTCTTTAGAATCGTTGTGATTTGAAATTTGATGAAACGAAAAGTTCACACTAAAAAGAGACAAACATTCATTTCATTTTATTGGATTGGATTTAGCCTGCGCGAGAATGAGATAGAATACAAGTATACAGTGTTTTCTATAATCTTTGAAAAGAGACAAACATATTTATAAATAGGATTTAGTTGCGAGAGAATGAGATAGTATACAGTGTTTCCTATAATCTTCGTATGCTAGCACGTGTCTTTGCGTTTAGGTCTGTATATGGTTCAGCTTGAAAAAAAAGGGATTTTTAACTATTTTAGAGTGTAGATGTACATATCTAAACAGCGTATTACATATGTTCATGCCAATTTCACCGATTTTGTTTCTTTTTTATACGAATATTTTTAGAAAAATCCGGACAATTCATGAACATCTTTGGTACTAAATACTCATAGTTTGAAAACAAGTACTTGTATTCTATCTCGACTACACCTTTCTGTAACACCCTATATAAGTACATGTCGGCGATACGCCAGGGTTTCAATGTTCAGGGTCCATCAGAATGAAAACAAGCACTAAATATTACTTAGTTTATTTTCACACAACCGCCAACACAGTAATCATCTCTTTTTTCACAATCCAAACGTTTTTATAAATAACCTTACAATAGATTTTTAAAGGGAAAAGCGACTACAACCTCTCTTATTACAAATTACCAAAAATAGTTGTTGAAATACAGTTTACTATTATAGAAATACGTTAATCAATTTTACATAACTTTAAATGATTTATTTTACACAAATTACATTTATTTAATATAAACAAATATTATTTTTATACAGATCGTCAGCAGATGGCGCTGCAATTAGGATTCAATAGAAATTAAGTTTTATTTAATGCATAAAATAATAAAATTCGAAACAGAATAATAATATTAATTCTAATAGACTCTATTTTGCACATTTATACAATTATTTGAATATTTTATTATTTTAAATGAGTATTTGAACCATAAGTTTAACTTCAAACAGTCAAAACAGTGTCTATTCGAACTAAATATTAGAGCTTGATAAATAATTGTTTTACTGTTTACTAATAAATTATTTGAATATAAATCTAATGTATTTTGGATATTTCTATAAAAATTATAATCACTTATAAAACAAAATTTGAAGATTTGCGCCCATATACACATAGTGCTTATAGGTCAGCCTGTGTGATTGCCACCTAGCTTATGTGTTTAAAAGGTGCACACGCTGAACTTATGACACCCCTCATTTTACGTCAGGGGTTAAAATAAACAATGATACGACTTCTGATTTTAACTTTGGAAGAATCTATGGACATAAATAAAATTGAAGTGTCTGTTTGTAATGTGAAAATAACCGGTTTTTACGAAGTACATATTATTATGATTGTTTACACGGTACTTAGCCCAGATACTGACAGTTTGCCTGGTTGTTACGGCTAATCTCCGAAATGGATGGACCGATATAACGGGAATTTTACTGGCAGTCAGTTTATGCTATAATATTAGTTGTGTAAGTCGGGACTTAATCGCGATAATATTTAAAAGGTACAATACCTCTTGGTTACCCGACGTTTCGATCGAATTGCACCGATCGTAGTCACGAGAGTCCACTCGTATAAATAACGTGTTTTAAACACTGAAACTTCTATCTATATACACACGACCTCAAACTTATGAAACCTATACAAAATGAACTAGATCCAATCTTACTACAGGAAAACCCAAACTCATCATCTCAATGGCTCAAGCATAATAAAATGAATCTGAATATAGATAAATGTTACTACATACAATATACACGCAATAAAAATACACATAGTAATGAATCCCACTAATATCATAAATGTGAAAGTGTGGATGGATGGATGGATGTTTGTTACTCTTTCACGCAAAAACCACTGAACCGATTGCGATAAAACTTGGTATGTAGATAGCTGCAGACCTGGATTAGCATAGGCGACTTTTTATCGCGATATTCCCACGAGATCGGGACTTACGCGGGTAAAACCGCGGGGCGCTGCTAGTATTGTATAAATAGCACTCGACTACCCCGAAAAGATGCTGTTCGAGATCTGGGCGTTACTATTGACTGTAAATATTGAAATTTGACATCCCCATTTTCAATACTGTCTCAAAAGGATTTAAAACATTGAGGAATGGCAAAGATTTTAAACAATCAACCACTAAGATTAGTTTATTTAACTATTTAGTAAGGTCTACAATGGAATACAATACCACTATTTGGAATCCTCACTATGAAGTGTACAACAAACGTCTAGAAAGTGTTCAAAAACTTTTTCTCTACTATCTGTCTTACAATGACCACCTAGCAAAACAACTTCCAAATTACACTGACAGGCAAACACTGAAACATTACAATATGTGTACAGTAGTAGTCGCAGAAAGTATTATCTGGACGCACGGACTGTAATGCACTTACGAGTAATCCAATTATAACAATACCATCGCGTCTACCACGTTCTTGTAATCTGTTTTCAATACCAGCTGCTAGAACCCATCTCGGATATTTTGCCGCCATACCGAGACTCTGCAGACATTACAGTACAACATTCTATCCAAGACCAAAGAACTAGATCTCAGTCTACCTGCACTTAAATTTAAGGCCACGCTTAAAGACATATTACTGTCAAATAATTAAGTGTTTTTTTTTTAAGTTTTAATTAGGCTCTGGACACTTGTACATTTGGATATGTTAAAATTTAATTTCTGTTAAAAGTTTACTTTAGCATTGGATAGATTTTAAGATTATTTACCTTATAATTTTCATGTTGATTAATTTAATGTTTAAAACTTAGAAAGTTTCTGCTTATACATATTCAACTGTATTTAATTTCATGGGAATTGTATATTTTTGTGTTGCTGTGCATGCTGTGGTCTCCACTAATTTAGGGAGTACACGTAATTTTGTATGGCTTATACTGTGACACAGCTGTGTATGTCCTTCGTTGGAGATCCAAATAAACAAATAACTACAAAAATTCAATTTTCGGCTGCAAAACATGATTAAAACATAAGATTCCTAACAAAACTTCTGCAGTTCAGTGCACAGGGTCACAGTAATTAGCTTTTCGCCTTTCTGAAAAAAGTGCTTTGTTGGGTTAATACCTGTTTAAATATAGGTGTGCGATATGTGTAAATAAAGTCAGTTTAAATGTCGGTTACAGTTTTGTGGCTAAAACCCAAAACACGAATTAAAGTAGTGACTGAGTCAGCCTGTGACCACGGCCAGTGCAACCTGGTCGAAACGTCAGGCAATTCAGAGGTATGTAATAACTTTTCGTGATCGCGTTAATTCCCGTATAAGTACATAATTATATCATGGAACGCGAAAGTTTAAAAGTTAGTATAGCAAACCGTTACGAATTAAAGTGTACATGACATGACAGTTCGCACACAATTAGCCAAATGTTAAATATTTGTAACATTGTCTATCTTTAATACATTACGACAAACGCACCACCGAAGCCGCGAGTACAGTGTGCATCAGCACAGCACAGCAGCATAGCACAGCTATCTTTATACGTTCGCTGTTCCAAAAATTGTTAGTGAAATGAAAAGTAGTTGAAATGTGAAAAAAGTTTATTTATAGCTTTTCAAAATATTCCCCTCCAACCACAATGCACTTATGCATTCGGATGAACCAGCTTTCGAAACATTTAAAAAATGTATCCTGCTGGAGGTCGAAAAATAACCTCCGAAATTCTTTGATGGCCTCTTCTGCAGTGTTAAATTTTCGCGCACGAAGCTTTTTTTACCGCGGCAAATTAAAAAAAACCTGTGTAACTAAATCTGGGCTGTACGGAGGATAGGGTAATATTTGTACCCCCGAAGTATTCAAATAGTCCATGGTTCTAGCAGCTGTGTGAGTGGGCGCGTTATCTTGGTGTGTTCACAGTAGAACTAAAGCAAACATTTTTTAGTCTCCGCAGTGTCCTTGATATATTTACCTATGGCCGCTCCGTAGGTGAACACGATGTAATAGGGCTGCATACAAAGTTTGTTATTTAATTAATAATGCTCTATTAAATTGTCATGCTATATTCTTATTAAATACTAGTAGTACCCCGCAGTTTCACTTGCGGTTATGGTAACTGCTTCGCTTCTAAGGATCGTAGCATGATGAGACATAGTCTATAATCTTCCTCAATAAATACTTTATCTAAAAAATAAAGAAATCAAATCTGACTGACAGTTCCTGAGATTCATACAAACCAACAATAAAAAAAACTGTTCAGCTTTATTATATTAATACAGATTATTGCAAATGTTGCATTCAAATTACAGTGTCTAATTTCAAAAATAATTGCGAGTTAGTATCTATAAAACTAATGAACTAAATAGGCATTTCTTGTTGTTATCTCTACCCTATTATTCTAAATGTAAGTTTTACAAATTCGTAAAAGAGTACGTGACAACCCTTTGGTGTTGGCTTACGCTTCGCGGGTTATGTGCAAAATCAGTGATAAGAAAAAAAATGTACTTAGTGGACCTCTACACTCGACCTCCGTTTCCTCTTCTCTTTAAAGGAACGCCAGTGTAGCAATTTGTACAACCATGAATACTAATTATTGTAATAACTCACTACGGATGAAACAAAATAATATAATAAACGATATTGTAATACACTCGGCTGTTTAACAAATTATAACATAAATATACGGAACTAACTTTTCTTTACACTAATTACCTACCTATACTATTTAAATCACCAAGATGGCGGATGATTTGTGTGTAGAATGACAAGTGACTGAAATTAATATAATTATGCCTTCTAACACCTACCTTGAACCTTTTTTAATTCTCCACGTGGAACTCGAAACGTTTAAAATAATGAAATTAGTGTTTGTTCCGGGATTGGTGCTTGTAAACACTCGCAATACTAGTGGACTGAGCTCTGGTACCTATATATACCTACTCACCAAGTAAAACAACACTACAGCCAGGCCTATGTCACTCGATGTACTTGCGCGCGCTAAATACCTACCGGCAGCTCGTCCGCCGGCGGACCTTATACGCAGCCCGTGGGTTGCCGACGGCTGCATATAAAAAACATAATGCGAGATCGTATTGATATATTTTTTAAAAACTGTAAATTTTATAGTGAAAATTGACATGGTTATTTATGTTCAGTATAAGAATGTAGGTAAAGTAAGAGAAAAAAAGTCCGGCAGTGCTATTAATGTAATTTAAAAAAAATTACGTTCTAGCCCGTGTTTCCCGTTTCGACCAGGTTGCACTGGCCGTGGTCACAGGTTGACTCAGTAGACTGAGCTCAGTCAGTCTGTGCTACGGCCAGTGCAACCTGGTCGAAACGTCAGGCAATTCAGAGGTATGTAATACCTTTTCGTGATCGCGTTAATTCCCGTAAATACCTAATTATATTTTCATTGTCACTCCATAAGCACGTGGCAATAAAATTATAAAACCTGGCTGGAAACTATGTTTATGTTTATGAGCAAGTTGTACGAGAAGGTCAAGGAACTGGTTTTGGGTGCCGAACGCGCCAATATTCCTAATACATATTTATATACTTATATGTATTACCCACATGTTCTGCGAACTTGAACAACTTCAACACAGTATACCTACATAGCGATTTTTTTACTAAAAAAATGATTACTCATACAAATAATGTCAGTTTGATAGTTTTCAGTTACAAATAAGCTAATGGATTGGCCACATAAATAAATAAGCTTAATACTATAATGTTAAGTAAATACCGAAAACTAATGTCAGTAAATAAATCTACAACCGCAAGGTCACTGAAGGTAGGCATCCTTTATCAAAATTTTGGAATATTGGAATTTAAAGCAAGCAAATAATTTCAATTTGTCATCAGCAACAGCAAATTTAATGCAATACTCGTCTCGCAGCATAATAAAGTACCTACGTGGTCACAGTATATTTATACTGTGACATGGTTTTCAATTCTTTGATCTTTTTCCTTCCGAGTCATTAGTAGCAAACACAACTTATTGGAAATTTTATTAATTTCTTAAAATAAACACGAAATAAGATAAAGATATAATGAAGTATTTGTAATATAATATTTTAAGACAATTGACTCAGAAAAATAAAAATTTAAAATCAACTTAAAAAACAAGAATCACCGACTTCTATGCGCCTAAATCAAGAAAATTGTGTTCTTCATCCCTCAACTTTCCACCCTTAAAGTTGGAATATCTTCTTCTAATTCAAATGATGGGACCAACCTTGAGTACAACAATTCAATAAAAAAAATATTGGTTGTCTGTAAAGTCGGTTTACGGACGATAATTTTACGTGATAACGTCATAAGAAAACAGTGGAAGAGAGATAGATGCGTCACAAACGGAACGCTTAGGCCGATCGTGCCTCTGTATCGCTTGTTCCGCGCTCTCGCTTGCACGCTCGGCTCAGGCGGAACGTGACAATGAAAAATGAAAAAACCATGGTTTTTCGTGCGTGCAGCCGGCCTCATCGATTTATAAGACGTTATCGCGTCAAAAATCAATTCAATTAAAATTATTCAAATTGTACACAAAAAAACTGTCGATTGAGAATCTCTTCCTTTTTGAAGTCGGTTAAAAAGAAGGAATTTTCACCCACGTAACAAGAATGAAGATCAGTAGGAGGAACACCTTCCTTATGGCATCGCTGTGTTCTCATCAGTCTACCATCGGCCACGATGTGTGCAATTGCCATCAACATCGGGTAATCAAAACGGCAGTCTGTAGACTTATTAAACTGTAATAGTATAAACTATATAAGGGTAATAAAAAAGGTATTTCACAAAAGGTTATTCATACTACCTCGAGGCTCCTGAATCTTTCAAGTTGTAACGTGGAGGGTAGTAGGAGTTCACAGAATGACGCGTGACAAAGTATTCTATCTAAATAGAAAAATTCCAACTTTTTATTGGATTATAATATGACATACCTACGATATTAGTCTGTAAGCTGCCTTCTGCCACAATATAATGTGTATATATACATTATACTGTGCTTCTGTCTTGTTTACATAAATATTTGTAAAAGAAATATGTGGTGATTTATTTTTTACTTAGATAATGGAATCATTAAAACATAACTTGAGTTATAAATCGTGCAATTTGAAGTGCTTTAATCCAGAAACAAAAGCAAACGATTTAAAAAAGTAAAACAAATTGAAAAAAGAACGCAAAATAGTGCGGGTCCTTGACTCCATTCCGTATAAATAAAAATATTATTGAACGGAAAGGATCCTTATTTGTGATGTCGCTACCCACTCACAACATGATATGGGTGCATTCAGTTAAGTACCAAGTTTTAAGTTTTTAATAATTTACAAAAGTTTAATAACAGTTGTATACAGATAATATTCTAGCTACTTCCACGAAAAAAAAACACAGACACACTTAGTTAAATGCTATTACAACCTAGAAATATACCATTCCGGCTTCTCCAAACCTTCGTCACTTCAATGAGTTCAATTATTTTTATATTTTACCTCAACTGTTGTACCTAATTTAGAAATTAAAAACCAGTCCTTGTTATGGATGCTCTCACTTACGAAATCTCTGAACATAGCAATCAAAATTAAAATCATTTAAGCTGTTGAATTCAATAGTTAATTAAGGTTACTTTGTAATGATTTTATTTTGGAGATTTCACACGCCTTTCGTTAGTCTTACAGTTGATGTTACGTCAAATTACTGTTGAAATACAACTCTTTGTAGGTTAACTGTGAAATCATTTTTATTTTTGCTATTCCGCTTTCGATCCTATATTTATAACAACAATATGTATTTATAGCAATATACTTATATTTATACTTATAATAATAATACTCTTTATTGTACATCAAGTGTTGAAAAAAAAACAACAAGTTTGTACAATTGGCGGCCTTATCGCACAAAGCAATCTCTTCTAGGCAACCATGGGATGGACAGAATACGTCACAGGGAGTTGTGGGGCAGTGTCTGGTGCATAAACATAAAATATGATAAAAATAACATGTCAGAGATACATACAAGATACTTAAATACAGCTTAAGAATATAGTAAACGCATGCCTTATATACAAAATAGTAGTGGCGTAGACAGGGTTTCCTCGTGTAACGGAAATAGGTAGGATTGAAAAGGGGCAATGATACGACTAGTTTCCTTGCAGGTGACCAATTTGTTGAAAACTGGCAACGACTGTGCACGTCTGATACCAACCGGCAGGGAATTCCACAGCCGAACAGCTTGAATGGAAAATGATTTGTCCATAACCTTAGTCGAATGTGCCGGCAAGTAAAACCTCAAGTTGTCCGACTTCTATATCAATAACTACTAGACAAATAAATATCGCACTTTATTTTGGAAGTACGCTTTCATACAGTTAAGTACCTAGTCTATAGACTGTGTCTAATGTAAAATATCGTTTGTAGAGGGCTCCGACATCCAGGCAACAGCCAGTACGAGCCACTGACCTGCTCGAGTAACGCTTATACTCCCCATTCCACTCGTGTAAGAAATTTATCTTTCCGTCCATTGTCTTCCCTTCTTTCCCTGCCTACCTTTCAAGACACTTGCTCCCTATTACGTGTGTGGGATCAAATTATAGTTGGCATAATATTATCTTTTAAAAAAAGTAGCACCGACTTCAATGCGCCTCAAAATATCCAAATCGCTTCAAGTGTGCCTATAAAATTTTAAGAGTTCCCTAGATTTCTTTAGGATCCCATCATTAGATCCTGACCTGATGACCATGGGACCACCTGGGAAGTATACCCTTTCAAACAAAAGAAGAATTTTCTAAATCGGTCCAGGCGTCTTTGAGTAATCGGTGAACATACTTAAAAAACAAAAAAAAAATACAGTACAACATAGAACCTCCTCCTTTTTTGAAGTCGCTTAAAAATATAGGTGCTTAGTACATTTTACTCTAACAGGGTCACGCCACGACACTTTTTCTACTGAAAAGTAGGAAAAGTAAGCCTTTAATCGCGACCTACCGTTGATTTTTCTACAACGAAACGAGCGGCGCATCCCTACGACTTAAGACGGGTGTGGCTAGCCCATTTTTTTTTATTGGTATTGGTAAAGGGCTCTGTTTCCGCATTTAGACTCATAGCCGGTCCATTATGCGTTCAGATAGGCTGGCTAATTGAGCCAGCCTAGCTCCTTCCAGTAGCACAGAAGCCTCCTGGGGCGTTCACAGGCTTCTAGGAGCGACCTCGCTCCTGCGAGGATATTTGCCCGTTGTGTGGCCACTCTCTCGCACTCCAGGACAACGTGGGCGGCCGTTTCCTCCGCGTTAAGACAGCCTCTACATAGAGGACTGTTTGTCGCATTGATGGTGAAAAGGTGCCGGTTTAGGGCCAAGTGGCCCATAATGGTACCTACAACTATTCGGATCTCAAGTCGGTTAAGACTGAGCAGTCTACAGGTTAAACGTGGTGAGACCTCCGTCAACACCAGTCTAGATTGCCTACAGCCGGCGTATCAGCCCAGCGACCATTGTGCGCTTCACGGGTTCGTTGCCTTACCCATGAGCGAAGTTGATTGAAGGGAAGTGGCAGCAGTATAGTTGGCCCTGCCACTGTCGTTGCAGATCCATTTCTTGCCAGCTCATCTGCGGCGTCGGTGCCGAGTGAATCACTATGCCCCTTGATCCATTGAAGGGTTAGCCCATTGACAGAGGCTAAACGGTCAAGTGTCTGGTGGCATTCGTATATGAGGCCAGAGTTCATGGTGTTGACCTTCTTGGTTGTACCACAGACCTAGGTGTTTGAGTCTGATGGGTGCCATTGCTGCTTCTTGTTGTATATATAGGTCTAGTGGTACTAGATCTAAAGCTACTTCAAGGGCAGCTGTGGGTGTTGTGCGCATGCAAGCAGTGACGGCAGCACATGCGAGTCTCTGGAATGTGGCTAGCCCATAAACTTAGTATACTATTAAGTTAGTATACTAAGTTTATGGGCTAGCCCCGAAAAGACTACCTACGTGTATGCCCGGACATCGCCTTTTTTTACGTTTGGAGGTTACCCATAGAGTGTGCTTGCGCTTTTGCGGGAAGGCGCTGGGAGGAGGAGCCCTGATGTGTTAACAATAAGCGTTCCCGGGCTCCTGCGTATTAAAGGAGGCATTGAGTATTTTAGAGGTTTCCATTCCGACACACACCAAAATTTTTTTTAGCATAAGTCCTAAGAATATTGCACATCCGATCAGGATAAATTGTTGATACCGAAATAATAATTTTATGAGCTTATGTACACAATTTTTGCAATAAATAGCTATTCTATTCTAAAAAAAAATTTCTTAGTAATATTACTGGTACTATTATGTATGCCGTGGTATCTGTGTGGTCGCTGTTATATACCTAAACGTATTGCAATAATTACAATGCTCTCAGCGACTCTGCGTCTTTGCCAATGGCCACCTCACTCACACTGATCATTTGATGCCGACATTTAGAACGTGTTACAGAATGGTGTGGTCTGCTTAAGAATTGATAATTTATAAATATAATTTTTTTCATGTTTTTACTCCGTAATACGTCCCTAAATATGACTACACCTTGTTTACATCACCAGCGCTACTATAAGCTGATAATTCGCTGGTTTGCGAGAATAACGACATAACTAAAAATTATTGATTTTAGAGAATGGCAATGTTTTGTGATTTCCGCTAGAGTATTTTGTTCTAAATATATAATGAACTTTACGCTTTCTAACTAACTTTAGCATGAAATCGGCGTTGCATCTTTGTTCACAATAAAATGTCAAAGATTTATGATTGTGTAGCACACTTAATTCAATTCGACTGAATTTTGAATTATGTCGATATTCTCGCAAACGAGCGATATATTGGCTGTCAAACTTAGTAGTCTTACCTATAGGGTTAGGGTAATGTAATCGGCCTTGTTTTATAGTTCGTCTCGTCTTCTAGCTCAAGCGCTTAACTTGTTATTTACGTGGGTAATAAAATCGTGTGTACTGCGTAGGATATTGCGCATATAAAGAGGAAATCAAGCCATTCCAGTCTGCGTGTCAAATTGTGAGTTCACATGTGAGTTAGTTGGATTTAGCCTTTTCATTTTGTTACACCTTCAATTATCTTAACATCTATATATCAATCTTAATTTGATTAAATTTTAATATATCAGTAGGTACTTACTCAAACAGTATCTTAAGTACTTCACATTTATCTTGTCCATACTTATAATAAACCTGTAACAGGTCCAATTCTGAAAATTTAAGATATTTTGAAATTTTTTTAGGAGCGCATTCTATAACCGGTACTGAAGCCGAAACTATTTTTTTTTGTCATGTCTGTCTGTCCGTCTGGATCATGGCTGCGCATCACGCTGAAACTGCTGAACGGATTCAAATGAAACTTGGCATGATTTGAGTTCATATTACGAGGTAGGACATAAGATACCTACTTTTTATCCCGAAATTTGTGTCATGTCATGTCAATTGACTACATGAATCTATTTGACGTACCTAAATCAAACTTTGCATGTATATATATATATTCGAGTATATCTGATCTGATGATGGGGCCAGGAAATGGATAGTGAAACTCTTCAGTAGCTACTACCGAGTTTGGGCTCATATGATTTGTTTTGACGAGTCAAACAGATTAGACTTGGCAACGATGGTCTGATGATGAAGCCTAGATGAAGATTATGTGGATAGTGGTAGCAGTCATTCTTTATAAACGACTTTTTATGGTATCGGCAAACGAGCAGACGGGTCATCTGATGCCGACAATGACAAGCGCGTTGCCGGCCCGGGGGTGGAAGGGTTAGAGCCCCGGTAACTTCACTCACTCGGCGAACAGCAATGCAAGCATTGCTTCACTGCCGGTTTTCTGTGAGGCCGTGGTATCATGCCGAAGCATGGCTCTCCCAAGAAAAAAGGAGGAGGTTCTATGTTCGGCTGTATGTATTTTTTTTTTATGTATGTTCACCGATATTTTTTACTTTATAATTCGGTTCGTCATTAGATAATCTAAAAAAAGTGGCTATGTTAAGGCTTTCTTTAACGTTTGATACCCCTTTTTACATTGTGATGATATTCTACAACATTTTACCCTATTTGTGTCTGTTTTTAAACTATTAAGATGGTAAATACCATACCACGACTTGATGTTAAGCGAAGTGATTACGCTCTAGGAAGTAGTTCTTCAGAAAAATATATTACAGATGTAGGTATATGATGAACATTATATTTTTGTAAGGTCCCTCCTAAGAAAAGATTTTTGTAGAGAGTCATGTATATAGCAGGAATTTGTACTCGTAAAAAAAATGGATATTTCACAAAGGAGTACGATATTAAAGTAAAAATATTTATTGACCGGTAATAATACCGAAGTCATCGACCTCACACGGACCTTTTGACAAAGGTTGATGAGCTTACCCGTGTCGTGCTAACCTATTTTTTTTTAATTGAAAGTATAGCACTCACAACTACGTCGCGGTTTCGGGGCACAACACGCAGACCAAGATTTGGAAAATGAAAAAATATTGTAAGCGCTTGTAAGGGTTTAATGACCTTAGCCATACGTTCAAGGATTGATGTAAATTTGTTGTTAAAATTTGAAAGTCTTCTATACTGTCTTAATCGTCAAGATGTCACGTGTCTCTGCTGTACAACATCCTATGTATAATTGGATTGTTAGTCATAATGGGATTGTAGGGGGCTCTGTTTCCGCATTGAGACTTACAGACAGTCTATTCTGCGTACAGATAAGGCTGGCTAGTCGAACCAGCCTAGCTCTTTCCAGAAGCACAGAAGCATCCTTCACAGGCTTCTAGAAGCGACCTCGCTCCCGCGAGTATACGTTTTTTTTTATATCATAGGGGGCAAACGAGCAGACGTGTCACCTGATGGTAAATGACTACCGTCACCATAGACACCTTGCGACTCAAGAGCCACAAGTCCGTTGCTGGCCTTTGAGGTGGGAGTACGCTCTTTTCATGAAGGTTTGAAGGTCGTATCGGTCCGGAAATACCGAAAGCGACAATTTGTTCCACAGATTGGTTGTGCGAGGCAAATAGTTTCGTGAGAACCGCACAGTGGTGGATTTCCAACTATATGCTTACCCGTTGTGTGGCTACTTCCTCGCAATCCAGAATAACGTGGGTGGCTGTTTCCTCCGCTCCAAGTGAACCTAATAAGCATGGAAAAAAAAACTTTGAGGTGGGATAAATAGGATCTCCAGAGCAACATACGAAAGACACTATCGGTATTAAGAATGATTATAATCTCCATTAACCGCTCACCACCAGACACGTTTGTTTGCTACCTCAGTGATGCATGCGACTGCAAGCTCACTGGTCACGAGTTTGATTCCCACTTAATGCAAATATTTGCATGTATACTGTAACTCTATTTGCATTGGTCTGGATGTTTCTGGAGAATTCTTTGTACCCTTTTTTGAGCAAATTTCAAATTTATTTGTAACAAAAGTTAAAAGGATGGATGGATGGAAAGGATGTCTGTTCCTCTTTCACGCAGAAACTACTAAACCGATTGCGATGAAATTTGGTATGTAGATAGCTGGAGACCTAGATTAACACATATTCTACTTTTTTATCCCGATATTCCTACGGCATCGGGATTTACGCGGGCGAAACCGCGGGGCGAAGTTAGTATGTGATATGTCTTAAAAAAACTCAGCTGTATAAAAATCGATTCGCATGATTTCGAAGGTACAAGTCAAGTCACAAGTCGACTGTAGTTTAGTAAGTTCACTCAGTCATCGTCCTTACCGTTGTCTTTTCACTCATCGAATATCACATTCCTTATGGGAAATCCATCCGCCTCACTCACTCCATTGAAGTAGGCACGGCTCACTCGATCGCGTCTATTACATATTCTAAAGCAAGTTTTCAACGGAACAAAGGACTTTTAACGTAGAAGCACTAAGCATATAGGCTTATATTACTTTTTAAATTGTAATTATAATAGTAGGTAAGGGCTCGTCAATTAATCACTCACTAATCACAATAATTTTTTAACATCCCCGCAAAAAAATGTACGGTTCCCGTGGGATATTTCCATGCGGGCAATAACTAGTTGTGCAATATTATTTTTATTAATCAATGCAATCCGCTGCAAAGAAGTTGACTGTATAATTTAATATACTTGCATATTTATGGCCAAGCAGGCTATCAAAATAGACTTTGTGTTATGATTGTCTCTCTTACGTACTTGTGCTCTTGTGTAGTGGGTAGGTATTACAGAAATTAATAATATCTATATTTATAAATAACTAGCAGCGCCCCGCGGTTTCATCCGCTTAAGTCCCAATCCCGTGGGAATATCGGGATAAAAAGTAGCCTATGCGTTAAACCAGGTATCCAGCTATCTACATAACAAGTTTTATCGCCACCGGTTCAGTGGTTTTTGCGTGAAAGAGTAACAAACATCTATCCATCCATCAATCCATCCAAACTTTCACATTTATAATATTAGTGGGATTCATCCCAAACATTCATGTTTGTTTGTTCGTATTCTATGCGCTGCCGTACCGTTCACCGGTCATCATGACATGCATACACGACAATACACGTTACCAGGGACACAGGAAAAGACATAAGATAAAAGAGTACTGTCACAGATTGCTAAGTTACAAATAAATCACTCCCTACAAAAATGTCGATACCTACCGTTTTAATTGCCTTCTCTTTCCGGGCTTTGTGTAGGATTACTTCTTGAATAATTAAAAAAAAATGACAACTTTTACCTATGTAAATTAAGTACCTACTTAACGCTTATTGTTCATTTATAATGTTTTGGTATATAAAAATCCTACATGTGTTTTATTTTTATGTAAAGAGTAATAAACTAAAATTTTAAAATTCCCTTTTCTAAAATCTCGATTCATATTTTCCACCATAATATGTTAATATATCTTTAGGTTCAGCAATTAAACAATTGCAGCCTTTTGCGGTCCTGAAATTGAATTCAAAGTAAACTTTACCGCCATTTTTTTTAGATCATAATTGCTATTTGGGAAAATAGAAAGAAAAATAACTAACTTATGTATTTTTATTAAAATAGTATTACTAAGTCATGTTCCAATTTCCCGCTTTTTTATAATAACAGTTCTTAGTACAATATTTATAACTTTTTCAGGTACTAAAACAGCTCTTATCAGCCAGGAAAATTGTTACACCAAGTCTCAAGGTGAATCACTTCACTTGGCCATCAATGCGGTGATTAGTTCAAAGTTACGCCAGTGTGTAGCAAACAATACAGGTTATTAAATTAGCATTGTAATAGCATGAAGGATATTGCGCCGAGTAAATTGTGTAAGAACAAAATTAACAGGTTTTGGTCACAAACGCAAGCTGCAATGACCGTCAGAGTTACATGGGGATACCGCACGATTTCCTTCAAAACATTGAGTTTTCATACGACATAGACATTGGAGCAATACTGCTGATGTATGTCCTGCAGCCAAGGTACAGTGATACCAATGGATCAATCAAAAAATATTATGCGGCTATGCGGTACGTATCACGTATCACGTATGATACCATGGACAAACGAACAGCCCCATTTTAACGATGGCGGCGGGTGATGGCGAGGGAAGGGGAGCGAAGAAGTTCTCCCATCCTTCAGGGACGAAAGGACCAACCATTCGGTGAAGTGAAACTGATGATGATATCTATGGGAAGTATCAGAAGAACTCCTCAACAGTTAACGTCCATGCATTGCTAAAAGCAATGTTTTGTAAAAGGTGATGAGCAATTGACATTAGCCTATTGTAACATAGATAAATTCCAAATCTAAGGGTGAGAAATTAAGATATGAAGAATCTCTTTATACCTATATTTCTTCTGTGCGTGTGTATGTTTCTAAACTCCTCCTAAATGGCTGGACCGATTTTAATGATTTTTTTTGTGTGTCTTCAAGTGGATTCGAGAAAGCTTTAGAATTACAATTGGACCCGGTAGATGGCGCTGCGATAGGGTTACAGAAATAATGACCGATTTTAATAAAAAAATTGTGTGTCTTCAGGTGGATTCGAGAATCGTTTATATTCACAATTGGACCCGGTAGATGGTGCTGCGATAGGGTTCCAGGAATAATATTTTTTAAGTTAAGGCACGACAACGTCTGTCGGGTCCGCTAGTTATAAATAATTTATCATGATTTAGGTAAACTGTTAATTTTAAAAACCTAATAGCACACCACAAAATGATGTGATATGTACTAAATATTGTTATTACTGTCTGTTTTTTTAAAAGATTGGCCGTGAGTTTGTTTGCCTTTTTATAGATATGCCTGTTATACACAAGACACAACATGATCTTGATCCATTTGAAACTAGTATACCTGCAGCAAGGAGATGCTTGAGCCTTCATTTTTTCTCTAATTGAATTACATTATGTATACTATTCTAGATATACTTACCTAATTATTTTTGCAAATATGTTATCTTTAAGTTAAAATTATTAAACATTGTATTTATGTCGCTGACTGTAATGTACGATTAACCTGAACCAGTCACACTTATGTAAATGTTAGTAAAGTTTATAAAAGTGACGACCTGTAATTGGCTTTCTAACACTATTCTACTGTTAACCTGTTGATTTAGCTGTAAGTCTTCGATAGAACAAATAAATAAAAATAAATAAATATAGATCGAAACAGGCAAATATGATATTATGTTATTCATTTTTTTTTTATATTTTTACATTTGACGAAGCAAACTATTGTTGCGGTGACTCTGTATGTGTTGATCTATAATTTTTTATTATAATAATTATTTATTAAATCGACGATTTCGAATAATTGATGGTCAATTTTATGAAATAAAGATATTAAATTTGAATTTAATTAACCAATAACAATCAGTATATGAAACTTAATTGAAGAATGCAAATGGAAATACATAGGCATAAAAAAAAATATTATTGATACATCTTCACCATCGACTAAGATACCAATCACGTGCTATAGACAAAAGAATCAGCTCTGTTTATAATCTCTTATAAACTCTCCTTCCTTCTTCTTTAATTCGTTTAGAACTAATTTAAAAATGAGTCTACGAGAACAGTGTATGTAAAATATTTTTATGCTTTTAATTAGTATAAATATTAGAAAGTCGAAGACTTCATATACGATATCATTTATTTAGAAACTAGCTGACCCGCGCAATTTCGTCCGCGTTTGTAAATGTTCCCCATTTTTTCAACATTTTTCAATGATGCTTCGCTCCTGTTGGTTGTAACGTGATGTTATATAGCCTATAACCTTCCTCGATAAATGGGCTATTTAACACTAAAATCATTTTTCCATTCGAACCAGTAGTTCCTGAGATTATCACGTTCAAACAAACAAACAAACTCTTCAGCTTTATAAGATTAGAATAGATATCTTCGTTAAGTGTTTATGTAGTCATATAAGTACTTTGCAATCGGAAATACCACCATGATGAAAAATATTATCTGATAATATATTTATAAGTGCTTAAGTGCATTGGTAATAAGTGCATGCTGATAACAGACTGCAGGATAAACGTGTAAAGAAATCTTGCGATATGTCATTCAAATATCTACCTAATATTTACATTGGGTCATGGGACTAGACAGACGTACTTCTCTCAAGGTGGAATCTGATTAAATGCAAAATATTTATTCATGAGTCTGTGTCTCAACTGCCTTCAATTACATATATACATGTATTATTTCCTTTGTAGGTACGTCATGTAGGTGTGTTGGAAATCTCCTTCAGTGCAGCTTGGCAAGAGAAGCAACAACGCCTACCCCTTACGAGGTGGGAGTTCTGGTTTTTTCCATGCCTCTTTGATTAGAAGAGTAGGGGTGGCATAGTCTTAGATGGCTCAAAAAAGTATGTCCGGGTCGTTGCATAAAATGGATTGCATATTGCTTGATATTTTTAAAAATTAGATTTTATCAAAATATAATGGGGAGACTATCTCATTTTTTAGATAAACTAAAGTAGAGATGAAACGGATATCCGGCCACTATCCGGTACCCGGCCTAAATATACTATCCGGCCGGATACCGGATATTAGACGAGTGTCCGGCAAGATACCGAATAGTAAATTTAAGTACTTGGTTTAAATCACATAATATATATGTATAATCGCCATATTATCATTTACAATAACATTAATAGTAGGTACTTATCAGTATAAGTATTCAGATATATAATTTGCCTGAAATAGGCAAATTCTAGTGTATTACTTACTTGTGACTCTTGAGTTGCAGGTGTTCATGCGCGACGGTAGTCACTTACCATCAGGTGACCAGTCTGGGACACCCTAGTAAGTATACACATATTACCTGTAGTTTCATTAACATCATTAGGCATAACCTCTATTATTTTCCATTTAATTCTCCTACTTACTGAAATGACAAATATTATTGCGATAAGATAACAATAACCCGAACGAAAAATTTTGTAGTCGTTCATGTTATCGTAGAGGGATTTCAGAAGTTAATTTTATTCAGTAAATGAAACACTGTTTACGCATAAACTTAATATCGCTAGTATGCTAAGTTTATGGTTTTATCTATATATGAAGGATTTATAATCAAAAGTAAATTATTTATAATATTTTCTTTTTAAAGTTTGCCTTTTACAAGCAATATATATAAGTATATCTGTCTGTGTACTAGTACACGACGTAAAAAAAATGCTTTTGTTCCTTATCAACAGTGATTAAACTATGAAAGTCCTGCATTAACTTACTACTGCTGCTCTGCTCCTTCAGACGTATCGTTAACCACTCTTAATGTCTGCATTACTTACACATAAAAATATCTAACCATTGAAATTGACATGAAATTAAAAAACGTTGTAAAAATATGCATTAACCTGTGTAGTCCTATTAGTTGGTATTTGTGCAGAAGTAGATCACGTATGTCACGAGATGTCATTGACCTAGTTGTAAGTACCGATCCTGGTCGTCTGGCCAGAAGTACATAAGCAGGCGCTATGCAGTCTGCGTGAGAAGTATCTTTATTCTTGCCAATACAGTTTTTATTCAAATAAGAGTTTTCTAGGTTTTTACATTCTTATTTTACGACAATTGACTAGGTAGTTACCTATTTAGTATACTGTATCTTTACAAAGGCACACTTTTTTTACTAATAAAATATATTTTGACGTGACAACGTCTTATAAATTGGTTTGCCGGGTGACACTTCAAGAAACTGCGTTACGCTCCGCTCACGTTATGCGCTCACAATGAGAGCGAGTGAGAGGCACGCGTCCCTTCCACTCGGGCATGGTTATTATTTTACCACTCAAAGTCGTTGTCACGTAAAACTTTCGCCCGTATACCGACTTTACAGGCAACCAATTTTTTTCTTTCTTTCTTCTTTTGAGTTGTTATACATACCATTTCATTTATTAGTAACATTCTAAAGTATTCGAAACCCACTCTGAAAATTAGTTTTTCAAACTCTGCTGTTGAATAGAGTCCTAATTTTTTTGGGGTTCTACAACTTAAAGTAGGCACAAGCTACGAGTACTTTAGGTCTAAATAGCGCTATGTAATCCCAGATTTTTGATTATTATTACAAAGTTATTAGTATTATCCATTAGTGATAAACGCGTGATTGTACAGAGTATTACTGGTGTTTGTATGACACAGAGAACAATCACTGTGTTGTTGTGTTTATTAACAAATCACAACAAAACTGCGATAATATACGTCCATTTAAATAATAAAAACCACAGTTAAAGTGTTAACGGACCTAAAACAAAGTGGTCATATACTACAAAGAACAGTGTTATTCCTGACGTCATATCGTTTTGCATGTAGGTACGTGAGAAGGCGAATCATGCGCAGACAGTGTCTGAATGCCGTTGTACGCCCTTGAACTCTAGGCCAGATTCTTTGCTTCTACTTGATAAAAAGGTTTTATCAAAACAGTTTTCCCGGTGCAATATTATAAAGTTGAAGAGTTTATTTATTTAAACGCAACTAGTAAAGGTTATGCAATGCGCTTTGTGAAATTCTTTTTTGCTTGATCTGCTTGATATTATTCTCTATGACTTATATATATATATATATATATATATATTTCAAAATGATTATAGGTTACATATTTTAAATAACATTCGCCACGAATACATAGGAGCGGAGTAGTGACAAAAAACGTTTCAAACTACAGGCCACACACAGGTTTATAAATTTAGAGCATAAAAACGCTTCGCTTGGGCATTACTTCGTATAATAAGGCATATTAGCTTGTCGAGTCAGTAATGGGTTAAAAAAACTACAGAAGGATGGCTCGAGACTAGAGTTGGGCGCCATACCAGTAAACTACCGGTATGGCAATAAACTTCCATTTCTTCCCATTTACTTCCAGGCAAAAATATTTCGTACCAGAAAGAAATTAAGTTCGACAAAAATGTATATTTACATGATTTTAATAAGTCTTTTCAATTAGCATTAAGTATATACATACACCAACGCATCCAGGCGTTTGAGTTTCAGGTTTAAATAAAACAATGCTAAAAAGGATATAATATTATAATTCAATGGCATGTTCATTGTCGTATTATAATATTGTCAATCAACTGGACAAGATTTACAATTGGTTTTCATAATAATAAATCCCACTAATATTATAAATGTGAAAGTTTGGATGGATGGATGGATGGATATTTGATATTCTTTCACGCAAAAACCACTGAACCGATTGCGATGAAACGTGGTATGTAGATAGCTGGAGACCTGGATTAACGCATAGGCTACTTTTTATCCCGATATTCCCACGGGTTCGAGACTTATTCGGGTGAAACCACGGGGCATTGCTAGTTATTTATAAATATAGATATTATTAATTTCTGTAATACCTACCCACCACACAAGAGCACAAGTACGTAAGAGAGACAATCATAACACAAAGTCTATTTTGATAGCCTGCTTGGCCGTAAATATGTAAGTATATTAAATTATACAGCCAACGTCTTTGCAGCGGATTGCATTGATGATATATGAACCGAATATAACAAAAATATCCTTTTACCGAAACCTTGAAATAATGTAGTATACTACATTATTTCAAGATTTTATTTTACAAAATGCTCGTTTATCTAGTAGTCCAGTCGGGATAGACATAAAAATAACCTAAAATAGAAAAAAATAGTTGACGCAATTTTTTTTTTAAACGTCGGGGAACGTGGTTGGAAGTCTACATTTCGATTTTCGGGGCAAGCCCGCCATTGGATTCACCGCCATCTTGATTTGAAGTTAATTTTTTTCGTTTTTCTGAAATAACTCGTTAGTTTGCAACTTTAGGACAAAAATGGTAGTTTTCAATATTGTTGGAAATTTAATTTCCCACAAGTTTGGTTTTATTATTTTTACGCTAGGATCAATATTTGACACAGAGTTATGCTTGATAGTATAACAGAGTTTTACTATCAAGTTTATCAAAAAAATCGTAATTGATCGTGGAGTAAAAAAAGTGCGAGAACCAATGTTGAAGGAAATAAAATTCCACCCATTACGATTTTTTCGATAAACTTGCTTACTTACTTGCCCTAATAATGATATTTTTACATTTTTCTCGATATTTCTAATAAATTCCCACCCATTTGAATAAATTACCGGTAAGAAATGGAAAAAAAAAATGGAAGTTTAGAAATATTTCCATTTATTCCCATTTAGACTACCACAACTCTACTCGAGACAGAAGAAAGAGATGGGTTAGTGTCGGCAACTTGAGGGTTTTTCCCTTCGAATTTGGGAGGAAATAAATGTTTTCATGTTTTTCTAGAGGCAATAAACAGGGAAATATATTTTAGATTACACCATTTTACTTATTAACTTATTGATAAATTTGAAAAATGAAAAATATAGGTATTTGTTTCAAGCAAACAATTCTCGACCCTCGGCACAAAGTCCGAAAATGGCACAAAACACAGAGATAAAACAAAGCCTAATCGATCGATCTAATTAATTCAATTGTGCAATATCTTATCTAAATTAGTAGATATATACGTATACAGATTAAGTACCTACTAAAAAAACAAATTTAAATTTTTTATTGACTGATATTACCTACCCTAATTTTCCTCCTATTATTTTTAAGTACTGATGGGATATTATTATCTTTATTATCCTATCAGTAGAATAAAATTTTATTTATCTACATAGATTTTTCCAAAATTACCTTTAATTCCTTAACTTAAGGTCTCTGTGTCTTATTATTTTCCGCTGTTGGCAGGCTCCATCTTCTTTAATCTTTCTTCTTTTTCTATCTGGGATTACTGGTAGCAACTGTTACTACAAACCACCTTCTTAAAGTAACCGTGTCTTCTTCTTTACTAGGGTGTTATTATGCCCAGGGTTAAAATTCCTTAAGATCTTCTCTCTCTTCTTTTTTACCCATTTAAATTATCCTTATGCCAGCCAGTACAGTTCGAAATAAATATCATCAGCCATAGAATGTCCATTGCCAAACATCACCACTCAATGGCTTCGAAGAAGACCGGTTGGAACTTGGCCTGCATCCACCGACTATCAGCTTCTATCTTTGAAATATATATACGCGTCTATTAAATTGATTACAGCATAAGGACGACAATTTAAGAACTAAAATTTATTTATTTATAACATACAAATAGTGTGCAAATGCATCTTAGTGAATTCACTCAGTGAACAAAAAAAATATTTTGTCCGTGGTTATGACTAAGAGCGTAATTGCATTCGGATCATTTTGAGAAAATATTATTTTATTATATAGAACTTTATACATTTTAGCTATGACGAGTTGATGATGATGAGTTTATTCAGAATGTATTTATCTTTCGGTGTGTCATTATTTATAATGGTCCTTCTGAGGCCTGACTAATGTGGGCGAGAGATATTTACAATTATTATTCACAAATACGACAAAATATATATATTTTTTTTTTGTTGTATAGGGGGCAAACGAGCAGACGGGTCACCTGATGATAAATGACTACCGCCGCACATGGGCACCTGTAACTCGAGAGTCACAAGTGCGTTGCCGCCCTTTAAGGTGGGAGTAGGAGAAGAAGGGGATGGGGGCAAGAGTGGGAAGAGGGGAAGGACGGGAATAAGGGAGAGGGAAGGGTTAGGGCCTCCGGTAACCTCACTCACGCGGTGAAATGCAATGAAAGCATTGCTTCACTGCCGGTTTTCTGTGAGGCCATGGTATCGATCGAAGTCGAGCGGGACCATACGTGCCGAAGCATGGCTCTCCCACAAACAAAAAATACTAACGAAATATGTAACAAAAACTTGTAGTAGACTAGATTTTGCCAAGGGCTTCGCTCTCTTTAATAATTTTTTATTTATTTATTATCACAACTAATGACAGTAGTTACAAAGGTATTACTACATTATTCATACACATTAGTTATTATATATAGGTCTCAAATAAAGATTGTGAACCCTGTCTCTTAAACTAGGCAAAGCCTGTATCTTAGGAGGCAGTATTCGACCAAGATTTTATTTACTTATTTGTCTTATATTACACAGTTCCTGTTGATGGAAGTGTTTCGACTCGATAATTGAAATATGGTAATAATATGTGCGGTATGGTAATAATAGGTGCGCGCACTCGCACGCCCAGGGAGGGCGTGCGAGTGCGCGCACACATTCATCTCAACATTCGCATTTTATCTACATGCAGGCGTCTCTCATCTTTATTGGCCAAGATTCAGATCCATACAAGGCGGCAGGTCTGATGATAGTCTTGTAAATTTGACCTTTCACTCCAATAGGGAACCTAGGATCAGATATTGTTCCTGTTATCTGCCGCCACTTCATCCATCCTATATTGATTCGATTCGGTGCTTTTTAGGAGCAAGCCGAAGTAATTAAAATCGGTGCAGATTATTCGCTATTTGCTTTAGGGAAATGGTTTCAGGATTAGAGACCGCTGAAGTCACAGAACATTTTGTGCATGCGTCTGTATTTCTCACAAAGTTGATGTAGGTATTACGAATATAGCATCTGTTCTCCGCATCCTGGTCTCTGTACCTCTGAAAACGTGTACGCAAAATTTTATGATGACCGGTTAAGTAGTTAAGGTGTAAAGCGTAACAAACAAACATACATTCGCATTTATTTTGTACTGTAGTTAGATTAGTTACGATTATGAGATATGAACATATGAGATTAGTGGTTATCGATAGGTGAAGGTTACGGTAATACGGTCATTCACCTCATTACGTGATATGAATCTTACGTTATCAGTGACTAATGCTACTGATAACGATCGATAAATTCAGTAAATCGCATTGTTTTCGAACAAAAAATACACACACGTATTTACAAACTTTCGTATTTATAATATTTGTATGCATATTATTATTAGTGCTCAATACACAATTATGTATATCACCTCAATATTAAATAGCGACCCGTATAACATAGTTTCCGTATTTATTTAATTACTAGCAGCGCCCCGCGGTTTCACCCGCGTAAGTCCCAATCCCGATGGAATATCGGGATAAAAAGTAGCCTATGCGTTAATCCAGGTCTACAGCTATCTACATACCAAGTTTCATCGCAATCGGTTCAGTGGTTTTTGCGTGAAAGAGCAAAAAACATTCATCCATCCATCCAAACTTTCACATTTATAATATTAGTGGGATTTACTTAATAATTTTACTAATCATCTAAATGTCTGTTTCCGTGTGTGTATCGATGTTAGGTCACACACCTTTAATATTACTAGAGATCGCGTGGTGGTCGAATTTCGACCATGGTTTATTTCATTGGCCAATATTACTTGACCTGTCATTGTATAGACTTTTGTACCATGACAGGTCAAAATATATACTGGACACTCAGAGCTGCATGTACCCGTTTTTGCATGTTTTTTAACTTTGTAGCAAATATTGTTCAGAAATTTTAGCATTCGTCACTTCTTCTCTGTATAAACTATAAGTGTGCGAAATTTCATACTCCTCCGTCCCAATTTTCGTAAAAAGGGATCTTCACGTATTAATATATAGATAGTATAAATATTAAGACAATCTAATAATAAGGACAGTATTAAAATAGTATCTGAACACGCCACAGTAGTTTCACTACATTGATGACGCCGACGGGATAGACCAGTTCCGGACCCGGTTTTCTGCCGGCCGATTGGTGTAACGATCGGACTACCTCCTAGTGATACTTGGATTGGCACATCGGATTAGCACGTCGGATTAGTGCATTCAACCAAAACACAAACTCTACTCATCAGTTGCGGGATTCCCCCGTTTAAAGCATTTTTGTTTCTTTTGTGAGAAATCTTTACCCTTATTTGGGCCCCCCAACTAATTTTGATATAGATTCCAAGGCACGCCACGCCACTGTTAGGTACCCCGTTTAAACATACAAACAAACAATAAAACTCTTCAGCTCTATGATATTAGTATAGATGTAGCCACTCTATGGAATTATCTTTTTCTTGGTGCAACGCTCTCATCAGTAGTTCTATTTCTATGTACAATTATTGATTCAAGCACGTAGCGTTCTTAGAGATTAGATAATATCACACTCGAAAGTACTCGAAACGCATACTTGACAATAAAAGTATAAGTGCCTGCATTCTCTATCGCGTGTATCATGGGGAGTGCTCCGAGGAATAGTTCGGACTTATACCGGCCGCAACGTTTCGACATCGTTCAACGCGACAAAACTTTCATCCCCATCACCTAGATAATTGGCAATCCACCACTGTGCGGTTCTCCAGAAATTTTTTGCCTCGCACAACCAATCTCTGGAACAAATTGTCGCCTGCGGTATTTCCGGACCGATACGACCTTCAAACCTTCAAGAAAAGAGCGTACTCCTATCTCAAAGGCCGGCAACGCACTGTGACTCTTGAGTTGCAGGTGTCCATGGGCGACGGTAGTCACTTACCATCAGGTGACCCGTCTGCTCGTTTACCCCCTATAATATAAAAAAAGGGCACACAAAGAAAAGCTACAAAAGCAAACAGTTTCTCGTTGGACAATAAATTAATTTGATTAAATAAAATCAGATAAGATTTAATCACTGTGTGAGCAGGGTTGAGGTAGATTCAAAACATATCTACATGTAAGTAGTGGTACACAAGGAAGGAATAGGTTCCTAGCGAAATAGGGGCCTGAATACTCCGTGTCGCGCAGGATAAATAAATAAATATTTTATATAAAATAAAACTAAAGGACACAGGGTATAATTCAAACGCCGAACAAAATCAGTATAACACAAACATTTGTCTCACTGACAACACTTGAACCGGTGGCAGTTGGATAGTTGCCCACTTAACAGATGGCGCCACTAGTGCAGTGGACAAAATTTTTGATATCTTACCTTCATCAGCTGCCAACCCTTCTCCCAATTTTATTCTGTTACATAGTTTTTCATACATTATATTCTATCATTCGTCAGTTCACCTTATTCCCTTTCTAGCCATATCCATTTTCACGCAATCCATCTACCTCTTCTTTGTTCGTCCTCTACTCTTGAGCCCGTCTTACACACCCGACTTCTAACCTTCTGTACACAATTATTTTGTTTCTTACAAGTTACACTTACAGGTGCTCGACTTACGTAATATAGTGGACCTTATTAACCGGACTAAATTGTTGTCGTAAGGAATTCGGAAAATGGAAAATCCGGATAATTATACAGAAATATATTTTCTTTTTACATATTATTGACTCTAGAAATACCTCGTCCGTGTACACGTGTTTATTCAAACAACACAAACAAATCAAACTTATCAATCAAAATCAATGTTAACTTAGAGATTAGACCTCGAATGTGCTGTAACATGTCAAACCTTTGTGATATGAATTTGTACTGGTTTCTTAGAAGTTTTATCTGAGTTCGAATTTCGAATAGTTATATTTTTAAAACCAACTGTTGCCTTCGCATATTTAGTTTTTTTTTTAAATCTTTAGTTCTAATTGCCGTGGTACCTCTTTGAACCTTCCTTTGCGGTGTTCCCTTAAGCCACTCGCAGAGGTCGCTTTGGAGCACATACACACGAAATCTTTCGAGCATAGACGTAAACGTTTTTAATATATTTTCATAAACATTATCTACGAAGCTTTAATATTGAATTTCATGCTTCTTCCTGCAAACTAACGAACTTCGTTTATTTACAACCTTTAATTAACCCCCTTAGGGGTAAAATAAAAAACAACGCCGATGTACGTGTACCTACATTTAGTTTTAATCAGAAGCAGGTATATGAAATTTCGTGCTTCTTCCTTCAAAAGCGACGAATTTCCCATATAACTTACAACCCCGTTGACAACCCCCATTCACAAACTCAAAAGTAAAATTTTGAAAAATACCGATATAGGTACATGTTTCTAACCCGAAGTAGGCATAATAATTTTCGTGTTTCTTACTTTAAAAGTAACGCACTTTAATAAAACAGTTCATACCTTATTTTACCCCCTTAGGGGTGAAACTTCCAAAAATCCTTTCTTGCTTACAACATAAAAGGCATCAACTGCCAAAATTTAAAGTTTGTGGCCCCAGCGGTTTAGGCTCTGCCTCAGAATACATAATAGTACCTCTGCGTTAATGAATCAGTCAGACAAGTAACTTTAGATACGTACCTTTAGTACGTATTCGTACGTTATTAGTACGAATTCGTAAGGAATGTGAAAAATAAAATAAGAAGACTAGCAGTTCAGATGTCAGGTAGGCTGGTCGCGCTCCGCCTCTGAAGAAGTTTAAAGAAAATAAAAATGTGTATTATTTTTTGTAGCTAGTTATGCAATATAGATTTGTTTTCCGCTTCCATCTATTTTAAATAATTTAATAGGTAACTGAAGTCCGGATAATCAAGTCTCCATTGTATTTAAAATAGATTAAAATTCAACGGAATCGTGTCTTTTCCTTTTTATTATTAACACTCATCATTTAATTATTGCTCGTTATTGTAACGTTATCAATGACGTCAGTCGGTAAGTAAATGAATAAATATTATCGCAAAAATGTAGTAATTGTTATTAATAGTTACAATAAACTTTTAATTAACATAATTAAGAGAAAATATATTTTTTGCATCGTAGTAATCTGGTAGGTTTATGTTTGTAAAACGAAATAACAAGAACACTTTTATTAAACACTAGCAGCGCCCCGCGGTTTCACTCGCGTAAGTCCCGATCCCGTGGGAATATCGCGATAAAAGTAGCCTATATGTTAATCCAGGTCTCCAGCTATCTACATATCAAGTTTTATCGCAATCGGTTCAGTAGTTTTGGCGTGAAGGAGTAACAAACATCCATACATATATACATCCATACATCCTCACAAACTTTCACGTTTATAATATTAGTAGGATTCATGTGCCGATTTACACATCTCATTGGTATCCATATAGTATAATAGGTTAACTTAAATAGTTAGTATCACAATTCTAGCGTGAATAGATACCTATTAAATACTCCTTTAAAAATTATCCCCGGGTAGATTAGAAAGCCACAACGTGTACACTGTAGACGGCGAACTAATTATACAATTGAATTATATTATTAAAGGTATCAACTATAGACGATCCGTACGAATCACACAACAGTTTTGACATTGTTATGACGTAACAAATCTCGCTGGAGGTGACGCAGGCCGGAAACTATGTAACTGTAGTCAAGTCTGGAGGTCAGAAATAACCTCGACTGTCACACAGATAAGGAAGCACTTGCTTGAAGCCTGTTTTGGCCGTACACATCGTACGTGCATGTAATATGCATGCATTGTTCATTGTGATTCATAACAGATGAGTGACTATTTAAGTATTTAGCCACGTTCACAGACACCATGCGACATTTAACAGTGCTGCTTTGAATCCTTGGATGAATAGGTTAACAGTCTGTTCATCTTTTTTTGAAGTGAAAACTTCTTTAGCGGCGTTGTGCACTTTTTGGGATGGGTAGACGGGCGGGCGTTTGGGCGGGCGTGCGTGCGTGCGTGTGTGTGTGTGTGTGTGTGTGTATATGCAAATACATTGTGAAGTTATGTTTTCACTTCGACGTGACTCTACGACAGACTGTTTTTTTTTAAAGACATCTAACGCATTAGGAATATTCCAGTGTCGCGGGGGGCTTCACAGGCATTCAAACATCGGACACAAAGAACACCCAGACTCGGGACAATTATTTGTGGATCACACAATTTTTTTTTTCCGTGTGGGAGTTGAAACCACAACACTCGGCGCGGCGTAGTGGCGAGGTGACCACTTAAACCATTGCGCCATCCGTGCAGCCAATTCGTTGAATTTAGCACTCAACAAAAAAAAAACTGATTTATTTTGGTGATGATTACCTAACCTAAATGAGATAAATACATCTAGGTATAATAAACATAAATGAAAATGTAAACTCTAAGGAATTTCAGTATTTTAACGACAACTTAAGAGTATTACGATAAAAAAATGTATTTGTCTATAAATTGCCAAACTTTATCTGTACGGTACGACTTTATCTGTAACTAGCTGTCCCCGCAGTTTCACCTGCGTTTATGGTCACTGCTCCGCTCCTATTGGTCGTAGCGTAATGTTTTATAGCCTATAGCCTTCCTCGATAAATGGGCTATCCAACACTAAAAGAATTTTTCAATTCGAACCAGTAGTTCCTGAGATTAGCGCGTTCAAGCAAACAAACAAACAAACTCTTCCGCTTTATAATATTAGTATAAATAAATCAGGCTTCTTAACAGAACTCTTTAAGCTTTGCGTGTGGTAAGGTAATCATTGTTTAGGGTTTTGGGGTTTAGCCTTGAAAATATAGAGCAGAATTATTTCTAATTTGTGGGAAATCCTTCTAACTAAATACCACTCTCTTATTGCTGTAGGAGTTTGACCGCTTTTTATTCTCCTTTATGACAAATTATTATATATATATATATATATATATATATATATATATATATATATATATATATATATATATATATATTATGGACACTATCCCGTGTGAAAAATCAGCGCAGGAATTCCTCCAATGTCAAGTGTTTTATAATTATACAAGTTAAATAACAAAAACGAAAAAAAATCGCGCGTCTCTGGAATGCCCTACCAATTTCCATCAGGCAAGCACAATCGTTACGATCTTTCAAAAAAATGTTAAAAGAATACTATCAGCAAAGTTATACCTAAGATAGTCTATATATAATCTAATACAATGCGCAATTATAATGTATGTATTTATGTATGTGTATATATATATGTATTTGTGTATGTGTATACGTATGTAGTTGTATGTGTATATGTTTGTGTAAATATGTATGTGAGCATATACTAGTAGTACGTACATATTATATATTTGACACCATAACCGCCCACACTAAATCATTACAGTCCTGTCCATCCAAAGGTTGCCTGGAAGATATTGCTTATTGTGATAAGGCCGCCCATTGTGCATTTTATGTTTCAGTTGTTTTTTTTTAATGTATTATATCATGTGTTTGGTGTACAATAAAGAGTACTATCTATCTATCTATCTAAAAAATGGACGTGTATTCGTCCATCTTGAAAACCAAGACAGATTAAAAAGGTTGATTTAAAACACTAATTAACAAAAAAACAGTTTGAAAAAACACCAGTAAGGTTTTTTCGATGAGACTCTGTCAAAACGGTCTACAGAAACCATCCTTTAATAAATGCAACCATGTTCACCACTAGGCAGCAAATGAAATGAACTTTTGTCTGATGATTCTTTTCGTTTTCTTCATGTGGTTTTGAGAGGTAGTGATGATAGAATGAAATAAAACTTCTCACCCTTTCCTATTCGTATAGAGCGAACAAAGGTCTTCGCCAAAACACGTACGTACACCTTTCCGAAAAAACCGTCTCGGTTTCGCAATTGTGGCTCGATGGCTTAAGTTTTAAACGTCATACTCATACGACATACTCCAAAATTTTCGAAATTTAGATTTTGATATCATCTATTGTAAAATACCGTAACGAATACGATACAATCATCGATATCGATCCAATATCGATATATAACGAGTCTTTGTTACTTTGAATTTGTGGCTTCGTATTAATACACGAAGAAATATCTTTGTATACATGTTTAAGACAATTTCACAAACGCAGCAACGTGAAATTTTGGAATCCTTGGTCTGTGTATAGCAGCAGTACAGAAAGATAACAATTTTAAACAATGTGTGTTAGAAATTTTTAAAAAATACATGATAACGGCAACATCAAGCTACGCGCGTCCAGTATATAAGTTGACCTGTCATTGTACGTAAGTCTATACAATGATGGTTCAAGTTATACTGGCTAATAAACCGATGAATAAACCAATTAAATGAATCGGTAAATGAATTATAGTCGAAATTCTTATATATATAACTTATATATAAACGTTCCCGGGCGGCTTCGCTTGCGTGTACTTATTTGTATATTTTGCGCGGATCCCTAATTCTTTTTCCAAAATAAAAGTAGCCTAAGTTACTCCTTATAACGTCAGCTATCTGTCTGTCAAAGTCCCGTGGAAATCGGTTCACTCGTTCCGGAGATTAGCCAAAACCAACAGACAGACAGACAAAAATTGAAAAAACTAATTTATGCTCAAAGGTATCGTGCAAATAACTGTATGAGCTTAAAAAAACATCTATTATTTTGACATTACAAACAGACGCTTCAGTTTTATTTATTTGTATGGATGTATGGCCGTATATCCATACGGGAATACGGGAAATAGGTATTACATACCAATAAACGTCATAGAGGAAAGTAATGTACTGGGATAAACATCATCGTCACAAAGACATTACAAATACTTGGATTTTCCTCTTCGCAGTTCAAACTAATTAGAATATATTATATCGAAATATATAGTTTTGAAAATCGTCGTAATGAAGGTGAGTACTTCTAAAATACATTATTTTTACTGTGATACTAATAATTGTAGTTTGAATATAAGACAGCCGTAAACTAAAAACTGTCTTTCGCTTTTTCTTTCACAATTGTGCCAACTTCAGAAGATCAGAAAAAATAATTGGTAGTTGTAAACAGTTGTAAACCATTGTTCACCATATTACCATACCATAACCATATTTTTATATAATGCTACAAACTTTCTTCTTTCAAAAGAGAGTGTATTTAAGAATTTTGAGACAATTTGTGCCCAGGATTATAATATGGAGAATTTTTTTTGCAGATGCACTTGCGTTATTTCAAATGCTGACTGTTTTTATGCGAGGCGAGACGGCCTCGAAGAATGTAAAATAATCGTCGTTCGAGAAATAGTTAGAAGAGTTTGTGACTTGGAGAACTGGTTCTTAAGAGGTTGCAACATTAACAGAAGAAAGGATCAAAATATTTTGTATGATAGCAGCGAAAAAGTGGAAAAAAGATGGTTAAAACATGCAAACTTTTTTAAAGTACAATGCATTTTGGCTTATTGAAACGTTAGAGTATCCGAGCTCCCTAAGCTTGCTAGTTAATAAAGAAGCCAGCGCAGTCGACTCTAGTTCTTGAGGAAGGAATTCGAAGAATTTTGAAGAGTGTGCGCTATCAACAAAACGCAAGAAAGTAAAGAAATTGGTGGAGAATTATTCTTCTGGCAAGTTGTCTTTGGGACATACTATGTCTTCTGCTGAAGGACAATCTCGTGCTGCAGATGCTGTAAATAATGTTTCATCTCGTGCTGCAGATGCTCTAAATAATATTTCAGTGCTGGATTCAGAGTCATCTGGACGCCAAAACGCTGAAAAGGTGTTCACTGCTGAACAAGCTTTAGCGTTATATTTGGATTTAAATTTATCAGAATAAAAATATAATCTGCTTCGTACTTCTGTTAAGAACCTGCACCCAGGTACTTTTCCGAGAATTCATAATATAAGGAAAGCAAAGAAATTGTGTTAACATGCATGTATTTAGAAATATATAAGTATGTTTATCAGCAGTCTGGTTACCATAGTAGAGGCTCTGTCTAGTTTGGGATCAGACGGCCGTGTGTGAGATGTGTGAATTTATTATTATTGTTACATAACTCGTTGGCATGTGTTTATTATGTTTTTGCTTTGGTAGTGAATTTCCAAGTCTGGCAGCCATATTTTAAGCAAGACATGAAATCATGACCTCCGTTTTTATAGCTGTCAGTATGTAAACCTTTAAAAATTACCTTCAACAATATATTCCATTAAGTTGTTGTGCCCTTCTTTCTATTTCATTCACTTTATATATATAAACTTACTAATGTCTGTAACGTTTTCACGTCTCATTAGTTATTGCCGAAGGATTGAAAATCAATTTGAACGCCAGCTGCAGGCAAAAGGTGTCTACATATAGGTATATATGCAGTGTGTATGTATATCATGTGCACCAAGGTAAGTCTAACACCTGCTAGATAACACTAATTTCCTACACCAAGATTCAGCACGAGTTTATATTACAAATAGTAGACAAACTATGAGTCATTCATTGTGCAGATGTTTCTTGGAAAACACGTAAAAACATACAGTACTTGTGTTTCAACAGCATGTGACAAGTTAGCGTTATTTACAACTAAATTTAGGAGCAATTATATGGAAATGATTCATGGTGATCTATTGAGAAAGACTCACACTGTTGGAACCGATTTTGCAATCAACTAAGTCAGGGTTGTCGCGTCGTCACAATCCCACTAATATTATAAATGTGAAAGTTTGTATGGATGGATGGATGTTCGTTACTCTTTCAAGCAAAAACCATAGAACCGACTGCAATAAAACTTGGTATGTCGTTAACTGGAGACCTGGATTAATAGACTTTTGTACCATGACAGGCCAAAATATATACTGGACACTTATAGCTTTATGGACCCATTTTTGCATTTTCTTTTTACTTTATAGAAAATATTGTTTAAAAATTTTAGCTTTCTGCTCTTCTTCTATATATATTTTGTAAATATTCCAAAATTCACGTTACTACGTTTGCAAAATTTTCTTAAAAAGGGGTACTTACAAAGAATTTTCTTCACGTATTAATATAATGATTTGAAAATTTTTTACATCATAGTTTTATTTGAAGTTAACTAAAATCACTTTTAATGTCTTCGCCGCTCCATTACAGAAAAAAGCATACAGTCTTTACGATCGCCAGTCAGTACTTCGGTGTTCACTTGCCAATGGATATGATTAGAACACGAACCACTACTGCCCCGCATAAGAATTTAATTAGTTAAGAGGGATCTTGCCTGGGGAGTAAGCGTATCTACGTGATGTCTCAATTGACATGTGTTGAAGAAGCAAACTTAAAGTGTCTATGAAGCTAGCGTAGCCAAGTCATAGGGCCGTAATAAAACTTACAATATATTTTTTTACTAATTATTTGCTATTTTTTTGCCAAAGAATGTTTTTTTTGCCGTAGCCATTTCCGAAAAACAATGGTCCTACTGACTTGATATTTAAGCCAGCGTAGCCAACCCTATATCTCCGGATCTCTTACACTTATCAAAACAGGCTTTGTGGCATATTTTTTTGCTAATTATTTGCTATTTTTTTACCATAGATTCTTTTTGCCCTATCCATTGCAAAGAAAAGATGGTCCTGCTGACATGTAACTCAAGCCAGCATAGCCAACGCTATATCTCCGGATCTCTTACGCTTATCAAAACAGGCTTTGTGGCATATTTTTTTGCTAATTATATGCTATTTTTTTTGCCAAAGAATTGTTTTTTTTGTCGTAGCCATTTCCGAAAAACAAGGGTCCTGCTGACTTGAGACTTAAGCCAGCGTAGCCAACCCTATATCTCCGGATCTCTTACACTTATCAAAACAGGCTTTGTGGCATATTTTTTTGCTAATTATTTGCTATTGTTTGCCAAAGAATTATTTTTCATACGCATATTTTTATCGGAAATAAGTAATTATTAAATAATTTGGGCATTACACTTACTAAATGGCTTACAGAGGCTCTTCTGAGCAGTCTTATACATAACTAAACTAATAGTAGTACGTACGAAACAGTTTTACGATATTATGGTGATTAGTCAACATGTATAGCGTAAGATGTGCTATTCCTACTTTTTCCTCAAACAAGCGTGCGTGCGTATAAAAAATAATTCTTTAATAAAGCAAATAATTAGCAAAATAATATGCCACAAAGCCTGTTTTGATAAGTGTAAGAGATCCGGAGAAATAGCGTTGGCTACGCTGGCTTGACTTACATGTCAGCAGGACCATTTTTTCTTGGCAATGGATATGGCAAAAAAAAATTTTCTGTGGTAAAAAATAGCAAATAATTAGCAAAAAAATAAGCCACAAAGCCTGTTTCGATAAGTGTAAGAGATCCGGAGATATAGGGTTGGCTACGATGGCTTAAGTATCAAGTCAGCAGGAGCATTGTTTTTCGGAAATGGCTATGGCAAAAAAACGATTAAGATTTATTACGGCCCTATGAAATGGCTACGCTAGCTTCATAGACACAAACTTGAACAGCTCGGCAGACGGCTTGCAGCGTGGCCTCTGCCAGGTGCTATAATGAGCCATTTTTGAGATGTTTATCTCAAAAATTATATTGCACAACACAAGACTTAGTCTTTATTTAATTATCAAGTGATTGCAGCGCCTTGCAATGGTGTGGTTACAATGAGTGAAACCTTTATATTGTTTTGTTCACATATCGTCATGCGACACCGCGCTTGGTGGTCAGCGGTTGCTAGAGCAATCAAATCTAGATATTCTGGCGAACCGTTTTATAATACCTTCTTATTAAAAAAACACAAAGCGTTATGTACCTAACAATTTGACTATCTATTTCAATACCATCATATTCTTATCTACTTATGTATTCTCTAAAAACTACAGGTATTGACATGAAACCTTTTTAGATTTATAATAAGCTAGGTGCCAATAAGTTGATTTAGTTCAAACATTTAGCTTTCAGACACACCTATTGAGATTTTAATTGGGTAGTAAATATCTTTGGGCCGGACAGCCCTGGAGTAGGATAAACCCCGTGCGTAAAAGCGTCGCGTCTCGTCTCGCGTCGTTACAAATTCATATGGCTCGTATGAACTATTACTCAATTTAGAAGTTAGGAATTGCGGTTTATAGACTCGGTCATCTTTCAACGCAGTTATCATCATGCTTAGTGTGTTGTTTATTGTTGTTGAGTGTATCTACACAAGTACATTTCGTCGCAGTCGTAGAAAAACGGCGGATTTGATTTGTTGACGATTTTTGTGTTTGACATAAGCCTACTGAAAACATTATACTTAATCATAAAACAAAACATTTTTCAATGCTCATACACACAGTAACATTTTCAGATTTCATTAACACAAACAGCCGTTTTCAAAATTAATAATTTACGTATTCGTAAAACATCATTTGAAAACTGTCAATTGTCGACTCTCCTGTAGTTACTAAAAATCAAATGCGTCGTTCTTTTTTTTATTTTTATTTTTTTTTTTTATCGTGTGGAAACCCCCACGGGTCATCACCTCACCGGAGCTAACGGTAAAGTGGTATGTCGGAATCGAACCGACTAAAACCACACGGTGTTCCATCACAAGTGGGTCTGTTGCAGGGGAAACCCGGGTATACCCTAGGAAGGAGTCCTCCGGGAAACGACGACGACGATTTGTTCGATTTTGCATAAAGTTACCATCAACATAATACTAGAAATAATCCTTAGGTACTACTTAATATTATAAATCAAATGTGAGTTTGTATTTTTGTTTTTTTGTTTTAGCTTTCAAACTTTAACTACTAAACCGGTAAAAAAGGACACAAGATACCCATCTTTTATCCAGTAAAAAATGTTAGTTTCCACCGGATAAAAAAATAACGTTCAGACGGTTGACAAAATATTTATTAACGCGAGCCAAACCGCTTGAAAAAAGTTAATTTCATAACTATATCACTATGTTACTTACCCGAACATCTCAAGAGAACATACTATTGTCCCACATACTGTATAACAAGGAGAGATATTTCTTTGTTTGTTTTCTTTAACACTAACTACTGTTTAATATTCTAGGTTCCATGATAGCCACTTTATATGCAGAGCCAGTCGTGTAGGCACATCAGCTCTGCATATAGAGCGGATATCGGCAACTGTAGGTAGATGTTTAACACAGACTGTGACAATTCCCCGTAGGTTAGAGTTCAGCCCTTTGACACCGAACATTAAGTTCATCTAGCGATAAGACACAATTAGCATGAGCAACGCAACGACTTCTGTGGCGCAGCGGTTGTGCATTCGACTGTAACTTCGTGGTTGCGAATTCGATTCCTCCCTAGTGAAAATATTCGCATGCATATATGTCTATTTTGCAATTGGGTGAGTGTTTCTATGTATAATATGTATGTCTTTAAAAATATATATTCTACTAATATTATAAACGTGAAAGTTTGTGAGTATGTATGGCTGACAATTTCTGAACTGATTGCGATGAAATTTGGTATGTAGATAGCTGGAGACCTGGATTAACATATAGGCTACTTTTTATCCCGATATTCAAACGGCATCAGCCTCACGCGGGTGAAACCGCGGGGGGACAGCTAGATAGATAGATAGATAGAATATTCTTTATTGCACACTATTAATTGAAATTCATTGAGACAGATCATAGCTTAAAAATTAGAGTACAATGGGCGGTCTTATCGCTAGTAGCGATCTCTACCAGACAACCTTTAGATGGAGATAATAATAGAAGTATTAAATAACAATAGTTGATGGCGTACTATATTGAAAATACAGACAAGTATTTAAACGTATTAATATATATATATATATGTACATATATATATATATATATACACACACACACCTATATACACATATAATCCAGTTCAATAATATAGCTATTTAGTAGAGATTACATAGTATATTCTAAAGTAATTTTGATCTTAGTTGTGAAATGGAATAAAAAAATAAAATAAAGGTATTACAGTGATAGATAGTATTGCTTGACCATATTTTTAAAGGCTGTAAGGGTTTCTGCTTGCCGTATTTGTACTGGTAATGCATTCCATATATGTATATATATATATACAGTCTATATTTAAGTATTTTTATCCACGTTAACCCATAGTACACGCTTGGCTTAGAATGCGTTTAGAACTCTAGACAGCAATGTGTAATATGTCATTATATGTCCCAGAATATTATATACTAGCGGTCTCCGCAGTTTCACCTGCGTTCATAGTTACTGCTCCTCTCGTATTGGTCGTAGCGTGATGTTATATAGCCTATAGCCTTCCTCGATGAATGGGCTATCCAACACTAAAATAATTTTCAATTCGAACCAGTAGTTATTGAGATTAGCGCGTTCAACCAAACAAAACTCTTCAGCTTTATAATATTAGTATAGATACCAATTCTTAAGCCCTAGGTACTTGGTTTGATTTCATTATACATGGGGAACATTTTGGTTGAACTTCCAGGAGGACCACGAGAAATACCATGACATACCATACTAGTAGGACAAAAGACTTACACATTTTCATAGAGCGCTTGCAATAACACATATGAGAGATTTTTCCCCTATCCTTAGAATGGTTACGAGTTGACGACAACGAGAATGACAATATTACGAGATATTTTTTTTCTTTTTTTATGAAAAGACAACTCCCGCATTAGGATATAGTCCTGTGTCGCGGGGGACTTTACAAACATAGAAACAACGGACACAAAGAACACCCAGACTCAGGTGGGAATCGAACCCACGACCTGTAAGCATAGCGGTCGGGGTCACTAATCACTAGACCAACAGGCCAGTCAAATAAGATGTCTGTAAAATAAGACGTATCATGCGAGTGTCGTTGTTGTACATAAAATTGTAATAGTTTTCAAATTGTTATTATACAGAAATGGATAAGAATAACTGCTTTACAAATTCAGGGTACCAAAAACTAAATCTTATTCAATACTAGCAGTTCCCGCGCGGCTTCCCTCGCGTGTACATATTTATATATTTTGCGCGGAACCCTAATCCTTTTTCCAAAATAAAAGTAGCCTAAGTTACTCCTTATAACACCAGCTATCTGCCAGTGAAAGTCCTGTGGAAATCGATCCACCCGTTCCAGAGATTAGCCGAAACAAACAGACAGACAGACAGACACAGATAGACAGACAGACAAAAATTGTAAAAAATGTTGTTTTGGTATATGTACCGTGTATGAATCCAAATGTACTTAGTAAAAAGCGGTTATTTTAATATTACAAACAGACACTCCAATTTTATTTATTTGTATAGATATGTATAATGTACCTATGTAACGGAATCTTGTAACGTTACGTATTTCCACCAAAGGCGTCTGATTGACTTAAAAAATTTGCACGTGTCAAGGGTCAATGACACTACAATGATATCAAAACTTTGTCCTTATCACGACGATCAGGATCATCACGATAAAACATAACTTGGTAGCTCAGTTAACATTGCGAATTTTTCCGCTTTATAGTTCGGTTTATTATTGAAGAGTTTTTTTATAACTAGAATTTATTTCACAGCAAATAAACTTTCACTTCCATCTTAGTAAAGGTATTAGTAATTAATTTCCTTTATGGTACTGAACGATAATATGTACCGTCAGAGTAGATATGTAACTTTCGCTTACGAAGTAACTATTATCTTATCTGTGCTTTCGCTACTACTTTGCCATCCCACTATCCCACTAATATTATAAATGTGAAAGTTTAGATGGATGGGTGGATGGATGGATAGATGGATGTTTGTTACTCTTTCACGCAAAAACCACTGAACCGATTGCGATGAAACTTGCTATGTAGATAGCTGGAGACCTGGATTAACGCATAGGCTACTTTTTATCCCGATATTTCAACGGGATCGGGACTTACGCGGGTGAAACCGCGGGGCGCTGCTAGTAATTAAATATATTGACAACATTACACTAATAACCGTCCTTTAACCCTGAAGGGGTTAACTCACACTAACTAATAAAGCCTAATAGTGCCTGAGAAACTGACCTTAATACAATTAACCCTCTAATTGTCTTAACAATCAATTATCAAGATTAGACTGCCCACCAGAGATGTGCTATGTTGCTACGTAACGGTAAGGTGTCAAATCGCCAATGGAATCGTTTGATTTTCATAGTTTAACTTACCTCAGGTAAAAAAACTTAACGAGTTTCACTTTAATAATATTATTCTAGGACAGATAAGGGATATAAATAAATAATAACTCCACATATGTCACCCACGGCCGTCTGATCCCAAACTAGGCAGAGCCTGTACTATGGTAACCAGACTGCTGATAAACATACTTATATATTTCTAAATACATATTATAGATAAATTACACCCAGACACAGAACAAATTATCGTGCTCATCACACAATTATTTGTCCTGGGTGGGAATCGAACCCACGACCTCTGGCTTAGCAGTCAGGGTCACTAACCACTAGACCAACAGGCCAGTCGATATATATTGCTTATAAGACGGATTGTAGACTACAATCCGTCTACTACAATTTGTAGTAAGCAGGTAAGTGTAAGCGATAGCTCCAGCAGGTGAAGCTTTGACTGCTGCTGCTGAATGCTCCGGGAAGTTCAAGCACTCTAATCGAATTGAATTGTTGTGAAGCATTGTTTTGTTTTGAAAGTTGTGTACAGTTGTAAATGTAAACTACAACGTGGGAGAGCCATGCTTCGGCACGTATGGGCCGGCTAGACCAGAGTGATATCACGACCCCTCAGAAAACGGGCAGTGAAGCAATGCTTGCATTACTTTTTGAAGAGTGACTGAGGTTACCGGAGGCCCTAAACCCCCCCTCCCCTCCTCTCCCTCTCTTCCATCCTTCCCCTAATCTATTATTAAAGGCCGGCAACACACTTGTGACTCTTGAGTTGCAGGTGCCCATGGGCGGCGGTAGTCATTTACCATCAGGTGACCAGTCTGCTCGTTTGCCCCCTATAATATATAAAAAAAAGAAATGGACTTCAGGTTCGCTCACAGTTTATTATTAAGGTCATTCTTTGTACATCTTAATCTTAAACAAACAACTGTCTGTATCTGTACCTATTAAATAAAATAATTAAATATACGTAACATAATTGAATATTCCTTCTTTCTAATTCTTAATTCTTCTGCGTCATTGAACTTTAAAAAAATATACATCGTAAGTAATTGTCCTGAAATATCATAGCTATGTCAAGCACGTGACAATTAAAAAGATTTTTAAAGTTTATTTAAAGAGATTAATAACACTTCTAGGGAATTTTGTGTTACAAATACGACGAGAAGAAGAAATAGACACTCAGCTTAGATTTGACCTCACTCGCACATCCTTGCCGGAAGGGCAGCAGCCTTAGGGATTGAATATACCTGCATATAATACACTAGCTGCGCCCCGCGGTTTCACCCGCGTAAGTCCCGATCCCGTGGGAATATCGGGATAAAAAGTAGAATATATGTTAATCAGGTCTCCAGCTATCTACATACCAAGTTTCATCGCAATCGGTTCAGTAGTTTTTGCGTGAAAGAGTAACAAACATCCATCCATCCATCCATACTCACAAACTTTCACGTTTACAATATTAGTAGGATTAGAATTATATATATCTATCTAGGTATATGTATAAAAAAATCGAGTCACGTTGTTTGTTTACGATGGACTCCTACACTAATGAAATTTTGAATAATGTGTGGCAGTTTGGTCCAACTTTAGAGATGGGATAGTTTTTTATTGCAAATTCTTTAGCCACAGCAACGTGGCCGGGTAGCTAGTCGGAACCTGAAACCAAAAGGCAATCTGCGCAATGGATGCGCTATCGAAGGTATGGAGCTCACTAGCTCACTACCTTGGGACTTTTATTTATTTCCAAAAATAAAAGATAAACTTAGAGGAATTCGTTTTATGAACCCTGAAGATGCCGTGGCTGCATTTTTGAAAAAGGAGTGAAAGAGATCCCTAAATAAGAATGGGCTCACTGCTTCAGTCAATGGTTTCATCGCATGCGACAGTGCTTAGAAAAGAACGGAGACGACTATGAAAAGCAATAAAAATATTAACAGGCTTTGCTTGTGGTGCACATTTTGCGTTTTGCACATTTTTCATATTAAACATTTTGCGTTCTGAACATTTTGCATATTGAACATTTTGATTGTAGTGCTCATTTTGCTTTTTGGTCATTATGCTCTGAAGGGCTTCTATATCATTCCGTTTTATATTTTCTAAAAAGTCTCATCATCTCATCTTATCTATTTGCAACATGGTATTATTTATTTTTGTACAAGTATTATTTGTTTTACTTTCGAAAAAGTAAATTATTGTTTCGGTGACATTGTGTTGATCTACAATTTTTAATTTTCAGGCAAAAAGGCGTTTTCAAATAATTTTTAAAGAATTTTAAAATAAAGATTTTGACTTTGACTTTGAAATGTAGTAAAGCTAAGCTCCATTAGTAAAATTCTCTGGTTTCGGTACTATCAGAGAAATTCCGCAATTAAAAAAACTTACCGAACTCTTTGTGAATGATTTGTATTTTATCAGCACAGTAAACATGACACAGGCCTTCCTCTCAGCATGAGGGAGATTAATCCATTGGTAAATATACTATCCCACTTTACAAAAGCCTATAGTGAGACCACTCCGCTATCACTGATTACAAACTCTATTGCTTTCAGGAAAATTTGCGTCTGCATTCCAAAGGAGGCAATAAAACTCGAAAAATCGGTATGAAATCCTTTATTTAGATTTTTTGGTATTTTTTTTGAGACAAATTTCTCTTTTGTACCCACATGACTGAATTATAAAAATGGGATATTCTAAAGTTTTTTTAAATTACGAACACAATTCTGTAGGTTTCACGTATGTCAAACAATAACGAATTCTACCAAACATTTAGGTAGTTGACATCAACAGTCTTACTCTACACTAAAAAAATATGTACCTAATAGAATTTGTATAGACGTGGGCATTTATTAAAGTGTACATTGATTTATAGATACTTTAAATGAATTTGAAAGCACTTTGAGTAAATGCACTTAGTTATAAGTTATCGATAACTGTACTAACTAGTAGGTATTTTTTAAATATATTCCTCGGAACTCATCCAATACTCATTTTCTTACTACTTACTCTAGAGGGCGCTAAGCTTTTTCCAATTATTACATTATTTTATCCTGTTAAATTATTAACAATACCTACTAATCTATCATACCGGGGGTTTAAGAGTTCAAAACCATAAAAAGATATTGAATATTCTTGATACAAAATAATCCCAATGTTACTTACATCTTACGGGAAACCTTTTTATCAATATCATGCGGAATATTGAGTGATATCCTAAATAAACATCATAGGGATACAGCCGAGTTGTTTGCTTAGGAATAATGCTTATGCAAAAGCCTACAAACACCTTATTAAAATGTATCTACTAAACTTATAGGCATATCCTCTAGCCAACAGCCAATACTCGAACGACAACCAATTTTAAGTCACGTTCGATTGCTACAATTCGCTGGCTTTGAGTAGGTGTCATAAATTTAATATGCTATAGAAAATTATTTTAAAAAGACGCGTTCTTAAAATGGTGCCACGTTCTTTGTCTTTAACTACGCACAATCTTAACTAAATTAGACTCGCATTTACATGATTTCAAAAACATAAAAGATGTTCATCCCAAAAAAAATATTTTTTGTCTATTTTTATTTTATTTTTTTCATATACCTGTAAAATTGATAATAATTAAGGGCCGTTCCAAAGTATGTACACATCCATATTTCGACCTTGGTCATAAATGTATTGAAATGTAGATTTTCTTCACATAACTATTATCAATTCTTTTTTTGACTCTATTTTACTTTAAATAATACACCAGATAAAAATAGTGTATGTTTGGATTATTTTTCTACCTCGAAGTTCCTACAAAGCAAAGATAACTAACAAGTAAATGTTTACCAATAACATTTAAGCATATCTTTATTTCGACGAAAGAGTGTCTATAATGTGACTATTATAGTCACGATTCCTACTTTTCTTACACAAACATTCATTTGCGACTTCAATTTCCACATAATGCAAATATTTTTTATGTCTATTTGCACTGCTATGAGTATTTCTATGTATAATATGTACTTATGTATTTAGAAAAAAATATCTAAGCATGTTTTAGAAACCATACTACAAGCTATGCTTAGTTTGGGTTGTAGAAAACATTTTGTAATGTCATAATGTCACGGAATATTATTATAGGTCTCTATCTCTAGAATAATGTATTTGTGCTTATTTGTATATTTTTATACGGTTGCACGGATGGTGCATAGACTTGCCAACAATCACTAAGTATCGTGGGTACGACCATCACATAATTATTTATTTTGTGAAACTCATTTTCTAAGTCTGGATGTACTTTCTGTTTGATAAAATTTGTATGTTAGTAAAATTATCGTAGGACATTCATATCTTGTTGCCTTTTTAAACTCTTGGTATTAACATTGAGACTGTCACATATGCTCTTTAGAAAAATGTAATTCCAGTAATTCAGTTCAGCAATAAATGCCCACGTACCATAGCTACAAGTTTGACGTCTACATTAACACAACTGGTTTGTGCGCTGTGCTCACAACAAGTCTGCCTATCAATTATGTCACAGCTTTTCTGTAATGACCAAATTTAAGATTGTTAAAAATTATGCTGCTATAGTTAAAACACATACCTGGTACTAATTTCATACATATTGTAGTTTTTAGTAAGTAGCCAAAGGTTTTGTACACAAGATTGTAGTTGAATGTAAAATTGTTTCAGTAACTAAATGTTAAAGTTAACTTAAGTGAGAGTTATAGTGTAAGGACATTTAAAAAATATACTTCGTGTAGTGTACACCCTCAATGTTTACATACGCCAAATCTTTTTTTCCATTTTTAAACATATAAGGACACTGTTTGACACATTAAAAAAAAATCGCAGCACAGATATTACTTCTTATTTTGGAGAAAAGAAAGGAAAATGTTGGGCATTTGCATGTTGTCTACTTTAGATAAACTTAAAAACCACCTACAAAAGGAAAAAAAAAACTAGTAGCTCTAAACCGGGATATACAAAAACCATTCTCTAATAAGACTATGTTCTTGAACGTGCTACAAACAAAATTATTAATTACTAGCAGCGCCTCGCGGTTTCGTAAGTCCCGATCTTGTGGGAATATCGGGATGAAAAGTATGTGTTAATCCAGGTCTCCAGCTATGTACATACCAAGTTTTATCGCAATCGGTCCAGCCGTTTGCGCGTGAAGAAGTAACAAACATACACACACACACACACACACTCACAAACTTTCGCCTTTATAATATAAGTGTGATTTCATGTTAACGAACTTTTTAGACACGCACGTGAAACTTTCTGTAAAATATAAAATATTATTACAAAGTAACACAATAATGTCCCGAAATATCAATAAAACGTAGCTAATCTGTTTTCCGTGACTATTTTACAGTAAATATTAAAGTATATTTTTATTTAACTATAGCAGCATAATATTAATAGCTTACTTTATAGATTTAGAATTGTTTTATGCAAAATACTTATACATAGTTTGTACTCGGTTTGACTAACAACAATGATAAGATATTCAGTTTTATTACTAAATATATTTAGTAGGTCCACTTCGATTTTGTCTAAATATGTTTAACATGCAATTTTAATGAGGGTTCAGACCTGACTACATACACAATATAAAGCCTTCATGTTTCAATTTCTCTTTTAACATTAACTATAAGCTTTTGAAACTAGAACAATATATTAAAAAAAAAAAAGAAACCGGGAATTTATGTGTAGGATACCGCGCAACTATTAAATGCAAAAAAAATTAAGGATAAATGAAGGCTGAAAATTAAAAAAATACATAACCATATTTTTCCTAGGTACGCGCTATAACAGCTCTCAACCAATTATAATATTTATATCTGTCTGCCCTATTAAGGTTTTGTATTTACTGCAGTCAATATTGTCTAAGTGATATTCTAGTTCGAATTTGTGAAAATAGTTACAAATATATAAGTGCGCTATAATTAAATGATCAAATTCTGATAAAAATGATAAAAAAGTGTACGTAAAAATGTACATATCGCCACCCGGCAAAAAAAGTGACATAATACAAAAACAGCTATTTCGAGAAAACACGACTTTTATGCCGGTGAATTGAACAAAACAGTTCAGCTAATAACGATGATTTAACAGCTGACCAAATGCAACATTTGCTATTCAATGCTATAAAATTGTCAAAATGTACCTAACATGTGGTGTGACACTTTTTTTGTGATATGACACTTTTTTGCCGGGTGGCGATATATCTTAGACACATTGTAATGGGAATTATGGGAATAAAGACACACGGGAAAAAAAATCCCTAATCATTTAGGCTTTTTCTTAAGTTATCGGTTTATGACATAATTTCAAGATTATTTAAAGCTCTATAACAATATATGAAATCAAAATATATAACCTTTACCATATCGCGTTTGAAATAAATGCATGCCATTTAATAGATGTTTGCTAAAACGTGACTAAACCAATGTTACGAAGATTATAAAAATCAAATAGGTACACTCCATGCTATTATATAACCATCGGTAGACAATATCTCTCTAGTAGCTGAAGCTAGCTTTATCTACCGGTGAAATAATCTAATCGGGTAATTGCCTCCCGTTAAAATAAATTATGTACCTAACACTCATCAGGAAATTAAGTGTTAAATAAGACCCCGAAAAGATAAATTAATTCATATTTTCAGATTTGTTATCATTTTTTTAACTGTAAAACAGGACATTAAAACTAAAAATAAAAGCAGGGAATGACATCCTAACCCTTATTTTATACAAGTTAGTACACGGAATGTATCTCTTTGACGTTTGATGAAGACGAACTTTTTTTTTTTTTTTTTTAAATGACAACTCCCGCATTAGGATCTACTCCTGTGTCGCGGGGGACTTTACAAACATACAAACAACGGACACAAAGAACACCCAGACTCGGGTGGGAATCGAACCCACGACCTATGGCATAGCAGTCAGGGTCACTAACCACTAGGCCAACAGGCCAGTCGACTTGACAGTGTGCAACAGTATTAAGGATTAGGAACATCAGTATCCATCCTGTTCATATATTGTGTTATGTAGTAGTAGAAGACAAAGACAGTTATAATTTTTTTTTCAATTAATGTGTACGTAGAGTGGATAAACTACAGAATATTGATAAGTTAGTCAAACCTAGTACATTCTACTTATAGCAATAACAAATCACAACAGAACGATTTTATTAACACTTTTACAACAGAGTAGAAAAAATACATACATTGTCTATGGTAAAGGAGCGAATTATTTATAAAAAGGTTCGAATTTTTATAAAGTTTTTATATTGCCAACCTCTTTTTCGATAGTATCAAATAATTAAGTATTCACTATTCAATAGCTTTGTAAGAGCGAATCATGTGTTACTTAATAATATTGAACAAGTAACTACTTATGTTTTTAATCGCACAGAACTAAGAGACATATTTGTTTTTAGCCCAAACGCTGATAATGTGTTTACACATAAAAATGGTTTAATTATGCCTCTTTATAATTGTTACTACTTAAATTATAAAACATTTAAATTATATAAAGTAATAGACCATAATATAGTACAACAGATCTACTTAATTACACAATAAGAGCAATAAAATTAATCTTGTTCTGCTTTTCAACATTGAAATAAAAATAGCAAACTTTTCGATTTCGTCAAAAAAAAACTTAATTACGTTCGACATTGTTGTCGAATCTTTGAACATTCCGAGAATAGTTTAGGTACGTATGAATATACAACGTGCTAGGTTTTATTTCAATATACATACCTACATATATTTTAAAAACAAACTATAATAAATAATAATGATTTACATGATAATCGCAGACACGAAAATGGCTTGCGAGAAAGTATCAAGTCATATTTAAAATAAACATGCTACTTATATCAACTTATTAATAGAGTGACGCGATTTGCACTAAGTGAAAGGTGTAAATATTCATTTTATTCTTTAAAATAAAACAAAATCATTAATGCTATTCGATATATTTCGCTATAAACATTTCGCATACGCTTCGCAAAGACAGTGAAGAACGAAGATGAATTACTTAATCATTGTCAAGCACACACACATTGAATAGGAGAGCATTATATATATCGAAATTCGACCATCATTCATTTATTTTTACCTATTAAATTCCCGTAAAAGTTGAACTGTCATTGTTAGACTTGCCGTATCATAACAGATCAAAATATACATATCCTATATTATAAGACTGGTTGCGTGTAGCTTGATGTAACCGCATTCACGTAATTTTTAAATTTGGAACATATATTGTTAAAAATTGTAGCTTTCTGCACTTCTTTATATAAATTCTTTGTATTCCAAATTTAACCTTCCTCTTCAATGTATGTATAACAATGTGTTTAATCAATGATTATCTTTTCCCGCTCACTTCATTAAACACCGTATGCTGAGCGTCAGCGTCAGGTATTCCTGTGGTCTATGTCCCTTTATATAACCTAATTGTAAGATGGCCTTCTAACCACTAATTGTAAGTAAAGGCTGTTATGTACCTCTAAATGCATAATATAACGCTACTACACGTATAATATACAAGCTATAGTTATATTATACATGTTTTTTATGTCAGCCTCGTTACCGCATGTGTCTATTCATCATACACAGTTTTTTAACAATTTTTATTAAGCCGTCATTATTTTTCTGTGTCGTCAAAACGAAAAGAAACAATTGACATTTGATTTTTATCTGTCAGATATAATCTATCTGGATATCAGACCCAACAGCGCGCAGCGATATCAGAGATAATCAATGTTTAATGATTTCGTATTGATATGACATAATTGGACTCCCATGTGTCACCCACTAGAAATCAAATCGTCTATTGCCTTATCTACTCACGTAAATTGGAACTACTATCTAATCTCTACTATATTATACATGTGTTATAGTTACAGTACACGCAGTATAATATGTAGAGTGGGTATTATCAGATTAGTTTGAGGTGGTATTTAGAAATGATATGATTTTGTTGTTTTAATGTAATCAGAGGATTTAGCCGATTGATTTTGGCTATTAGGTGATTAGTATTGTGTGTTCGATAACATATCTGATGATTGTTTACTAACAATGATTCAGAAATTTTGTATGACGCGTTGGTGTGTTGAAAACTATACACAACTAAGATATGAGCAAATCGGTCATATGTTGTATGTAATCGCCGGTTATGAATGTATTTACTGATAAATTAATATTCATGTCAGAGATTTTTTTAAATTTAGAAACAAAGCCACAGTCACAGTCATTAACCATTACCATTGGAATATTTCCTAGTTTCATAACAGTTGTTGTTGTGTAACAAAGCCTTTGTAATATTAAATGTTAAATTCATAATTAGTTTGTACTTAAGTACATACTTAGTTTGTCATAAATATGCAATTAAAAATTTTAGTTGGTGAAGAGAAATAATTATTCTGTACTTTTTAATTATTATTCCGTACCAATAATAAAGCTGTAGAATTTGATTTTTTGATTGATCGCACTATTTGCCCGTTTGCCCCCTATACCATAAAAAAACGAATCTCTAACTACCTGCCGGATTTGAATAATTCTTTTTGTATTTGAAAGCCCTATTCCTGAGAAAGGTCATAGGCCACTTAACACGACCATTAGAAGCCGAGCAGTGACCACTAAAGCGCGTAAACTACGGGGAACAGGTACTGTAATATAGGCACAATACATACATACAAGTAGCACAGGTATCCCTGAGTTACTTATTATACTAGAAAGAATGATATCTAAATTTATTTTATGACTACTGTACCAGTTCCTAATTACATTAGAGTAATATTAAAATATTATATTATAGTTCAAATAATATCTACAGTTATATTGGAAAACAAAATAAAATTTTGTAACACAATTAAACCTATGTATAATCTGTGAGTCAATAAAAAAAATGTGTGTTTCACTATCAACAGACCACTATTAATGTCAGAAATAATTGAATTTAATATATCACACATAAAATGTTATTTAAAGGAGCTATAAAAAGTCACGTGTTTTGTGTTGATAGGTCAACACAAAACACGTGACTTTTTATGGCTCCTTTGTCGTGTTCTTGGCAGAGTTAAAATTTATTGTAATTTTGACAAGAGGTTTGCGTTTTTTATTTTCCTTACCCTTCATATTTGCTTAATTTTTATTTTCAAACACTTCATGTGCGTAAAACAAGGTCGCTTAAAAAAGAGTTTAATTTATGGATAAACAAATAGAACAGTGTGGATTCAACGGAAACAACATCAAATCTGTTGAGTTTTTTTTATTATACTATTAACCATTTATTGATATGATGAGATGTATTAATAATAGTACTTTATTTTGTATTAACTAGGGTGAATTCAAGAATTTGAAATTTAACTTCTGATTCAGTTTGAAATTTAACATCTGATTAAATTTGAAATTTAACTTCTGATTAAATTTGTTTATAATTCGCGGGGCTCGCAAAGTGTCGTGCTCAATATTTTGGAGGGTTACTTCCTTTGATCCAAGCGATGCGATGAATTTTATACCAGTTCACAAAAAAAAATGACTGAAATGATGAACTATGTATCAGTGGGTACTTATTGCATTAATCTTCTGTTGAGACCAGATATGTTAGGTATTTTCCAATAACACAAGCTTTTGGATTTGTCATACACCATCTTAGTGTTTCAAAAATGGTGCCGATACAACACAAAATCATAATCATTGACCGTCATGCGTCTGACAGACGGATCATATAAAGACTTTTTATAACCATATATATATTGTCTATGTAACAGCTAATCTAATTTATGTAGACTGAGTTTTACAACCTTGTACGCTGTTTAGAAGTAAGACATTTCGGTAACATTTTATTAGTGGGTAGTTATTCTACAAGAACTCTTCCTGATAAAAGTAGATTTAGTGGTACAGGCTGTTTTGTCAGGACAAACCTTTATTTGCTTATACAAGATATATTAAACCCATAGAAACTAGGTATGTACACTTATATCCGTATTAAAACCACAGAATATAAATATTACATAAGTATTTGTAAAGGAAAAGATAAAATCAAATATACTTTACATTCATATAATTCAAGGTACACAGTGCGTCACGACAGCTGACATAGTTATACAATCATTAAGTGACGTAATCAAACGAGTCGTCATCGAGTGACGTAATATGCTAATCATTATAAAAATAATTCAGTCGTTGTATGTGCAGATATTTTGACAGAACTCACATTTACATGACAATAACATTTACATTTTTATGACTTTACAGTATTTGAAGACATTTTTAAGTGTATTTTTTGAAATGTACATAAATTGGATCAATTTTTTTACTGCAGGTATAGGTACGGTTAAAAATCCAAATAATAAAAAAAAGCTAAAATGATAATGTCTTTTGTCGATAAATATCGAAAATTTCGATTATTTATCTTTAAAGAATATATTTTATTTATTAATGTTAAGAAGAAAACAACTTGCATAGAACATACATACAATATAATATTGTTTAATAAATCTGAGTCCGACAGATCTAATGATAGTGAATCTGCTTGATCCATCCAGGTACTTTACAAGAACCCGTAATTCTTTACATAGATAATTTTTACTCTATTCCGTCAAAATATCCGAACACACTCAACTGGAGCGCAGCATAAAGCTACCTTAAATTTAACGTTTTTTTTTATTGTATTATTTGTCAATTTTTTATTTTTTTTTTATATGGCACCACAGCCACGTTAAACGACAATCACACAAGTGACTTATTGTGCACAAATAAACATACTAACACTACTTTTGAATTGTTTTTGAGGTTTGTAAACGACTTTTGGTCGAAAACAAAGTGTTGCTTCACTGAAAACGAATGTTTTATAGTAAAAAATATAAAACAGCAAAATTACGTTTTTATTTTATATCTAAAGATAAGGTTTTAAGCGATTATTTAGTCGACGAAATATTCAAATGTTTGAAAATTAAGTCATACTACATTTTAGTAAAACGTCCGGTACAAAATTAATGTTGTAAACTGAATAAAAAAAAAGAAGTCTTCATGATTTGCGTGACCTCTGTTTCTCTTCGCAGAGTACGTGTGTGGCCCTTCTCAACGCTTCACTATAGTACTTAAAAAAATAAGTACTATACTAATCACGTCAAAAAAGACATTAAAATTTAATAATATTAACGAGTTTTAAAATTCGTATCTCATAAACAATTCAAAAGCTAACCAAACAACATGTAAACCTTTCCGAAGTTAAAGGGTCCTATTGCCAGTACAGCAGTTTAGTAATAAGATCACAACCGCCTCTCATCATTTTAGTAGCCTACTGTAAGCTCTTTGTTAACGAAGTGACATTGGGCACGAAATTTTAACAAAAAGTGTATTGGCACTATGAATACATTCAAAGCTATTGGGCTAAAGCGAACTGCTACGTTTAGATATTTCTCAACTTATGTCGCGTTCCTATAATCAAGAAACGATTCGTTTTGCTTACGGACGGTAAAATTTTCGTTGAAAATTCAAAAAAAAAATTACCGTCCGTAAGCAAAACGAATCGTTTCTTGATTATAGGAACGCGGCATTAGATGGGGCCACTAAACCACATCTGGCTCCAAAAAAAATACGTAAAATAAGTGTTCAATAAATGACCACAGTGACGACGATAGAACAGAAGTATGACTTGAATGAACTATAATAGCAGATAACGTGTTTTGGTACTTTTTCTGCTAGCGACATATTGATTTCATACAATTTCAGGACATTTACTTTTAAGTGCATCGAAGAAACCTTCCGATATACCGATAACCGATATATTTTTATTGGTAATTAACTCGAACTAGCAATAATTAGATCTGGTCACTATCCAATAAAAAAAAATTGTCCCCAACCAACTGTGCCGTATGTAATAGAATTGAAGATGTGCAATATTTGCTGATGGATTATGACTTAACTTAAATAAAAATATTTTTTTTAGATGTGGGTTTAATTCAAAGTGTGACGAGTCGCCCAAGGTCAGTGCAGCCAAGAAACTATATCACCTAATTACAGTGATTCACCGATGATATAATTATTTTAGTTCTTTGTGTTCACTTTGGATTAAGGTACGATGGGGGTAGACAAATCCTTACTGGATCAAAACTCCAAAATAAAATTTAAAAACATTTTTTTTTTGCTGATAAATCTTTGATGGCCTAACTATAGATCAAAACAGGTTCCTCAATCAAGGGTAAATGATGGAGCAATCAATGCACTTAAAAGATATTCCACGGTGCCAAATTATTCGCCAACCAGTTTTAATAAAGAGATTTTACGATTAAAGGTCATCACACACTATAACGGCACTGCAACGACACAGCTACAGCACGGCACCGCCTGAAATTAAGGCTACCGCTAGCCGCCGTGCTTTACCACGCGTCGCCGGCGAGGCGCAAGCTCGCAGACCGCGCGTCGCCCACGAGGTGCAAGTTAATTTCATCGTCTTCATGTGCGACACAACGCGAAATTTTTTCGCTGGCGGCTCGCAGTCGGCGCACTGTAAGCACGCGGACCGCGCGCTTTATGCGGGCTGACCGCGAGCTTACAGCGCGCCGACTGCGAATCGAGTTGTATGGTTGCAGCAAACGCGCTTATAAGCGCATCATACTATATATATATATTTAATACATTTAATCTAAAAGGGCTATAGCCCGCCGTTGACTTTTTCATTTTGACATTATGAAGTGTATTATATGACCACGTTTTAAAGCTCAGATTTGAATGACGACTTAATTGCTGGGGTGCAGTCGTGCCATTACCGTGACGGTATAGTGTGTGAAGAGCCCTAGACCGTATACGTAATACTTAAAAAAAATATGAAGTCAATAGTCATTAGTTCTATTTCTCTTTCTGTTAACGTAAACATTTATGTGTTATTACGTTAACCAAAGAGAAATAGAACTAATTTACACATATTGTTACTATAGTGATTCCAAAAAAAATAAAAAAAAGAAGCAGTTTGCTTTCGCCCTTCCCAAGATAGATATCGAAAGATTTATATAGTCTATATAAAATAGCGTGCATCACCTGAGAGCTACAAAGATTGCTGCAACAATGACGTCAATCTTAATATTAAAAACCTAATATTATTGTATTCAACACATGTATTTTTTTAAATAATGAACCTTTTTGCTTAAATATTTTTGGTTCTAATGAGTACCTACTATGTGTTATTGGATTAAAAAAATAATATAAAAAACTGAACTTCCAAAATGAAATGAGAGCCTTCAGAAGAAACATGCTTAATAAATAGACCATACCTTATTTTACGAAGCCATCAAAAATCGTAGGCTATTTTGTGACTAAAAATGTTTAAAACGTGTTACAACATTCTCACACAAGGATCATCAGGTATTTATTTAAGTATAGAAAATATTTTATTTTTATCAAGCATCTCTCAAAAGCCATTATCTCTTACATTTTCTTATTAAATTACTACTAAGATATACTAAGAAAACGCGCACACACTGAGCGATTTTCAAAAATAATTTATAACAAAAATCTGTCAATACTTTTTATTACATAAATAAAAATTTGAACGGTCCAAAAATTTTATTAAGATATGTACGAAACAAAGAGGTCTATTAAAAATAAATTATAATGGATGTCGGGTGACGATACATAATATATACGAACTAACTCGACGTCTGTGGTGCTGATAATATATTGTATGCACATTATTTCCATTTATGACCTAACATTTTCATCAAAACCATTCTCTTTTAGAAAAAATACATCAATTTCATATTATTATTTTGTTTTTCATCAAGTTCTCAAAAATATTTACAGCAGTCTATTTCTAGATTTTCAGTTTTATTTTGTCTATTTAAAATGGTCTTTCATCATGCAAAAAGACATTCAAGTAATATATTTTTGCAGGCTGAAAATTAAAAAAGTAAAACGTAGGAGAACACATTTGACTAATTTATTATTTAAAATGTTCTTTTTTTGAAATATATACCAACTTATTTAAGCTTAAAATTAAGAACATTACCTATAGTCCGTCTAAGGAATTAAATAAGACTTATAACACATCGACTGAGATCTGTCACTCACTTTTTTACGAGTTTTTATTTTTTTTATTTTCACAGTTTTATCACATTTTTTAAATACTGCTTCCTCTTAGGTGCTTCATGGTTAAGATATGTAGTCACTTCGAGCCGAAGTGTGTGGGGGAGACGGGACCACACTAGTGGGGGTTTTGTGTGGTGACTGACAACCGAAATCGTTCAGGACGTGTATTTTTTACCTTTGCTTGGAGATCCCTGTACGAGAAATAAATTAAATCAGTATTGACATGGTTTTATTGAACAAATATATAAACTAAGCAAAGAAGGGCCAACTAAACTATTGATTACATTGTTTTTACTGTGGATATACAGGGAAACTAGTTTAGGATATATCAGAACTGTATGTAAAAGCATTTTTTTAGTCAAATTTTTAATTACCCGGGGGTATTATATAGAAATTAAAAAAAAAAAAATACTTTGCCTACCGATCAAGTCGAAGAAAAAATTATGACAGCAGGACAAATTAAAAATATATTATTACGAGACTAAACAAAACTAGTCAACGTCTACATCATATCACTTAATATAAAGCTTGAATCAAAGTGATAGTAAACATAATTATAATGAATTTTTGTTCTGGTGATAATTTTGACTTTGCATTCATAAATCTGATGCTAACTGTACACTGTACACCTACACCATATAAGGTTTTTTTTATTAAACTTCTACAGCGGAGTTTTTTGTTCCAATACAATAAATTTGATCACTCTCAGTGTTACATGATAACTTTTTTTTTAGACAACTCACATTTGACCAAAAATTTTACATTTCAGACAGTTTCCCGATATAGATTACCTACGGGGAATCGTAAGTATGAGTATGAGTATATATTCACCTGGGTATGTCACGCGATGCTGTTGACCGTGTAGTGAGGACGCGTGCCTTCCGGCTGGTACAGGGTGATCGACGCTATGTAGTTGTTGGACATCACCTGCACAACAGACAAACATTAAAATCGAGGAATCGACGAAGGCCTTGGCCTAAGTACAGGTTGTTACAGAAAAGTGCGATCAAATTTAATAATTGATTTTAGCTTGAAAAAAAAAAGAATTATTTTTATTTTGAAAGATTAATTAATAAGGAGCTGACAGTTCTCAATGTTTAGATTAGCACCCTCTAGTGGATCTATATATGTATTATTAGCGTGACGGTCACGAGTTTTTTCGTGTGCTTCTTCCCCATAGCAAAAGTGCACAACGCGCCTAAAGAAGTTTTCACTTCAAAAAATCTTTTTTCTTTAGATATAAATAGATTTTAAATGCTTTTCCTAGTGTAGGTGCACATTAATTTCTAAACAACACATTATGAATTTTCATGTCAATTCCAATGATTTTATTTTTTATTTTTTTATGCAGACATTTTCTGAAAAATCTGGACATTCCATCGACATCCTTGGTATTAAATACTCATTGTTTTATTCATGTCAGCGCTCTCTCATACGAAATATAGCTTTATCGATCAATTTTCAAGTTCAATTTGTCAATTTCAATATAAGATTTCTGTATTAAAAATAACGAATTTTCCTAAAATTGTTAGAGCTTTACGTTATTCAAGGGGTCTACACGACCCTAAAATATGACCACACCTTTCTGTAACATGCTGTATAAAAAGAGACTACCAGTAACGTAGTAGCAGTCTGATTACCATAGTACAGGCTATGCCTAGTCTGGGATAAGACGGCCATGTGTGAAATGTGAGAAGTTATTATATTACAACTGGTATTGTTGTTATCACCTCCAGCTGTGTATAAAGTGGGTCTTGAGAATACTGTTGTAGACTGTCAAGTCAAATCAATTCCTCTTTATTGAACGTCAAACGTTCATGACTTGACGTCATACCTAGCTATTCACAAATCATTTACTTTTAATATTAAAAAGTAATAAAAATTGTAAAACGGTAACGAATATTGTTTTTTACAGATCTAGGTATGTCATATTTAATGAGGACTGTTAAACAATTTATTTTAACCGTCGGAAGCTATCCTATTGGGAAGTTTTATATAATGTTACGTTACGCAACGTAAGGAGGAGTTATAACTAACGTTGTAACGTTTAATTTTATCTTTTAAATTTACTAGACTACTTTTAATTTACTAGAAAATTTATTTGAATTTTGACCACAATTCATTAAGTTTTGAATTATTGTTTTATTTCGTTGACCGTTATAAATTGAATTAATATTGTATAGACTTTGCGTATTATGACATGTCAACATACATACTGAACCTATGTAGCCGTTTCCACATAATTTAAAAAGAAAAAAACTATCTCATCTAAAAATGTTTTTGATATCACTAAAAATTAATAAACTCTTCAACAGCTACTAAAAAGTCGTCAATAGCTAACCAAAAATAAAGAAAATCGGTTGACAAATTTGAAAACGGATTGTTCAATATTCAATAAAATAATATACAATAATATAAAAAAAGACTTATGTTGTAAACTTAAATAGGACAACAATTCAATTAATGCCAAATAAGTTTTTAGTGTTAAGTAAAATAATTACCAGGGCCGGCCCTAGATGGCGTAAGCGTCAAAATAAATCGCACTATGGTTTGGTTCACAGTCATTGTATATAAGCATACACAGCTGTTCAATAAATGTCTCGCTCTGAGGTACTACCGTAGTTTTATTGGAGTATCCCTGGAATCTAGGCACTTTGTACCGATATTGTACATGGTCCTTCGAGCCGGATGGCGTTTTTGGAAGAACACAAATTAAAGCCAGTGCAGTAGAAGTTTAACATTGTTTACGTTTATTGAATACGACGGCAACTTGGCGCTAGTGGTATGAACGATTTATGAAGACCGAATAAAAATCTGGTGTTGCGGATTTATTGCTGCTGTTGGAGGTTCGAGTTTGAAGTGTAGCAGTGGAACATTAAACCGATTGCGTGAGTAACGAAGTGCAAAAGTGGACTTAATACTGTGAGTACAATTTAAGTGTTTATTAAAATCGTGCTAAGTGTTAAAGACTTTGAAAAATACAAGTTAATGCATGAACTTAGAAAAGTTAAGGCGGTTGTCTGGGACTTAGAATAGTTTCGATAAAAACGAAGAGACGGGGAACCTATGCTGGATTTTGGAGCGGTGTACAAGTTACAAAAAACACTTAGAAAAATTCACTCCAAAAAACACTTAGAAAAATATTACCGATTGCACTTGAACTTTCAAAGCTGTTGACACTTAGAATAATCACGCCAGTTCGGACTTAGAAAAGTTTACTCTCCACGGCACTTGTAAAAATTTGGCGAGTTGGTCTTTAGACATTTTAATTTTAGAATTTACACTTAGACTACAATTTGAACATATCATGGAAAAGGAACTAAGACAGTTAAAAGACATCAAAAGACAGATTGAGAAAGGGCTAATAAACTTCAAAAAGTCTCCAAAAGAACGCATAGTATACAATTATGTGGATACGCGCCTGGAGCTGTTGGAGACTCAATGGAAGAATTTTGTCACCAAACATGAAGCAATAGTCGGCGAATGTGAGGAAGATACAGAATTGGTCGACTATTTTCAAGAGGACGTTTACGAAAATGTTAATGAAACTTACTTAACGTACAAAGTAGAACTCAAGAATGCACTGTCGCAATTAAAAGCTCCTAGTTCCAAAAAAGAAACTTGCGATGTTTCGCCTGATAATGTTGTAAGATTACCAAAAATAGTTTTACCAACTTTTAGCGGAAAATATACCGAGTGGTCGTCATTTCGGGATTTGTTTATTTCCTTAGTCCACAACAATAAAAAATTAGATGACGTACAACGCCTTCATTATTTAAAGACACAATTGTCAGGCGAAGCAGAGCAGTTAATAAGACATGTTCCTATTACGGATATCAATTATAATAAGTGTTGGGAAATGTTAGAACACAGATTCAACAATAAAAAATTTATGTCCACTTGTATCTTAAAAAGATTGTTCAGCCAACGTAATATTGTTGTCGAATCTTCAAATGCACTAAAGGAACTTCTGGATGTAACTAGTGATTGTATGCATGAGCTTACCAATCTTGGGATTGATGTTAGTTCGTGGGATGTAATTGTTATATATGTGGTAAGTTTAAAGTTGGACCTAGAATCTAGGAAGCAGTGGGAACTGCATGTTAGTCAGTCATCCGATGATTTGCCCTCCTTTAAACAGTTTCGCCAGTTTATAGAGACGCGTTTTCGGGCGCTAGAATTTGTAGAGCCTAAAGCTAAACCGAAAAGCCTTCCTACATCTCACGCCAAAGTAATGCATGGCGTTACTAGTCTTACCTGTCCGCATTGTTCTGATAGTCACAAATTAGGCAACTGTAAGAAGTTTTGCAAAGAAGATAGTGACAAGCGCCGAGATATTGCCCAATCTTTGGGTGTGTGTTTCAATTGTTTGGGTAGTCACCACACGTCCAAAGCTTGCCGCGTTCTGTCCAAATGCCGTATATGCCAGCGAAAGCACCATACGTTGTTGCACCCTGCCAAGAACCACAATGTAACTAGTGCGGTTACCATGCCAATAGAGTCTACAACGTCACATAAAAGTACCTCAGAAGTCAGTGCGAATATAGCAACCCATCTAGTGAATGAACGAGCGCAGGGACAAGTCTTGTTGGCCACGGCCCTGATAAAGGCCGAATCACTAAATGGGTCCTCTCAGATATTGAGAGCATTATTGGATCAAGGATCACAAGCGTCCTTCATAACGGAGGCTGCAGCTCAATTACTTCGTCTAAAGAAAGTAGTGTCAAAAACCACTATTGCAGGTATAGGAAACGGTCATAGCAAGGTCGTTTCTAGACATGTCGTTAATATTAACATACAATCATTGCATGACTCATCCTTTACCTTGGAAGTAACTGCGCATGTGTTAAACACACTGACATCAGTTATGCCAGACACGTCTTTTAAAATTAAGGATTGGCCCGAAATTCATAGTGTTAGTTTAGCCGATCCTCAGTTCAATGTACCTAACAAAATCGACATTTTGTTGGGGGCGGAAACCTACTGTCGTATTTTAAAGGTAGGACTAATCAAGAGTCCCAAGGGCTCTCCGGTCGCACAAGACACGCATTTAGGTTGGATTGTGTCGGGCCATGTCGGTAAAGCAGACAGTTCTCTCAATTCCTATAACACAATTATTGCGATGCATGCTCAAGTTGAAGAGAATGATATGTTAAAAAGGTTATGGGAACTGGATGCAGAGCCATCTTTAACAAAAAAAGCCATTCACCCCTGAAGAACAGTGTTGTGAGGACTTTTATAAGGCCACGACCAAAAGAGATGAAGAGGGACGATATATCGTGCAATTACCGTTTCGTTCAAATGATCGGCCGCTTAGTTCGAAAAACATAGCTGTAAAAAGATTGCTAGGATTGGAAAGGAAGTTGGCTAGGGATCGTGAACTGAAACAACAATATTCTGATGTGATAAAGGAGTATATTTTGCTTGGTCATTTAAAAAAAATCACTGATGAACCAGACAAGAACAAAAGTGATGCGGTTTATCAACATGAGGTTCTCTAAAGGACGAGGACAGCGAGCGTTTAAGGGGTACATCTGCTTGTTTGTGTGTATGGCCACGCGTGCTGTGCACATCGAAGCCGTTTCAGACCTGACCACGGAAGGATTTTTGGCGGCGTTTAGGCGCTTTGTTGCTAGACGTGGTCATTGTCGCCACATTTGGAGCGACAATGGTACTAATTTTGTCGGAGCTGCCAGAGAATTGCGAGTTCTGTTTTCTCAAGAAAGCTCATTGTTTCAAAACATAGCATCAGCTCTCGCAGATTCTCAAACTGGGTGGCATTTCATTCCCCCCCACGCTCCAAATCATGGTGGACTGTGGGAAGCAGGGATTAAAAGTGTAAAACACCATCTAAAACGTACAGTTGGTGACTCAACACTTACCTTTGAGGAAATGTCCACGGTTCTATCTCAAATTGAAGCATGTCTCAATTCTCGACCACTGTCCCAAGGCAGCAGTGATCTGGAGAACCCTACACCTTTAACCCCTGGACATTTCTTAGTGGGTCAACCATTGGTAGGGACACCAGATTATAATTACGAGGACGCCACGGTAAGTACTTTACGCAGGTGGCAGTTGACGCAACGTATGGTACAAGGTTTCTGGCACAGATGGAAGAATGAATACCTTACACATTTCTTCCAGAGGTATAAATGGGCGGTACGATCTAAAGATTTTAAAATCGGTGACATAGTTCTAATAAAAGAAGATAACTTACCTCCTGCAAAATGGTTGTATGGAAGAGTTATTGAAGTCCATCCAGGAAAGGACAATATCACTCGCGTTGTCACTGTACGTTGCAAGGGCAATACCATAAAACGTCCAACTTCGAAGTTATGTTTACTTCCCGCGACACAGTAGTCACATACCAAAACCCTCAATAAAGTTTTGGAAATAGCCATTTGGTCTATAGAATAGTTTTAAATCTTGAATTGTTATGTTACTTGTGAATCTGTCAAATTTTAGTGCGTTATATGTGAATGAAATTTTATTGGATCAATTTATTAATTATACACGTCCTATGATACCGTCACCTGTACCTTAAGTTTATATACAGTCCATTATTCGTGTTCCCCTTGTTTATTCATGGTGGGCGGATTTAAAAGGAAATATTCCTTTTGGTGGGCGGAATGTTCAATATTCAATAAAATAATATACAATAATATAAAAAAAGACTTATGTTGTAAACTTAAATAGGACAACAATTCAATTAATGTCAAATAAGTTTTTAGTGTTAAGTAAAATAATTACCAGGGCCGGCCCTAGATGGCGTAAGCGTCAAAATAAATCGCACTATGGTTTGGTTCACAGTCATTGTATATAAGCATACACAGCTGTTCAATAAATGTCTCGCTCTGAGGTACTACCGTAGTTTTATTGGAGTATCCCTGGAATCTAGGCACTTTGTACCGATATTGTACACGGATCTTAACTATTTTGTCGTGTCTATTTATATTATATAGATTTGACAATAGTAGGGCGTGACGTCATACCCATATTTCTTACAAAATGTACTGAACTTACTATTCTGACATTAACTTAAAAGATACTGATTTGACTTGACAGTCATCTACCTATTTCGAGAGGAAGATCTACTTATAGGTTCACGCTGGCGGAGGTATGCCAATAAACTCCTTGTGAGACCCTGAGTATGGTACCAAGTATGTCTAGATATCATTTAGATAGGAGACGAAGTCCATACGCCACCTGGTGGTACACCGGGAAGTGTTCTGTGGCGGTCAGTAGTGGCACTTTAGGTTCTGAGCGTAGCAATGGTAGCGTACAAATACTGTAAAAATCCATCCTGTCAACTCATGGCTTCGAATTTTTTCCGTCCGTCCGTCCGTCGTTTTAGTGAGTTCCTTAACCCTTAATAGTTATATAAGCCCTTCACTTACAGGATAGGTTACAGTGTTAAAGTATTCAAAGTACATACTTCAAATATCATATCCTGGTATCCATAGCAGAAGGTGGAGCCGAAGGGGTTGGTGGTGTTGGTGGAGGAGGCGCGGTTGAGCACGACGGGCCGCTCGGCCACGCGCAGCGCGCGCGACACCACCTCCCACTTGCTGTACGCCGTGATGCACACCGCGCCGTGCGACTCCACCAGCGAGTGAGCCTCGCACCTGCGAACGTACGCATACCATCCAAGTCATTAACTATCCCTGTGCCAAATTTCATATAAATCTGTTCAGTAGTTTTTGCGTGAAAGAGTAACAAACATCCATCCATTCAAACTTTCACATTTATAATATTAGTGGGATAGATAACAGTAAAGACTCGCGTTTAATAACTTCTTGTCTATATAAAAAGGTTGTAACTCACTTGTCCGGTTGCACGGTAAGTTCGAACTCGCAGCGGTGGTACATATTGAAGTTGTAATGTCCCGGGTAGTTCGTGTGGAGAACGAACTTCTTCACTTGATGCGTACGCGCATCGAATAACACGTCCTGGGAAAAATGTCTTTATTAACTGAATTTCCGATGGTACAAGTCTTAAAATATTTTAGATTCATTATTTCTGAGATTTAGTATAACACTATCTCAAATATCACACGGCACGGCTTGCCTGCTATGAGGGGCCATCCATAAATTACCTACCCTACCTTAGTCTACCCCTATAAGCTTTTTAGTGACGTGAGTATTATTTCCTTATCAAGACGTGAAGGATTTGTCGTAAACATTTTTACTAACAAAACAGATTGATAAAATATAGTGATTTTTTTTTGTCATAGATTAATAACTGCTTATAGAGAGTGCTGCAGCCTCACCAGTCCGAGTGTGAAGTAGTTGAAGAAGTAGTCGGAAGCGGGCGGGGGCCGGCGGCGCGCCGTGGGCCGATGGATGCGCATCTTGTCGTCCGCCTTATAGTAAGTGCGCGCCGGCGCGCCTGCGCACCACACAACACATACAACTTAGTCACACAATACAATATTCAGCAGGAGGTGTAATAAATATATTGGGAAATAATATTATAAATATGTAAAATTATATTATATTGTGTTAGACACCGGATAATTAAATTAAGGCTGATCAATATGTATTTCTTTGTTTTATAGACACATTAAAACTGAATTGAAATCACTGCCTTAGGTTTCTAATATTTCACAATTTCTTTCAGCCGAGATGCTATTTGTGATCTCTTTTACGCAAAATTGTTATTATCAAAGTAAAGTAACTTTAGTTAAGTATACACTGTTTATTTCTACATATATTTAAAAAAAGGAAATAATCATTGTGATAGGTCTAATTTGAATAAATCGACGTTTTAAGAGACAACATTACAGACGTGCATAAAGGAATTTTCTTTGATAATCTTATTTGAAAGGCAAAGTAAAAAAACTTATATCATATATAATACATAGCTATGTATTATCTAGTTATCTATACTGACCCAGCGCCGCACAGACCCTCTGCGCGCTGCTGCCGAAGCGCACGACGCGACACACGGAGCGGCCGCCGGCCCCCTCCGACACAGACCGGCCCGGACCTGCACACAACACGACAACTCTATTTATTTATTCGTAATTAAACCAAACTTATCTTTAAAGGAATCATCACGAAATAGAAGAAATATCAACACTCATCCTCTGTATATGTAAATACTTTATCTGACCCATGCAATGGCGATACTCGTCAGTGCAATTATATAAATATATTTAAGTAATATCATCACTCACCCTAAATGAAAAATTACATACAGGTTCAATGTAGACCGCTGACCTCTGTAGCCTTTCAGGCGCAATTATAAATATGTTCAAGTAGTATCAATACTCACCTTCAGCGAACGTGTACAACTTATTTAAAGTATTAATGACGTATATAGTGTTCAAGTAATATCACCACTCACCCTAGTTTAATAAGTGCACAAACGTTTAATATAAAGCGACCTCTATTGCACTTCAGCAATGTAATTTTAATTATTTACAAGTATTATCAATACTCACCTTCGATGAACATGTGCAGTTTGTGTATGGAATAAATGCTCTTCATGATTCAGCAGTACGGTTATAATCGTATGCAATTAATATCAACACTCACCCTAGATAAAAAAGTGCATACACCTTCAAAATAAACCGACCGTCGACCTCTATTGCGCTGCAGCAGAGCAGTTATAAATATGTAATCAAGACCCACCCTATAAATATGTAATCAAGACTCACCCTCGGAGAACATGTGCAGCCTAAGGCCGACGGTACTGGTGCTCGTTCGTAGCACGTCACAACGACGTAGATGCAATTGATGCCGATAACAGGATAACGGTAACTCCGGTAACGGTGCTCCGCAAACGCTACCGCTATTTGTTTGGCTAGCCTGAAGATTTAAATCCAACCGTAAAATTACCGCATATAACATAACACACAGATCTATAGTATTTTGGATAGCATCAATTGTGAACGAGCAAATTATTAAAGTTATAGGTATTGCTAATGCCGCGTTCCCATATTCAAGAAACGATTCGTTTTTCTTACGGACGGTAAATTTTCGTTGAATTTTCAAAGAAAATTTTACCGTCCGTAAGCAAAACGAATCGTTTCTTGAATATAAGAACGCGGCATAAATGATTTTACCCTTGCATTTCTTTATAAGTGTCTAGAAATGCTCAATGGCTCAAGAGATCAAAAATGCTAACGAATACCTCCTTTATCATCCTACGTAAAAAAATATTTTTTTTTTTTTTATAAAACTACGTACAAAAATCACAAATAATAAAATTGCATCATAAATTTCCATAATTAAAAGATAACACAAGTCAAAATGTTACGTCACAAGTTACATTTTTATTTTGTACATTCAGACAATACATAGAAAAAATTGGGTAAAACTTACTTGATGTTGAGATCCATAATAAATAGTAGTTCGGGACACTACCGGTGACCCGCCGTTAGGAAACTGTAGGGAGCCCAGCCCGTGAGCGTAGCCAGGCTGGAAAAGAAACAATTCAACTATTATTAATACTTGAGTGGGTATAATTACTGTATGAATATAATACAACGTTCACGAGATTGCTGAGCCTAGGTCAGAAGGGACACAGGTCTAGCCATGTGCACACTTGACATACCATTCACTTATTATTTAAAATACAGAGAATCAATAAAAAATATTTACTACTAACTGCGCCCTGCGGTTTCACCCGCGTAAGTCCCGATACCGTGAGAATATCGGGATAAAAAGTAGCCTATGTGTTAATCCAGGACTTCAGCTATCTACATACCAAGTTTCATCGCAATCGATTTAGTAGGTTTTGCGCGAAAGAGCAACAAACATCCATACATCCTCACAAACTGTCTCGTTTATAATATTAGTAGGACTATTCACACATTAAAAGGGCTGACATGTATTTAATACTCGGGACATGTCTCACTTCAAAGCAGCACTTTTCACAGAGACATTGACAAAGCGGCCATGCCAATAATGCCTGACAGATCACTTTCGATTTAAAACAAAAGGTTTTATCTTTCATGACAAATTCAAATGTTTCATCATCATCGAGAAGCAGATGGATGTCAACTAAAAATAAAGTCACTTTTAAAATAGTAGTTCATGGGAAATTGAGTAGTCTGTGTGTATGTAACACACAGACTACTCAATTTCCCTACTAATAAGGCCTACTTAGCCAGGTATTAAGCAATCGTGAACACATTACTGAATGTCACGATTCATATTCAGACAGTCTAGACCTTATTATCCGACTATATAAATGTTAATTCCAGCACAATTTCATTTTTTTTTTCTTGTAAATAAACTAAAATACAGTTATTCGCGAGGATAATACAGCTAAGATACGTATGATTTCTTTTTCGTAACATTACGAGGATAGGCACAAGAATACGGCCAACTGAATAGAATACTGGTCTCACACTTAGGGTTTTATAGTCGCGACATCAGGACTGTCGCACGCAGCCATAAAACCCTTTAAACACACTTTTTAAAGAAGCCCGTACTTGAGATTTTCTGCTGAATGAAAATTATTGTCCTTATGATTTAATGTCCCCACTGCCTCCCTTGACGAGATAATACTCGTGTTAAACCAAACGGAAACAAAACCAGACCAAATTGTTTTATAGAACAAATAGATCTAAATGAAATACAACATGTACCTAATTTATTTTCAAAATAAACAAAGTGTAACAGGATCAAGACTGTCCCGACTTTACGTGCTTCAGGTGAAAGCTAACTAAGGTGCCCAGTAAAATAATATTAATTGAAACTGTGAAAGCTACAATAAATAGTGACCGATTGAAGGTTGGGTTTCGGTGCAATATTGTTTCGGTAGAACACTAATAAAAATGTTTGTATTTAAATGTCAATTTATAACCTAACCTAAGTAACCAGGGCCAATATGGTAGAAGGACATGTTCTGTCCACGACTTGCACCGAGGATCCTTATTAGTTCTTGCACTCTAAAGTTTAGCTGGGAAAAGCCTGCGACTAGAACATTACGTCTCCATGATTTACTTTCGCAAGCTGCAAAAAGTGATTTGAGCTGTGACAAGAACTTCAGAAAGCACAAAATACATTAAATAACCGTCTGCATCACTTGAACTCAACCAGTTTTCAAAGGTGAGCGACCCAAAAAGTTAAAAATAAAGGTGGCCTTAGTTTTTACCTAACGAAACGAACCTTCACACTTTTGAATTGACGGCATTAAGATATATAAGAAAAATGGTTTAACATTATTTAAATCTCTTTTTAAATGTAAAACTGAAACGGGAAAAATAGTTTCTCCATAATCATCTTGTTCTATTACACTTTGTATATTTTATTCTAAACAAATTTAATAAACCCGCAAACGATCTCTTATGTTTTTTCCAAGCATTGAATATAAAAAATTTAAACTTCAAGGATGATGGGGACATCTACTGCGGAAGGAAGAAGCATCAGATCGAGGCCAGTCACTGCTTAACAGACTTATAAGCTTATCAGACTACGGCCTTAATGAAGGGATAAAAGAGTATTTCAATATTTAAAGGCCGTTTTGCATATGAACCGAGCTTACACAAGTTACATGCAATTTCTCAAAATGAAAGCGAACCTTAAAAATAGTATACTTTAAAGAGGTAATTCTCAGAAATGAGAAGGCGGAATTTCTATAAAAAGACAAGTACCTTAGAAACCAGGGCCAATATGGTACAAGGGCACGTTTTGCCCACGCCTCGCCACAGAGTATCCTTATCAGCTCTTGCACTGTACAGTTTATATGACTGCTTTTATGTTAGCATATTTTAATACTTGCCATTTTGGGAATTGACCATTGAGAATTGGCTAGTAATAGAATCCACCATTGTGCGATTTAGCTGGGTACTTATGGTATTAGTAATTTTGAGAAATGGTCTTGCATATCATTTTGAGAATTAGGCATTCTGCGTAGGTTTGAAACGAACACCGTAAGGTTCTAGACGGTTCGAGTTCTTCGAATGAACTTGCCGTTACACTTGGTGAGGTGAGGTTGCGGACGAATTGCGAATGGTGAAAGTGTCTTTTTGATAGCTTCCAGAAAAGATTTGCCAAATAAAAGGTATTTACGCCGGATGCGGTGTCGTTAAAATTAAATATCATTACAAAAGAGACATAAGATGATTGTTCACAAATCAATTAAATTTATTTAGTATTATGATAATGTACGACAATATATAATTTTATACCTCAAGGTTGCCGCAAGCAGGTCCTAGATGGCTCACCTCAAACTTGCTATCAACAGGGAAATAGAAGGAAAGTCCTCTAAAGTTGAGCGCGAACAGGTGGCGCTGCGAATCGTAGAGGCCGGGGTGAGTCGCGCCGAAACAGTGTTCCACCTGCTCGATACTCGGCGTGATCTCCGGTGAATTGAAGCACATACCACTAAAGACAACATCAAATATAATATTAATAAAACAAAAGTAATTTTTTTTAGTAAAAAGAAGTTGACGTCAGCAGGAATGCTTTACTCCTTTCCACGCCACCAGACATTTTTCGAGCGGTTTCACCCCAATGGTTTATATTTTATAACACGCTTATATTATATCCTACCTACATATATGTACATATATATATAGTCGTCAAATGACATCCTTAGCATAGAAATAAAAAAAAAACGAAAAGATTTGAAACATGAAAGCTTACGCACCAATGATAGGCAAATGTTTTTTTATTTTTAGTAATAGTCCAAGATCCCAGGGCCGCCAGACGTCACGTATTTTCTGACGAACGAAATGTGGACGATTGTATAGTGTCAGTATGTACTATGATCGCATGCCTACCTGCTAGCTTGGTTAGACGGCCAATTTTACATAAAAACATTACTTACCTCACCTATATTCTCCTAGCTGATTTTCACGTTTATTTTAGATAATATCGTTAAAAATAAGTCGACAATACCCCCAGACACTTTCCGTCGGCCGTATTGCTTAACAGACGCTTTAAAGCTCCCAAAATAATTACTTAACTTCACGTAAATTTTAATGTTTCATTTTTATATATGTTTTCGAACGGGGTCGTTTTTATATATGTTCGCCAGACAACTATTTTAAAACCTTTTACAAGAAGACAGACCGATCCAAGGGGCCAATCATCCCCTAAACTTAATTTTAATTCCTCTGTGGCTACCCACAGCGCGAGAGCATTATCCACGCGCATGAGACAGTGATTGCGCTGTTAAGGCCGTGAAAATTAATTTTGCAGATATTTGATAATTTTTAGAACTTTTGTTAACAAATAAGAAAAAAAAATTGATATGTAATAATTAAAAAAAAATAAAAATGCAATTATTTAAAATAAGACTAAAGTTAGCCAACGTCTTTTTTTATTTTATTATTTAGAACTAAAAAATATTTGAAAAAAATTTCACTTATAGTTTTTCAAGTTTTTTACAAATGAAATGTTTCTTTTTTTTGTAATAATTTATCAATTACAAAATTACAATTGCAATTAGATTCTATATACAACTTACAGCTTTACGTGAAGTTAAGTAATTATTTTGGGAGCTTTAAAGCGTCTGTTAAGCAATACGGCCGACGGAAAGTGTCTGGGAGTATTTTCGACTTATTTTTAACGATATTATCTAAAATATACGTGAAAATCAGCTAGGAGAATATACGTGAGGTAAGTAATGTTTTTATGTACCTTCATTACCTGATACCTGGAAATTGGCCGCCTAACCAAGCCAGCAGGTAGGCATGCGATCATAGTACATACTAACACTATTCAATCGTCCACATTTCGTTCGTCAGAAAATACGTGACATCTGGCGGCCCTGGGATCTTACTCTATAATACCTATCGCTGGTTTGCGAGAATAGCGACGGAACTAAAAATGAATGATTTTAGGGAATGGCAATGAATTTGTGATTTCCGCTAGAGGGTTTTGTCTCCAATATATAATGAACTTGTCGCTTTCTAATTAATGTTAGCACGAAATCGGCGTTGCATCTTTGTTCACGATAAAATATCAAAGATTTATGGTATGATTTATTTTGAATTACGTCGATATTCTCGCAAACCAGCACTATGTATTGTTGATATTTTTGTTTTAAAGTTAACTTGCACTTAATTGCATAGTTGCTAGAGTTTCTTTTTGTTTAAAAGTCTCCAATGAGTGAGCATTCTGTACGGTAGTACTATTATCTTTTATGTGACAAATGTAAACACAGAATATCATTGTATTTGTACTAATAGTATTTGTTAAACATCTATCTTTATATTCCACTGATCACGTTTCACTATATAATTTGATAAAAATACCGAAATTGTACCCGCAATTCGTATGTATTTACTAAAGGTTCTGAACAAGGAAATAATATCATTCCTAAAGACTAAATGGATCACTTTTCATCTCAGCTAACGATTTACAAATTTCATTTTCTATTAGAAAAGTGTTTTTTTTTTTAATAAACTTGAAATATATTAGAAAACTATACATATAGGTAAATCCAGTGCCAACATATTTATACCCGGAATATTTAGAAAGACAAAATAACACAAACATTTATTTATTTACAATCAGTGGAAACAGTGAACCCATTTTATCTCTCAACTCTATCAGCACTTCAGTGTGTTTGAACTCGTGACGATGTGTCGTACGATTATCGCCTGTTGCCATGAATTATCATTTCAATGTCATCTATTAACTAGAATATAAGTTTGAACATTGAAGAAATTTATTTAAAGTATGTTGTTCACTAGATAAAATTAGTTTACCTACTCTCGGAGATGGAATAATTATAATAATAATATTATTATTAATGCGAAAATGAGTTTGTTTGTTTGTTACGCTACAACGACCTAACTACTTACTCAATTGATTATGGTGAAATTGTGTATATACAGAGTCAGGGGTACCGAAAAGGACTGTTTCCGAGGGATAGTGAGTTAATTAATAAAATCGATGCGAACAAACCCGCGGACGAAAGCTAATTGCATTATATTTAAAGAGACGTAATAAGAACAAAACATTCAAAAGCTTTATCGCGATTGGCTATTCGTTGTATTGTTGGATCGCGATAAAAGACCAATCACGTAATTATTGTTTGGATTTTGGTATTTTACACAGATTGAGTTGAGATACTCATCTTAACTCAGTCGACACCCATGTTTTTTTACTCCGTGCCTGTCCCAAACAAGTCCGTGTACTAAAGACAACAAAAGTTAATAAAACAAGAAATGTCTTTGCAAAAAAAGTATTCACTTGCAGAGTGGAAAGCTTTGATAAAACATCCACTTAACTTACAACTTACTTACACCTTAAAAGGACAATCGGGACCCTTTTAGGATGATTTCGCTGTCCGTCTATCTGAATGTCTGTTAATACTTTTTCTTCTTCAATTAATATTAAATAAGTAGCCCTTAGATTGGCTCCTTGGAAGAGAGAATAAGTGGAAGAAATAAACTGATAATAGCATTTTGCGCACCAAGTGAGAGACCAAGAAACAGGCTTAACTCGTGAAACAGCGAATACTACACCGACAAGAGCGCATATTTTATATTAAAATTTAACCAGGGATACTAAATTACACTCGTATACTTTGCCGTTCCCTTACCAGAAGTCCTTCTGTTACCCTATTTACTTTTGTGTCTTTATCATATTAATAGTATAATATTTGATTTCACTTATTTCATAAAGAAGAACATTACAATCAGCTAGCGCCGTCCCGCCGCTATCTGACCCAGCCTTTAGCGAAATATAATTTAATTAAACGTCGATAAATACGAGGATGTTTTTATGTTTCTTATCTCAAATTATATTTGGGTTTAGCTACAATATAAATAATATAGAAGAGACACTTACCTATATCTAAGCTTAACTAATTTCATATTGTAGATCTCTATAACTTTGAGTCGTTGCGCCACAGGATCAAATATTAACCGAATGCCGTCCTGTGGCATATTTATTACTAGGTCTACTGACAACGGATTCTGAAAAATAAATAACATTTTATTAGTACCAAAAATAATAACAACCTACTTGATTTTCTACAAGTACGGCACTGCACAGTCTGATTAATTCACTTTGCCCCTGAGATGTTGTTGAGCCGATCCTAGCCTATCGTTAAGACTAAAAAGCCAGGAATATTAGACATGCCGATTATTCTGTATTAATAATATGCGAATGATTAATAATAATAACTTGAGACACCTCACACACGCCCAGCTTATCCCAAACTAGGCAGAGCTGTACTATGGTAACCAGAATACTAGAACTTATATTTTTCTAAATACATACATATTAAAGATAAATGACAGCCAGACACAACAAATGATCATGTTGTTCACAATTATTTGTCCTAGGTGGGATTCGAACCCTCAACCTCTGGCTCAGTAGTCAGGATCACTAACCACTAGACCAACAGGCCTGTAACATCATCATCAGCCTATCGCCGACCACTGGTGGACGAAGGCCTCCCCAAAGAATGCCAGCTATCCCGGTCTTGGACAGCCCGTATCCATCCACTGCCAGTCACCGTCTTCAAATTGTCGGTCCATCGTGGCACAGGGCGCCCTACACTACGTTTGCCTAATCGCAAATAGGCCTGTTTGCCGCTGTAATAAAAAATAGGGACAAACTGGGTTCTTATATATTTTGAACCACATGGCATATCTCTTGCAGCAGCATATTTGTGTCTGCGATAGCAGAATATTTGCATTGCTGCGACCCTGACCGAAAACCATTTGGAACGGAACGCAAAAACCCTACTCCTCTCTCGAGAAGATCGCGCGAGAGCGAAGAGAAGGTTTCATAAGCACCCCATTTGCTCTGACGTTGAGTTTACTTTCTACTGCTTTCGTTAACCTGTGGAAATGAGAATGTATTCGTGTATATAACCTTCCGTAGAATAGTTCAACTATCTAAAGTAGATTGCATTTGAGGTAAGCAACTATAAGGTACAGCTATAGTACTCGGGAGAGAAACTCCACAAAGTATATTTTAAAGCATTTTTTTCTCTAATCTGTAAATATTTCAAAGGTCATGGTCACCTGGGCACCTTAGGCCTGGTCGCGTACAGATTGTATTGTGTGTAGGCGTTCGAGTCTCGACTGTGTTACTAATGAGCACACACATTGCTCAACATCGCCTCAGTTACATTGAAAATGATTAGGAATGAAGTCCACTGGCACATATATGTATAACTACGTAGACAGAGCAACGAATCTGTCTTTAAAAGCCCTTGGGCACAAATAATATGCCGAGACGAGGGCGCTGTGTTCCGCGCGTGCCTCTTTGAATTAAAGGGGACAAGACAACCGCAAACCACGCCACGGTAGGATCGCCTGTTGTAGAACAGGTGGAAAAGTCTGCCCAGGTCCACTGGGTCCACACCCTTTCTAGGTTACAGCTGAAGCCCCGGCACTAAGATACCGAGACGGAACACCGTGTGGTTTTATTCGGTCTAAAAAGGCACAATATAAATGTTAGACAAAACTAATAGTTAAACTTACCTGATCACTATAAAGTACTTGTACTCCTCTTATTGTGCCCACTTGACTTTGTATGATGGCAACTGACTGAGAGAAATGCATCCCTGAAACATTGAAAATTAAAATATTTTAGTATACTACATCGCCATCAGGACTTTATAAACTGTCTCACTACTGGACATAATGTTCTTCTCATTATTAATGCGGTTAGGTGACAGGACACACAGTGACAGACAGAGCGTGTGAACTAGTGTTGATTAGCAGACACGTCATAAATCTTGGAGAAAACCCTTCACCTAATCTTGTCCTCCATCATTAAAATGTTTTTTTTCCGGCGGTACCTAATCGAACATTAAAATCGGACCACCGGCGGTGAGAAGCCAAAAGATACACCACTCGGCTACTATGATATTATACTGACTATCTTATTATCACTTTTTAATAAAACGTATTTAAACACTCACTAGCTTTCAATCATTCAATGGAACTTTAGATAGACCATCCTCTATGTATTGTCAGCATACGTATCCTAGGTTGTAACAAGGTATTTGATAAAAATATTTTACCTAAATATGTTATACCTTTGCCGAACATGTTCCGCCCTTCTACAATACGTCGACTAACGAAAGAATTATGTTTAAACCAAATTGAAACTAGTTTTTAGAGTTCCGTACCCAAAGGGTAAAAATGGAACCCTTTGGGTACGATTAAGACTCCGTTGTCCGTCCGTCTGTCTGTCCGTCTGTCTGTCCGTCTGTCACCAGGCTGTATCTCAGGATCCGTAATAGGTAGACAGTTGAAATTATCACATAATGTGTATATCTATTGCCGCTATAACAACAAATAATAAAAATAAATTAAAAATTAAAGGGGGCTCTTCTACTAGAGACGTAATTTTTTGGCTTATATTATTAAATCTTGTACAATGGTGCGGAACCCTTCATGCGCGAGTCCGACTCGCTCTTGACCGGTTTTTTTCTTAGTTTAAGATATTATGTAAAGATTGATTTTAAGCGATTGTGTTCATACTAAGCATGTTTATTATTTATACTCTTATGTATTTTCTACTATTTCCTTCTTTTTGTGCTCTCGTTTTTAAGATGTAGTGTGAACCATTGATATGCAAGCTATAATAAGTAAAATAAGCGATAAGGCAGGCAAAACTATTGGTAAAACAATCCAATTATTATAGTCCGATTTGCCGCCAAAGTTGCGATCTGTTAAAACGTAGGTGTTTGATGCAAATCGATCGAAATGTCTGCCAATCAAAGGTAAATAAACGCTAGGTACCTTAATCTTAAAGTGCACTGTTCATTTGGTATTAAAGGATTTGAAATTATAACATATTCCTGCCGTTATCGAATGTTAGTCGTCGACAAATTACCTTTCAGGTCATGACATCTTTTACAAAAACCATATACCTATATTCTTGGCCTTTCTCTATTCTTAAAGCCACATACATACTAAATATTCTGTTTCCAATAGTCATTCCATTCATTTGTCATCGTATGGAAATGTGATGGCAACACTGAGTTATTATTACTACCGTATGGAGTAGACACCGCGGAGAAAAAGTTTGTACCACGAACTGCGGCCTCTGCACGCAGTGCAAACAAATCTTTGTAGCAGTTTGTTGGGCGACACGCGTAAACGCCATGAAAATTACGGCGCTTAGGACCTTACGCTCGCGAGAAAACTACAACTCAAAAACGATCAAGCGCTGCTTGTTAATACTGGAGGATTTGACTACAAATTATTGTTTTAGAGCTGCAGCGCTTTTTAGTTTTAATTTAAATAAAAACGAAACATGTAGTTTGTTCTGAGTGGCTTCTCTAGTACATAATATCTCGATGGATGGCAATCCCATTACAAGTCCATACTATATCCACAAACACGCGTTTCTCACCTTTTGGGTCACTGTTGTCACTTTTAGACTTCATCTGATATACATTCCTTATCTTATCCAATCCTCTCAATAAACACACATACTTACATTAAACACTAAAGGACACATGGAAATTTATTAAATCTAAATAATTATTCACAAAATTCTCCGAAGGGGCAGATAAATGTCTTTTAATTCCACATTGAGCTACATGTTTTTTAACACACTTTTATTAGCTTCACTTATTATAACTAACTAACTAACTAACTGTCGAATTGAAATGAAACTTGTATGTATATGCAGTTTGTCTGGCAATAGGTACTATAATTTGGAATCATGGAGCTGATCTGATGCTGGAGCCAGGAGGTGGATAGTGGAACTCTTCAGTGGCTACTAGTAAACCCCTCGAGTTGGGGCTCATATGATTCGTTTTGACGAGTCCAACAGATTGGGCTTAGTAACGATGATCTGATGATGAAGCCGGGAGGTGGACAGTGGAACTATTTTTTATTTTTAAATTCGGTTCGCCATTAAAACGTGTTTCTCTAGTTTTACTAAACTATGAACATTTATTATTTTTACGGAACTAATAAGGAGATAGTGTGTTGCCATTTCAAGAATAGAATAGAATATTCTTTATTGTACACCATACATTAAACTACAATAATTGATCTTAAAATTAATGTTATTGTTATGTACAATGGGCGGTCTTATTGCTAAGAGGCATCTCTACCAGACAACCTTAGGATGGATTTAATGACTGAATTAAGTGATAGCTGTAGTGCAGCTAATAAGTATTGCCTAGCAGAAAAACTAAGGACCCCACTATCATGTCTAATATAAATGCCAAATAGATATGTCTAGATAATTTGGTCCCGTGGTATTAAACTACGGGACCTTATCTATATTATACCAACATTTTAGACGTCTTATATGCCACAAAGAATTGAATATTCTGTATGATTGTATGTAATAGTCTGTGCGGAAAGAGAACCGTCGTAGGATTTAAGGTCGTAGCAGTGCTAAATTACCTTTTTACACTGTTACGTCATTATTGTTTACTGTATTGTACAGTATTGTTTACTGTCGAATTATAATGACGTAACAGTGTTATCAACATAACAAAAAAGGTAATTTAGCACTGCTGCGACCTCAAATCCTACGACAGTTCTTTTTCCGCACAGACTAACAACAACTGAAAATTGATCAACATGACATTAAGCACTACAAAAGTTATATTGTATCTCACTTAACATACTTTTAATTATTATTATTTTGATACCATCATCTAAATACGCGTGTGACTACAATCTTACTAATATTATAAACGTGAAAGTTTGTGAGGATGGATGGAGATGTTTGACAAATAGTTTACGACCTGGATACTCTTTACCGTGGTAAATGAGGCCCACTCGGGCGAAACTGGTAAGTGTCTATTTAGAGCGGATTAGTGATCATAAATGTTGGTGAAACTACAAAGAACAGAACAGCTAGTATGCCTCAAGATTAAGATACAAACAAAAATGTAATGATACACATATCTGAAATAGGAGACTTTCTACAATACAATCAAGCAGTAGTCTAGTACATATCGTTGTGTGTATTATAATGGGAACAGCGAAAAGATGTCATCAAGTCTGCTGCCAAAAAAAGTTCGTTGAAACATAAAGATATCATTTAGACGCATCACGTTTGGGGCATGCTCACTCCTCACAGGCATAAAGATAAATCGGTGTAGTCGATAACCGTGGACGGTTCGTCTTATTTCTACACGCGCTGATAACATCTGTTGACCAACATATATTTATAAAATGTTGTCTCCTTTACATAAAAACATACCTAGTGTTTGTTTTGATGTGAATTTGTTATTGTAGCCACTGTTATCATTGCTTTTTCAATCACTGAAGGTGATTGAAAAAGCAATGATTGAAGTTACCATTGCCTGATTTTTTCTCAATTATCGGTTTATTGTGTTGTGAGTTTTTTTTTGTTAAGAAAGTGGATCATACGTTACTTGTACTCTTGTTAATTCCTCAAACTAAGCTAAATGCTTGTGTCGGAGCGGTTGCGGATTTGACTTCGAACCTGCAACCACTCGATCGCAAGTTTTTTTTCAACTACGACTTTGCCATTATAAGTACCAGTTGTAGGGTTGTGAGATGGGAAGACTGTCTGACTGAAGTCGGGATTTTGGGATTATTGTCAGGACAAATAAATGGATATTACAATTTACAAATCAAAATGTTACTTTTCATTAAAATTAAAATAATGTTAAAAAAACAACTTTTTGTTACATTAATGCCGCGTTCCAATAAACAAGAAACTATTCGTTTTGCTTACGGACGGTAAATTTTCGTTGAATTTTCAAAGAAAATTTTACCGTCCGTAAGCAAAACGAATCGTTTCTTGTTTATTGGAACGCGGCATAAGAGCATTATGATGCATGTTTAGGGTTACTAATAACTAATATACACTTTTTTTACGTTGCAACATGTACTTGTCAACATTCGATTTCACTGAATTCACCAATTTTGATCCTTGAGAAGTACTCAGAAAACTTTTAAAATTCAAACAATAATTAGACAGATTTTTTATGTAAACTTCAAAATTCAGAAACTGCGCGATAATTACGAATTTCTGTTTTGTTAAAACACTTTACCAGAAGCTGTTTGTCCGGACATTTTGCATTTCGTCGGAATTCTGAACATCACATAAAATGTCGGGACAATCAAGACGAATCCCGAACATCTGGCAACCCTGGTTGTAGCCGACTGAATAAAGCTAGACTTTCGCAACTTATATGCCTATTAAATGTGTAATCCCAGTAATATTTATAACGATACCTTTACTAGATGGTCACAGGTGAATCGCACCGTCACCGGATAGGTCCAATTAGATCGAAACGTCTGGTAAAGATCTTATTTTCATACACACACTATTCGAAGGTTTTACCAGCCTGATTCAAAGCAATATTTTTGCATTATAGATTACAATAACATCACTACGTACAAACTTAACACGTGTCGAAGTACGGGCCACGGGTAGTAAGTAGGTAATTTGAATTCTTATGAGTTTTTAATTGTCTCTTAACTACTCACGTAGGCAGCACGATCTTTATCGCAAATATTGCTGTTTATTTAATGAACTGATCTGGTTTTTTTGGGCTATTGTATCGTTGATCGTCTAAGGGCCAACACAGAGCGGAAAAATGATCAAGCACTTTTGAAATTTGAATACAATATTAACCATATCCTATTAATGATATTGTCGAAAGTTCACGCGAATGTTACACATTGAAATAAAACTATAACGGATTCTATCAAGATTTATTTGGTGTTATTTTACTTTTTACACTGATCCCGACGTTTCAGTTGCTTTTCAGCAGCATGGTCACGGGTAGACTAAGATGGTGGTCGTCTCATGTATCGAAGTGCAAAGTTATCTCAAAGTACCCGAGGTTTGTTGATTGTTGGTGTTACTATTTACGCAGAATGAAAGGTTCAATGACAGTAGAGGAAGCTCTTTGCATTTTGCATTAAAAAAAGACAACTCCCGCATTAGAAATTACTCCTGTGTCGCGGGGGACTTTACAAACATAGAAATAACGGACACAAAGAACACCCAGACTCGGGTGGGAATCGAACCCACGACCTATAAGCATAGCGGTCAGGGTCACTAACCACTAGACCAACAGGCCAGTCAAATGTACGAACAGGGGGACCTTCATTACCCAGCAGAGAATGAAGTAAGACTCCGAATGATGATGGTGATTATTTATTTCTTTTGAACCCTCTAATTTACTGAAACTTGTTTTGATTAACATGTTAAAATAGAAGATGACATTTATTCGTTGAATTCGAAACGGATACCTATTGAAAATAGCGACGGCCCAACACTATAAACACCGTTCATTTTCATGTACTTTTCCAAACTCAAATAACATCAATAAAAGTATCTAAATGTGGTTAAAATGATTTGAGATAAGTAATTATCCTAAATCATCTTAATATCTAATGGAAGTCATTAGGTAATTAGAAATATCTACACAAAGTATAAACCTACACGTAAATAGGTATAAAAATATCCACTAATTGCCATTTTCTAACGACAGTAATTATTTCCTGAGTGTGCGTGAACAGCGTGTTCTATTATAAGTCATCTGTATAAATAGAGATGTCGACGGATACCTACTTTGTTTCCATGATGCAGTTGGAAATATAACATGGCCGGAACAACAGCGTTACAACGGACGCATTAGAATTGAGATAGCAAATGATATTATACACCTAATTTTAAGAACATACATACACTCACGTACTTAAGAAACGTATTGAACACTCGTATTTTCCCAACTATAATCAGGTAACACTCACGTAATATGTGGCAATCCTATAGCCGTTAACCGATAACTTGGGGAACTAAAGATGAGAAAATTTGGGATATATTGAAAGGGAAAGTAGATAAGAAGGAAAAGTAATGGAAGGAAAGGGATATTGATTGTACGGATGGATTGGGAAATCTTAAACAATAGTTAGGGCAGGTCAAAGTCAGGGTCGTTCCGGATGTCGTAATAAAGCTGTTCCCGGATCCCTCCTACTTAAGGCGCAGTACGGCACACCGTGTGGTTTTAGTCGGTTCGATTCCGACACACCGCCCCACCGAAAACGGCGTGACGTGACGGCCCGAGGGGGCTTCCACACGCACAAAAAAAAAAAAAAAGGTCAGAGTCAGGGTCGGGTAACTCAAACTGACAGCCGGAAAATCCGAGCACTCTAAAATAAACGAAGGTTAAGAAGTGAAAAGAAATGTATTACTGATATGTGGGGATTATTCCCTTCAGCGAAAAAAAATTATAAGAGCAGTTCCATTAAGTGCACTAGGCTGACCAAGTTTCTGGTGAGTTTTTACTGCCTACTGTATGGAACCACACGCCTAGCACATGTTCTAATTTGTTTCATCCTCACCTATCAGTGCCGTTCAAAGTTGGCACAGATAAAATTGAAACTAAAGTTGTTTATAATGTTTTAATATGTGCAACATGAACATGCGTATTCATCTTTATATTAGTGTTTTGATGGCGGTATAGATAAATTAATTGTGAAACATGTTAAGTTATGCACAAATGTATAATGCTCTAAACGGGCAATACTTGTAGTACAATTTATAACACATTTACAGCCAGACTATGCAATATACGACAATGGCTCGGCCAGGTAGCCACACATTTTTAGTATGGACACAGATAAGATAATTGGTATTGACGACCATTTTTTATGTGTTGCTGGCACTTTACAGGAATATCGCATGGGAATCGAATATACTGAGATATTGCCCGACCAGCTTTTTGTTGTCCAGTTATGGGGCATAAGTGCATCCGCGTTGACATTGCCGTCTGTAAGACGCCGTGATGTATTGTAAACTCGTCAATTTTAGATGAGGATGAGGGAGTACCTCATTTTACCTCGTGAGGTACTCGCGAGGTACACCTTATTTGAGGTAAGGAGTTGCTTGGCACGAAAACCGTCGGCTTTAGTTTTCACCTTACACACACGCATCGCGCCTCAAGAGTGAGACGGACGTGAGGTCCAGCGATCAGGCCGTCCGGCGCGCTTCGTTTACAATTGGAGTCATCTCAAATCATGTCATCTCTCTCACACACGAGGGATGAAGTGCGAATTAGGTGGTTCCAGCGCGGCCTCAATCTCGCGAGAACGAGGGACAAGAACCGAATGAGGTGGTTCAATGTTGAGTGGTGGTTCAAATTTGAGTAACTCTTTCAATTTGCCGCCACGCGTACCTCAAATAAATGAGGCAACTCGTGAGTGAGGAACGCATCACTAATGTGTTATCATATTACCTCTGTGCTTTGAGTTTATAGACCGTCTACAATACAAACATACATGAGCCCGGTTTATATAGATTGCCGAGATATATATTTTTCAGGCATAATCTGCATTAAAATATTAGTGTGCAGTTAATGCAGTTATCAATATTGCAGCCAAATATTGCAATAAAAGTAGGTATTCTCCTTTTAAACGCACCTACTAATATATTTGAACTACAATCAGAGTAGCAGCATTGACGTCTGCCAATCTATCGTAACTAAACCTAATCTATCTGCCTGATCAGGATTTGCCTTGTTCTATTGACATTTCGTATGACCGCAAAATATACGAATTCTTTCGACGCGGAACAATGTGAATAAAAAAAGCGCGCATCACCGACGCCGAACGCCCGCGTTAGTGAATTATGTATTCCGTGCTTGCGCTACACGCAAGGTTCATGGGTAGCTTAATTCTTTGTTGTGTTTTTAATAGTTCTCATGAATCTAAACAGAGCAAAGCCAGTACTTAAAGTATTCTATTGTATATTGTAGTACAATTCTTGAATTTGTGAAGATTATTATTTCAAGTTCGTGAAAATTTATTGTCAAAATAGTTTTTTAAATGTAAAATGTTGGAGCCGACCTTATTATTACGCCGACTCATTTGTACAATACGATCGTTTACGTACATTAGGAACATGCATGATAAAACTGTAGCCTGTTTGTTTTAAATATTTTATCGAGTATCCGGAGGGTGCTTTAACTGTTGAATGTTTTATCATATTTCCCCTCTGAGAACTAAACATACTGTAACATGCGGTGTGCCAACGGTGTGGGAAATACCTAAACACGTCTTTACTGGCGTTTAGTTAAAGCGTTTTGCAAGCGTCCATAGGCTACGATAACTGCTTACCATCAGGCGGGCCGTATGCTTGTTTGCCACGGAAGTAGTATAAAAAAAATTAAACAATTTTCTTTAGGTTAAATAAATTTGTGTTGATGGGAGCGTTCGATGAGGAACAAGTTCATTTGACAACTAAATTCAACCAAGGGTTATTGGTTTGTGTATCCCACATATACCCATAATCCAGGGTTGAAAGAACCTATTCGATAGTGAATGGTTAGATATCGATCGATAAAAAAAAATATGTTCAAAGTGGAATAGGTCTTTTTAAAATACAGCGTTTATGTGACACCGTCGCGTCGCAAATAGTTTACAAAAACGTCTTTCTTGGGATACTTATCACAATGCAAAAGTCAGTTTCATCATAAAAATGCGAGATTAAGGATTTACAGTTAATAGTTTGATTTTGAACTACGCAGTGTAACGCGACACGTGTACGTGTGCGGTACGGTGAATGACCTTCAGCGCACGGCGCCGTCGAAGAAGCCGATTGCATAAATGTCAAAAACATAAACGTTGCAGGTTTTGGCCGTATCGGGTATTTACTGTTTTTTTTTTGTGAAAAATGTTCTGTTTACTCATTGTGATATCACTTTACAGAAAAAAAAATTATGAATTTTCCGGGAGAAATATCCAATGATTTGCCACTCAGAATGATGGTCTGAATACACTATTTCAGGATTCGGTACGGTGTCCCTGTACCTATATAAACTTTACAAAACTTTATAAAAAACTTTTTTCAAAAATAACTTAGAAAATAAACCATATACGTAAAAATTGTGGGAGTACAAAAAGTTAGTGTTGTCATTTACAAAAAGATGACGTTAGGGTTGTTTTCTGTGAGAAGAATTAATCTAAATATATTTAAAAACCAGTTATGTGCCTATTACTTTACTTTTGTGAACAAATGAAGTTTTAAATAAACCTAGACTAGGTATTTACTAAGTAGTACGTAGATGAAACTTATATTAAAGAAAACTATTTTATTTCATAATCTCTGCTTAGATACTTTAATCTCTAAGGAGATATGCATTTGGCATACGTTAGTGTGAACCTTGGAATGAAACTATCTCTTTTAGGTGTTTAGCTAGGTAGGTATATGCGAATCAAATCGCGGAACCCTACTTCTTTTTTCAAAATAAAAGTATCTTAAGTTACTCCTTATAACACCAGCTATTTGTCAGTAACAGTCCCGTGTAAATCGGTCCACCCGTATCGGAGATTAGCCGGAACAAACACACAGACAGACAAAAATGTAAATTTTTTTTTTGTATACCAAATGTACCGTGTAAACATTCAGATAGATTTAGTAAAAAACTGTCATTATGACATTACAAACGGACGCTTCAAATACAAAAGATGTTTATCAGTTGTTGTGGTCCTAATAAATAAATATAATATACTTATGAAAGCTAAACTTGACCTTAACAGAACTTGTAATACCTATAGGTGACATGCATTTCTTTCTAATTAATAATATAATCTAACCACTAAAATACGGGAAACATAATTTAGGACAACAAAAGTCAGCATTTGGTAGGTACCTACTAATAGGTAGACGTGAATTTCTTTACTTTACATTAAGTTTCGGATCCCTGTTATTATTATAAGAGCCAAATATCATGCAATATGCGTTTGCCTTCATTTTTGTTAAGTAATTTTTAGTATTATGCATTGTGTAATAGGTAATATAATTATCGTAATTTGTAAGCGACGAACGAACGAAGCGACGTAGTAGCGCGTGAATGAGTATCGAAGTGACGTACTACCGGGCTGGCGCGTGGCTGCCCACTGAATTTGGTCCGTCTCGACGACGCTGCTAGGTACCTGTAGCTTCATACCTACTTAGTGGAGTGGGCCTAGCCTGGCATTAGTGTGAAATCAGTACCGCCCTTGAGCCCTTTCATCGTTGACCTTTATAAAATGAAGGGTTTGAGAAATATGAAACTTACATGAGCTTATAGGCTATAAAATTCTCTACAAAATGGTTTTTTTATGATCTCTCTAGTCCAAAATACAACCGAGAAAATATCAAAAGACCAAACGCATTTTTTTTTATTTCGGAGCAACAGATTTTGGAGCAGAGAAATGCGTATACTATACATAGTATTCTCATCATTGGCACCTGGTCAGTGGCGGAGCTGGGTAACCAATAAACTAGGGCCCCAACTAAACTATTTAAAATCGTTTGTTCCGAAGTCGACGGTACTCCAGATTTGTCGTAATCTAGATTCGTCGTACTCTATATTCAAGTTATCAAGTACGCTATTTAATAAAAATAGTGGTTTAGAGTTACAACTCTAGTACAAACCTGATAACTTCTGGTTCTAAACAATCTGGTTTATTTATATTCCGAATGTGGGCGAAATTTTCACTAGTTCAATTTATAGTTTGTAAGTTAGAGTACGAGGGGCCCCCTGAGCTTGGGGCCCCGGGGCACTGCCCCGTCTAGCCCTCCGGTAGCTACGCCACTGCACCTGGTGAAGGGGTCTTGTGTGTGTGTATTATATATGTGGCATCTTCCCCCTCACAAACGCAACGCGCGGCGAGACCAATATCTTCCCGCCGAGCATCCATAGCTAAATAATAAATACAATAAGGATTTAACATTATATATTCTTTTTTACTTTTACTCTTTTTTTCTTATGAGGGGTTGTTTTTAAGAGATATTAATTTGCAAATAAATGTTTTGAGATAATGAACTCAAAAAAAATAATATTTTGTTTTAATGAAGCATTATGGATACTTTTTTATTTAACTATAACAGGGGTGGTTTTTAGGGGATGAAAACTAATTGTAACAATTTTCTTAAGTTGTATACGATTTAAATATACTAATTTATGTAAACAAGAAATTAAACAATTAAAAATGTTTTTTTTTTTCAATTTTATTACAAAATGGGTGTTTTAAAATGGTATAAAGAATAAAATAGGAGTGGAAAACTCGCAAATAGTGTTTCAAACTATAAAACTATATTTAATCAAAAGCTATATACATTTTTTCATTCGTTAAATGCCTAAATTTATGAATTTATCAATTTCTGTCAATTAGGGGTCGTTTTCACCCCTAAGAGCCATTAGCACACAACGGCATAGGGTAGATTTTGAAGTGGAAGGTAAGTAAAGCTTAATTCCAAGCTTCATCACGCTACGGCCAATAAGAGCGGAGCAGTGACAATAAACGCTGGTGAAATTGCGGGGACGGCTAGTAATTAATAAAATCTGTGTACCCACTGTTGACGAAAATACTGCGCACCATACATAAAAAAAGTGTGTGTGTACTTATGTACATACTTAAGAACTTATACTTTTTCTAGTTAAATAAAGTTTTTTTTAAATATCATAATAAATAATACATAGACCGTCAACTAACCTCAAATTCTACAAACGTACTCAAAGTAATATGTAAAAACCATTTTTATCACTACATAGTATAAAACAAAGTCGCTTCCTGCTGCCCGTCTGTCCCTATGTATGCTTAGATTTTTAAAACTACGCAACAGAAATTGATACAGTTTTTTTTTAATAGATAGAGTGATTCAAAAGGAAGGTTTATATGTATAATACATGCATAATATAGTAGAGAAACACTGATAACTTTAGAGGTTTCTAATGTGATGTCGTAAATAAACACATTTTTTTGCGTTTACATTGCAAACGCTGGCTGAACCCTACGAGATAGATCAAAATAATGTACCACAGTATTGTACACCTTAAAAAGGTCTACAAAAAGTCCGCGATGGTATATGTCTATCTCTTAGGGATAACCCACAATAACCATTTTTTATCCTTTACTTTTTACGAGAAATAATGGGTTATTTACGAAGCGATTTTAAGCAATACAGCATTAATCCTTATCTAATTAAGTACCTTAAATACATTGTGCATTTAATATAGATAAAAATGGCCCTGTACAGCATGTAATTTTAATGAATATTTTCGAAGATATTACAGATTTAAAATGCAGGGACATAGCGGTTGCGGCGGTACCGGCCAGAGGGTTATATGTCGCTCTTTCAAGAGTAACCTCTGAAGAAAACATGTTTGTGTTGTCTAATGACAAAAAAGCTGTGAACGTTGTATATAAAGACATTCTGTAGTATATTTAGTATCATCATTGCACCCGTGCCGAAGCCGGGGCGGGTCGCTAGTAATAAATAATACATAGACCGTCAACTAACCTCAAATTCTACAAACGTACTCAAAGTAATATGTAAAAACCATTTTTATTACTATCGTGAAGTTGGTAACTTTTTTTGAAAAAATAAAATGTTGACTAGCTAACTTCAGGGTGTCGATTTTTTGTGACGATGTGCGCGCGCGCATCGTAAAAATTTACTCTCATCATTTTTCCCTATCGCGCCAAAAGTATAACTTTAAAAAATTAGTCTCCTGTCCTTTTCTAAAATATTATACTCAAAGCATATTTCCGTCTGATACAATTTCCCAATAGGTTTCTCTACTTCTTTCTTAGGTGTTACAATTATTATAGGTTTTGTATTGTAAAGCGATTTGGTGCACGTAATTCTTGTACCAGGAAGCAATTCAACCGGATAAAAAACACCAAAAGAGATTAGATAAAGTCTGTTTTTACCAAAATTTACGAGGAAAGGTTTAGTGTTTAAACAAACATTATAAAATTTAAATAAACATCTTGTTTATGTTGATAATAATCAAGGTCATACAGCTATAGGAAACTGCCTCATATCGCTCTTGAATATGGTCTACGCATTTAAAATCATCCACTTCCTATCTAATCATTTCCACATCAATATTCAATTACCGTTTTTAGAGCAAAGAGTAGGTGTTCATTATCCTACTTAATATTAATAAACGTGAAAGTTTGTGAGGATGTATGGACGTTTGTATGTTTATTACTCTTTCACGAAAAAACTACAGAACCGATTGCGATGAAACTTGGTATGTAGATAGCTGGAGACCTGGATTAACACATAGGCTTTTTATCCCGATATTCCCACGGCATCGGGACTTATGAGCGTAAAACGCAACTAGTTTAAAATATTTTGTTGTTTGTTGTTTAAAATGTTTTTTTATTGTTCAGTATTTATCAGATTTTAATAATTATTTTTCTATTAGATAGAATATTTATTGAGGAAGGTAATAGGTTATGTAACATCCCGCTACGACCATTAGGAGCGGAGCAGCGAGAAACGGTGTGTAGTGTTAAATAAATTATAACTTTAAAGAGACACTATAAGTGATTTTAGACTAAGATGTGTTTTATATTATAGTCATAAACAAGGATTACTTGATAAGGTAGGTAAAGGTATTCCGTACCAAAGATTCGCAAACCATCAAGCTATTGACCCTAGTCCCAACCGATAGTTTTTTATAGGATGGAGGTCCCTTTTTTCTTGGATGACTCCACTTTTGGACAAAATGCGTGTAATGTTTAAGAAAAATCTGTAAATACTCTTTTTAACAGACAACACAATGGTGTTGTCTGTTAAGTATTTACAGATTGAGATTAAGACATTTCTTAAGAATGAAAAGAACACCGACACCTTTTTTTACTTAAACTAGAACAATTAGATTGTAACCCGTAGAACCCTTTCAATATAATTATTGAAAGGGATATTAAAGTCAACAACATCTGGTATTACGGCCGTTCATTTTGAACTTTAGCATGGCATTTAGACCGAAATAGGGCATTGATGAACATTCACAGTACACCACAATGATATAGAAGTTTTTAAGCCCTTATTAGGTAAGTAAGTAGGTATCTATGTACTTTGTTTTTGGAGCTAAATGTTATTGGTGGGTCCTTAAGCGCTCCCTAGACGATCATGCGGCATGACATGCGTTACGTGCTGTCATGCGTGCATGATCGTTTAATTGCATTGATTGATGCGAATGACATGCAAACTACGTGCATGACATGCAAACGTGCTGGCAGTTGATTGACAATTTCTTTTGTTTTTATATTTATAAATTTATTTATTTATAAATCTGCCTTTGACAAAGACATTTCCATACTAGCGCAGAAGATCCTTTTACTCTACTATCTATATCGACTGAATAAAATGATTAGATATATCATGCTGCATGCATGATACATTCTTGTTTTTGGCAACCCACAGATAGTTGGTACGTCCTAGAGGGCTCAGCGCTTATTTTACCTATCACTCTAAAATTCTGTAGTAGGTATATAAACATTCGTGGTTAATGAGAACGTTTATGCTACATGGTACTAAAGATTCAGTTCTTTGGAGCGAGTTACAAATACTGCTCAACAAAGAGCATAAAGAAAAAGAAACTAGTGCAAACGGCTTAAGATATGCTCAGATGACGGGCGTTGAGTGCGCGTTTTCATAGCGCGCGTTAAAAAGTACGTGCACGAAGTTTCAAGTCGCCCACACGTTTTAAGAGCGCGCGTCGAGTTAAAACGTGCGTTCTAGCTACTTCCACAAACTAGCACCTTTCGTGGAAGTAGCTAGAACGCACGTTTTTCCACGACCACAGTTACTTTCCCACTATATTTCAAATAAGCTGTACTCAAAATATAGTACGAAGCCAATATCCAGGCTTAGGTGTGCTTACTGCGCAGCTTGTCCATATCACTGGGAAATCCTAGCAGAATGTGTTGTTAACTTTTAAAATAGCCAGATTAGGCGTGAAACTCTGCCGTAGAAATTTACAGATTTGAAAAGGAGGAATTCAAATAAATGAGACGATTAGTCGATTCGAAGCGCTTTTCGAATACACGTGTGAACTTACAGCCAGAAAGAGTACGTGCGCAGTATTTTGGTTATTGACGCTACGATTATTATCGATCTTATAATCATCAATGTAATGTCCATGACGTAGGTAGTTCGTTGATAAAGTTAGTCGTAACAATTTCAGAAAAATATTATTACATGACGTCAATTTTGCACGTGTCGTTTACACATACAGTAAAGCACGTTGACTCCGCGGTTCAACTTGCACCAATCAAAAACTATAAACAGCAAAATCTGTTACAATACAGAAGTAGATTTAACAAGTTACGTGCAGCAACATTGCCCTTTCCGAACTTTATTTTTTTAATTCAATGACAGGAAGAGCCAAAACAAGAAGGTTGTAAACGGTTATAAACACATTTTTTTTAATTACCAAGTCGCACGAAAAAATACGCAGTAGCAGAATGGAGTTCACATTATTATTAATTTGGTAGTAATCGGCTAATAACACGCCAGTTAGCAGGTGGTCTCGCACTCGCACGTGATTCCACACGCTATACTATAATGTTATCTATGTTTACATATTATACATAATTTATACTCACTTATTCCGTGTCTTGTTTCCTTAAATAATATACTGTTTTGGCAGCAACTTGGAATTAAGGTATCGTTCAAATCCTATGAACTTCAAACAGTCTTCAAGACAAATAATATTTGTTATTTCTTTGGAATATGTTCAACGATCTTTGTCGTTGCCTACACACAGTATTGAAGGAAGATTTAATTAGGCCATTAATAATACTAAATCGATGAAATTGAGTTTGAAACTTCCTCTAAAAATTCCGAAGGCGAACGCTCTTAAATACCATTGTTTTCAAACTTTCCTTTTCGTGTCTACAATTAATTTAACTTTAGTCAATTTGTGACTAATTGAGACCAATTTTAAACGTTTCTTCGACAAGATAGAGCCTGGAAATAAATAATGAGAGGAAAAAGGTCAATCCTCGCTGTTCCAATCGCACATTTTATGAATTCAAACAATTCTAAAACAATAATAATAACACTCTTCATTGTACACCAGGTATTAAATAAAAAAAACACAACTATAGACAGGTTTGTACAATTGGCGGCCTTATCGAGCAAGGCAATCTCTTCCAGGCAATAGTAGTGGAGTGGACAGGGTTTTCTCGTGTGACGGAAGCAGGTAGGATTGGAAAGTGGGCAATGACGTGGCTAGTTTTCTTGCAGATAGTGAGCTTTGGCTAATATTTTGAAAACTGGCAAACGACTGTGCACGTCTGATACAAACCGGCAAGGAATACCATAACGGAACAGTTTGAATGGAAAATGATTTGTCCATACAGTTAGTCGAATGTGTAAATTGTTCAACCTCAAATTGTCCGATGATCTCAAGGATTTTGAGTGTGTTTCACGGACGTAAGCAAAACGTTGTTTTAGATACGACGGAGTATACGGGTTAAACATAATGTTATACAAAAGGAAAATAATGTGGGCATTCCGGCGACGACGTATGGGTAACCACTTGAGCTTTGTGCGATACTCAAAAACATGATCATATTTGTGAAGTCCAAATATGAATCCTAAATCAAAAGTTCTGGAGTCTCTCAAATTTCTTCAGTTGGTACTCGGTGAGCTCTGAATAACTGGCATCAGGCATCTGGCTGAAGAGAAGGGATTGTGCAAGCGCTGGCCATAGGTAGAAAATTTTGTAGCCTACGCATGGACCCAGCTGAGGCAAATATTTAGCGATTAGTCTTTTGCAGTTGAGAACCCGAGGACAAGCATTTATAGAAGTTTTTTTACTTTATCACTATATTCGATATTTGTACAATCACAAGATACTTGAAGGAGTAAAGACCACTAACCAATAAGCTTTGGGCTATCAATAACAATGGCCTGTGTCTTACCTGGGTTAACTTTAGCCCGTAAGATTTACTCCATTCACATATTTTAACCATGTCCTTGTTTATGATGCTTATGGCATCGGTCAAATTATTTAGTCTGGCTCGCGAATATTTTTGGAGGTCATCTGCGTAGAGGTGGTAGGAAGAAGTCAGGTGGTTAGTAATAGAGTTTATAAAAACCGCGAAGAGTAGAGGAGATAGAACGCCACCCTGAGGAACGCCGGTAGATGTTGAACACCAAGAGGGAACGGCGTCTTCAGTTTTTACACGCTGCCGTCGTCCATACTAGTCAATCACTGTTGGAGATATGTTAAGGGTAGCCAATAAGCTGAGCAGAATGTCGAAGTCCACGTTATTGAAGGCATTACTAAATTCAAGCAGAACTAACAATGTACCTTTTTTTAAAGACAACTCCCGCATTAGGAATATTCCTGTGTCGCGGTGGCTTCACAAACATTCAAACAACGGACACAAAGAACATCCAGACTCGGGACAACTATTTATATATATATAAATTTTTGTCCCGTGTGGGATTTGAAGCCACGTCGCCATCAAACGTAAAAGTTTGGCGAGTTTAGAATTATGTAACATCTCTGGAATATACTTTCATTACTTAAATAAATTAAAAAAAAAAAAAACACTCAGCGCGGCGTAATGGCGAGGTGACCACTTAAACCATTACGCCATCCGTACAGTCAATTTTAGTTTTATATTTATTTTTACTGCCTTTTTGATATATAACTTAATGTAGCCATTTTCACGTAACACGGATTGTTTAAAAAATTTAGGTTTATGCACTTCTTTTGTACATAAACCATAAGTATTTTGAAAATTTTACGTTCCTGCGTATATGAAGTTTGCTTAAAAATGCGTACAAAGAATTTTCTTTACATATTTTTATAGATTTGGTGCATCTGACAATGGAACACTTACTTAAATCACAATTGATAATGAAGATAATTTTAGAAGTTAGTTTAATGGATTTTCTCAATAACAAATTGAATAATTACAAAATAAAATTATATGTTCGATTTAAAATTGTATTTAACTTTACACTTCCACCTGCTTTCATTATAAACGGAGGGAACAACTTGGTCATACCTTTAACCGGTTTTTTTTTTCAAAAACTCTTTTTGTAACTGCAAGCCAGAGTCATGCCCTTTCAGTGATTTCACTCAGGTGTCAGGATTAAGTAGTTAACACCTGTATATCTCGTTTTATATATCTAGCAGACTGCTATAAACTCATATTACATGCGACTCGATTACTAGTTAACAATCGATGGGTTCAACAATGGGCCAAGAAACAATTGCCCATGCGTACTTATATAGGACAATAGAAGATTTTATATTTAAAAAAAATATAGGTATTCAGTCAGCAAATTATGTTCTCGTAAAACACATCGATGACACTAGTATACGAACGAGTATTTACAATGAGAATCATCAATTTCTACATGACATACATTCGCTGGCATCCCGAAATAAAATGGTGGGTAACTAATAAATGTATGGTGTACATTTATTACTATACCTCGGAGCTCAAAAAATACAGCACATACAATCACATAATATACATATGCTATACGCCCTTGAAGACCCGAAGTATTATTCGATTATGATATTTCCTTGTATACATTTACACGTTCTATTTGACTATTACAATATTTAACTAATTTATACTCAAGATCGAAAGAGAAAGAGCGACCATTTATCTAAATAATATTAAACTCTTACGATATACCTTATCTAAACATACATAAATATATTTACTAAACTGATACCTTTTAATATGAAAACGACGTAAGTGAGCGACCATGTTTCTAAAGCTCCTTCTGTATGAGGTACTAATTCAAATTCAATCTACTAAATGGAAAAATAATGAAAGTGTTGAGTGTATATGTGTATTTTGTATCCGAATAAGGCCCAACTCACACCGGCGGAGAATCGAAGCGACGCGACGCGTCATGTTTTTCGCCTGTAGCATATTGATTTCTATTTTCCCATTTTTAAGGTACAAATTTGTGTTATGTAAATATGGGATTCGCTCGAATGGCGTACGTGCGGCGCGTTACGCGTCAGACGCCACCACACCAAACGTAGCACAGTGCCAAACTAACTAATAGGTTTTCTTAAATTAGTTTCTTCCTTTTGGATGTGAGGCCTCAAAATATTTACGAAATTTTCAAATTTATCGAAGCCCACTAATGTTCAAGTCTCTGCACTGGTCCAGCACTATGATTACAATGCTGGGGCGGGGGCACTAACGCGCGTCTCCATGCGTTGTAGTTGAAAAACAGGACGCGACTCTGCGCCAGTGTGAGTTGAGCCTTAATGATGTAACGAATATTGGCGTGCGCATTCGCGAATATTCGCATAATTTTTGAAATTTGCATTCGTATTCGCAAGAAACGGTGCGAATATTTAGCGAATGTTTTGGCAAACAAAAAATTACTTTTGTATGGGTATGAAATTATATTTTCTTTTGAGACACGATACTTGTAAATACTATATCTTTTGTTCTTGTTAGGTTAATTAAAATATTAACAAAATAATGAAATCTGATATATTTTTCATGAACTGATAATTTTTTTGAAAAATTTCGCGACGCGAAATGTCCAACCTTTCAAACATTTTGCTAGCGCTTTATTTGAAAAGTCAATATTCGCATTCGCGAATGTGAAAGATCCAACATTTGTTACGTCACTGGTCTGAATTTATCAACATCAATTATATTTACACTAAACTGCTAGTACCTAGTTTTACATTCTAGGTACTAGCAGTAGGACAAAAAAAAACATGAATTGTAAGTGAGCCGGGTTGAAAGTAGCTTTGACAGGCATCGCAATGAACGTCTTTGCGTCTAAAAGACGGCAAAGAGATGAACGGGTAGGCTCGGAGGAGCAGGGGGGGGCTGATTCTTTATGGCTGAAGCAGGAGAGCAGTTTATACTTTCTTAGTGACTCTTCAGCTACATGTGCAAAGGTCGATAAAACTTAAATGGATCAACTTACGTTTTCCGTTTTGAACTTAAGATAATACGCATATTATGGTAATAGGGATAATGGGATTCCCGGCAAGTCGCGATTTACGTTAATTAGTTATAAACAGAACCAATAGTCCGTGGGCCCTGGAACAATTTTTTTAATGATTACCTACAAGCTAAAACTTAGCCGACCTATTCGTATTACTGAGTCGGACAAGTTTTTGCACGTGCCAAGTCTGAAATAGGCAGCGTTTTTACTGCCCAGCCCTGCAAACATGTCGATTTAACGATAGTATGTTTTTCTATTACCTACCAAATAATTTTCATTCTAATTACAAGATAATAGCGGCAAATTGAAGAAATAATGCTTGTCGGACAAAATGGTCGCCACCGTTCCAGCGTCCGACACGCGCAACGTGTCGAATTTTCATTCATTCGGTTGGTTTTTTAATACCTACAAGATAATACTTGGTGAGTCGTCTCTTTTGTATAGTCGTCAGGTACAAGTGTCCGACAAAAATTATGCATCTCGTACAGAGTCCGACGCGGTGAACATGTCGATTTTCGGGTAGTTATTTTATTTATTACCTCTTGTCCGCCACTTACAGCATATGTGACAAAATACATTTTATATTGAATAGAAAAAGTGTCCGACAGAAACGAGTGTCCGACAGAAGCATTATTTCTTCAATTTACCGCTATTATCTTGTAAATAAAATGAAATTTTTTTGGTAGGTAATAAAAAAACATACTATCGTTAAATCGACATGTTTGCAGGGCTGGGGAGTAAAAACGCTGCCTATTTCAGACTTGGCATGTGCAAAAACTTGTCCGACTCAGTAATACGAATAGGTCGGCTAAGTTCTAGCTTGTAGGTAATCATTAAAAAAAATGTTCCAGGGCCCACGGACTACAATTTTTTCTCTCTCTCTGAAATTGTGCTAACTACTGTAAAACCCTAAATCGAATGCGGAAAATATCGCAAATGCCGAGCCCACGCCTTAGTCACAGCACTAGTAACGAAGGTTATTAGTGCTGTGACTAAGTAATTTGAAATGTATGAATTACATTTTGCTATTCTTTGGTTGGCTCTTACATTATTCGGTAACTACTGGGTAATCGTCATTATTTTGAGAAAAAAGATGATATTCAATGAAACTTCATGCTGTTTAATTTTTTTGTGTAAAAAAAAATAAGCGATAAACAGCAATAATTACTTGGTTATCGAGACCACCTTGGAATCCCTATAATTTCTGTAGGTATTTGAGGTGAATTTATGGTGCGGGCGTTGGGGGCCGATGCATTTACGCTCACGGGGCGGTCATACGGGTTAAAATCCTACTAATATTTTAAACGTGAAAGTTTGTGAGGATGTTTGGATGTATGTATGTATGAATGTTTGTTACTCTTTCACGTCAAAACTACTTAACCGACTGCGATGAAACTTGGTATGTAGATAGCTGGAAACGTGGATTAACATATAGGCTACTTTTAGGCAGGCAAGGCTAGGCAGTAAAAGAAAACGATTAATTTTATTTTATTTTTTGTTCTCTTCTATTTTATTCTCTCAATAAATCATACATAATTAACTTCCATAATGTGAAAAACAACATCTGTCCTTGCATTTAAATGCATTCACCTATGTTTGTCAACTGATTTTTTTTGTTTATATTAAACAAATTGGCGAACTTCAGTTTTATCAATAAAAAACAGTATTTTCCCTACCTTCGACGGGACTTTATTGTATTCAATAATGTAATGAATGGCGGACCATTTTGGACGACCTCTGCGCGACGACTATCATCGTCCTTCGCGCCTTTTCCCAACTAAGTTGGAGTCGGCTTTCAGTCTAACTACGAAACGGCCGAACTTCGATATTTTACGTGAAGGACTGCTATCAGACCTCCACAACCCAAGTGGGCGACAAGCAAAAAGTATCAACATTAACTTTCATATCCCTTTTTATGTCACCACAACATTAGTTGCTGAGGCGCTCTCCACCAACTAAGATTTTAGTAAGCGTGTTTCCTTACAAAGAAAACCAAATATGTAAGCATAAGCGTAATGCGTTTGTACAATTGTGAGTACACAATCATCAGTAATTCTTAAGCAGGACAAATACAAATGTCTTAATTAATTCTCTAGGTTATCTAAATATAGAAATTGCTTGAATACGCTCTGTATAAACAACAATTACTGAATGTATATTTTGTAAAAGTGTGTTACTGAAACAACAATGTCAATTTTTTTATTATAACTAGAAGTTGGCAAACAAGTACCTACCTAATAACACCACTGGTCTCACATGTGCATTGCCATCACTATTCAACGTCTTTCACAATAGCTTTAGTTATCCTATCCACAAGAAGAAATAATCGCAACTACGTTAGTTACTGAAAACCTACTAAGATTTAATATTAAATCTGCTGAAAAGTACCTACTTTTAGACATATGTATAAAAGCTTTTTCCCTCGGCTTCGCTCGAGTTGGTCATTTTTCTTTTCTTCGCGAATAGTTTTTTTTTCTGGATGAAAGGTTGCCGTATGCAAAATTTCATAATGATCGGTTGAGTTATTAGGCGTGAAAATGTAACAGACATACAGAGTTACTTTCGCATAATAGTGTAAATGTAACATGACAATTTTGCCCGGTGTCATACACAGCTTTATTATATGATCTGATAGCCTTCACCTAATGGTCTAATCAATAGGCAAATCATAAACCACTTGGTTAGGGGGCAAATATGACATTGGTTTGCAGAAATGACATTGGATTGCAGATATGACATAGAGTTGGAAGAAAACTTTTTCTAAATGCGGTGCTACAGTCAGGACCAAAGATTTCTCCATAAGCATCAAAAAAATATGTTGGAGTATTTTGATTCCAAAACGATCTAGACCAAATATATCAATGCAAGACGGACCCTCAAAATATGAGTATGTGTGAATATTCCATAAATATCTAGTCAATCGGTTTCTTTTAAAATGTGTACACATTTAATATGTAAAATGCTCGATGTGAATTGAACATAAAGTCAGATCATTGTTGTTTTACTAAACTGTCATGAGGTAATTAATTTTATTTTCCTGAATATTGCATAAAACAGTAATCAAACAAGTTATTACTATTAGAAGTTACTACTTACTAGTATTAAAACTAGGTAATCTTTCATTGTGTGTACGAAAAAAGCACATACATATTGATGTTCATTATCTTCGGATATTTTTGAACTTTGATTTGAACATACATATGTTTTTGGATCTCTGCAATATGTGCAATGTATACTGCAATATGTGACAATTTATGTCATGCGAGTGCACACATAATTTTGGTGGGCACACCATATTTTTCATTAATAATGTACATTTGTGAACCACTTGTATAAATTTATTTATAAGACCTATTTGGAAATAAAGAATTTGATAAGTAATTGATTGATTTATGTTTGAATGTTTGAACAGGATAATGTTTGGTCCGCTTGTTTAAAATATGTAATAGATTTTCTAAATTAAATAGTAATTATTGCCAGTAAGTACATAAGGTAAGCAATATAAAACAAAGAGAGAATTGTAGGTTTGAGACCCACTTAATCATGCAAATGAGAACCTTCTCACAACACAAGTATTTAACTAAGTTGAAGGGGTTAAAAAGATTACTACTTAATAATGTGTGATCCACACAAATAGTAGTCTTAAAAGATAAAATACATTGTAGCTAAGTAAAATATTATTATGTAAAATGTTTACAATGTAATTATCTTCATTATATGTAACTATCTTTATTTCTCATAAGAATTTCAACAATTCACTTACATGAGAAAGTTTAAGCACATACAAACAAATAATAATCTTATCATAGGCGTAAACAAAGATATTGAAACATTTCACTCAACACATCCAATCGCAAATACACATTTTTAAGCTGTCTTTGGATCTAAGATAAATAAAGTACAATATAGAGGGTACTTGTAAAAAATAAAAAAATATTTACGTAAACAAGGAGCAAACAATGCCGAGCGCGCACGTTACACAGATCTAGCTTAGCTAGAAGCGACTTGTGAAGTAGTGAACTGAGGTGCGCTCAGATTAGATGTTACATAGTATTTTAAGTGCTTTTTAAAACTTGGCATTGATTTGCTTCTTTGATATTTTTTGGTAATTGGTTATACAATTTCGCACCCTCGTACATTAAACTTTTTTTGTCATAATTAGTTCTTGGGTGTAAGAGGCAAAGGTTGTTTGCGCGCCTTAGTCTAATTTTTTGTATTTGTTGTTTCTTAGTGAATGTTATTTTAGTATGCATATCTTTATTTAGTATTTTTCTTATTAATATACAAGTTTTATATATGTATGTTTGAGTTATGTTTAATAATTTTGTTTCTTTATATAATATATTTGTTGGTGTGAGGAAATCATATATAAACAATGTTTTAATTAATTTATTTTGTGACCTTTGTAGTGGTTCTAGATTTGTTTTTGCAGCGGTGCCCCAAATTTCAGTCAAATATTCTAAATGCGGTTTAATAAGAGAATTATATATATTATACCGAATTTGATGCGGTAAACATGTAACCATACCTCGTAGGACTCCAGAAAGAGAAGTTAATTTGGTTTTAATTTTAGATATATGTGGTTTCCAAGTGCGAGTCTAAGATCAGTCCAAGATACAACTCTTCATCAACTTTATTTAAAATATGGTTATTTATCTTCAATGGTGTGTAATGTGATATTTTTTTGTTTTTTGCTGTAAATATTATATAGTTTGTTTTTGATATATTAATAGTTAGCCGATTGCATTGAAACCAGATATTTAGAAGATCTAAGTAATTTTGTGCGTCTTTAATGACGGAGTCTTAGATTATATATAGGTCCAGATGCCTAATCCGTGCCTCAAAACTGAAGCCAAAAAATACAAGCGTCTAATATAAATATAAGCGTCTCACTCGTCACACGCCAGCGAACGTTCGCCGCTGAAGTACGTCTCGAGTCGCTACTTATAATATTTAAAAATGCCTGCTTGTGCTGTCAAATTCTGCAAAAATTATACAAAAAAAAATCTTAAGTGTCGGAACATCACATTTCATATGAAGTATTCTATTTCCTAATGTATTTATAAACAATAGAACAAAATTTCAAATTAATAAAATTACGACGCCATTACTAGAGATGTTGCCAGGACGTGAATTTCATTTACCCATAACGCATTCTAGCAGTATATATACTTTTCTTTGCCAAACTTGTTATTTATAGAAAGACGAGAAATATGCTTAATGTTAATGTTCGCGAAACTGGAATCCTTCAAATATTCTTAATTTCTAAACTCTAGCACCCGGAGTTCAATGTGTCCGTCAAACGATACTTTAGCTGTGGGATTGTACTCGTATTATAACTTATTATTACTACTCCTAACGAACACAGCTATAGAGCACTTAGGACTTGTAAAATTTTGCTAGTTTCTTGATACTTTATAAATATATACATCATATCATAATAGATAAAAATCCAAAAAAAATTGTTTTCACTTCTTCGGTCCTTCACTACTTCCCACCTAAAAAATTGTATAAATAGGACATCATTTGGAGGAGCTACATTCATTTGAATACCAGCAGTCGGAGCGACAACACGAAAATGGAGAAACACGAAGTGAGATGCGTCATCAAGTACCTCTGTTTGAAAAAAATGTCTACCAAAGAGATACACGCTGATTTGGTGGAGACACTGGGGGACTCTGCTCCTCCATATTCTACGGTGGCACGGTGGTGCAAAGAGTTTAAGCTGGGTAGAACATCCACAGAAGATGAACATCGCGAGGGACGCCCAACCTCGTCCCTCACTGAGGAAATCGTGAAAAAAGTCGAAGATATCGTATTAGCAGACCGAAGAGTAACCATCAGACATTTAGCTGAGGTCACAGGGATCTCATATGGCAGCATCCAAAGCATTTTGACCGGCAAAATGAATATGAAGAAGGTCTCCGCGCGTTGGGTACCGAGAATGTTAACGGACGAACAAAAGAAAAAGCGAGTTGACATTTCAAGAGCCAATCTTGCAAAGTTCCAGGCTGACCAAGAAATTTTTTTGTCTCGATTTGTGACCATGGACGAAACATGGATCCATCATTTTGATCCTGAGACCAAACAACAATCGATGACTTGGAAAAGGCCATCCTCACCGACGCCGAAGAAGTTCAAAGTCTCGAGCTCGGCGGGCAAGGTTATGGCGTCCGTTTTTTGGGATGCTGAGGGAATCATAATGGTTGATTACCTGGAAAAGGGAGCTACTATAACGGGCTCCTACTACGCTGATCAAATAAGACGACTGCGAGAAGCCATAAAGGAAAAAAGACGGGGCAAACTCCGAGCGAAAGTCCTGTTTCATCAGGACAACGCACCTGCACACAAAGCCGAAGTTGCGACGGCTGCCATTCGAGAAGCAGGCTTCGAACTGGTCGAACACCCACCCTATTCTCCAGATTTAGCCCCCAGCGACTTTTATTTGTTTCCTCGGCTCAAGGAACACCTCAGGGGCAAGAAATTTGAGGATGATAGCGAGGTTATGGCTGCTGTAGAGGCATTTTGGGAGAGCCAAGATAAAGATTTTTTTTTAAAGGGTATTTTAGGCTTAGAGAAACGTTGGACTAAATGTATCGACTTGTTAGGAGACTATGTAGAAAAATAAATTAAATTTAAACTGGAATCGTTGTTTTATTATACTCATTATCATTACTTTTTGATCGCCCCTCGTATATATATATATATATATATATATCCAAGTATTGTTGTAAATATGTCTTTAAATTTACATGGTTAGAGTGGCTGATTTGATTTGATGGTTTAAAATGCAATAATATTGGGATAAAATGCACCGGTTTCCTGATACGATACGATACGATCGAGTTAAAAATTTAGTTCGTACTCAGTCGTGGTTACGAGACAAACGAAACATTGTTACCTTAAAACAATACCTATTTATATGATAAAGGTATTTGGTTTTCAATGATATAAATTTTAAAATAAGAATAAATGCAATATCTTTACTTTTATAGATTTCCAACTAATCCTGTAGTTGCTAACCGTTGGACGAAAATAATAAGACGAACTAGAAATGATTTTTCGTGGAAACCTTGGGCGCACTTCGATGTTAAGGACATTTACATAAAAGAAAGTGGTCGTCGTCAGAGAATTCGATCAGGGGCTGTGCCTACAAAGGTATTGGGTATGAAATAATAGTTATTATAAACAAATGCATAAATGTATGAGTAAATATCAGTAAATTGCAACCTTATACCTTAATAATCTGTTAAAAAGAATTGTTATTAAAAGTTTGTATATACATTCTTTAGTATATTTTTGTGTGAGAAGTTGTGTGCTCATTAATTTTTTTTTCGCTTGCTACGTAGGAGTCAAAAAACAAAAAAAGTTGTGCATCACTGTTTCACTTATACATAAAACGTATTTATTGGTTTTAAAAAACTTTTTTTTTCTTTTAGGGGTTGTAATGTTGTAAAGCAGCAATGTGTTTCCAAACTTTATTTATTTTTAGATTACATAATTTTTTGATTTTTTTTATAATAATTATAATAACTCCACACATCGCACACACGGCCGTCTGATCCCAAACTAGGCAGAGCCTGTGCTATGGTAACCAGACTTCTGATAATATCGTGAAACTAATAGTGGAGGGATACATTAAAATTAGACTTTTTCATGTAGCGAAAATTGAAAATATGTTACAAAGTTTACCATCTAAAAGACAAGTATTTAGAAAAATTTTACAATTTCAGAGATTGTAAATAATAAAATATATTCTCACCTAAACTCTCATGGTTCTATGAATCTATTCAAGATTTAAATTTTAGTAAGTACATTGACATTTTGCTATATTAAAAAAAAAAACATTATTGACATAATTTTTCATGGTATTTATCTTGATTTTTCTATGGCATCTTAATTGTATCGTGTTCAAAAATAATATTATTTAAGGAGTGTTATGTTATGTAGTAAGTATCTACAAAATGTTAGCAAAAATAATATATGTTATTTTTTATATTTGCCTGCCGGCGTTGCAAGTACCTACAAACCAACTGGTTTTTCAGTTAATCCCAAAACAAACTAATACGACGATTTAAAAATTAATATTTTTTTATTTATCGTCTCGTCCTACAAACCAAGGCAAAACATTTACTTTATTTTATCAAAATACCTTTTGTTACTCTGTTCCTGTGAATAAAGTTGCATTTCATTTTATTACTCAAAAGTGCTTTTATTCTCATATTTTTTTCATACGGCCTTATATGAAAATCGATTCTTAAGTAGGTAACTCTAAAAAAAAACGTCTTGAAAACAAACCAAAAAAATATTGTTATAAATAAATAGTTCCTACTAAGTAGTTTTATTTTACATTTGTCTTTTTAACTAAACGAATTAAATGAAAAAAATGAAATAAACGAATATTTGTAACTGATTTAAATACATTCAAAATGTATCTATTTAATATTACTTACATCAAAAAAAAAAAATATGTTTAATAAAAAAGTCCCTGAATTTTGGGGTAACCTCTATGCACTGGTAGTAAAACCGTCAATGCACACAAACACAAACATTGTACGTAGACACTCACGTTGGGCGGGGTTCACTCACACAGCACCAAAAAGTGGCTTCAAAGTAAACGGTGACTTTTGTACTAGTCACGGTATCTGGACCTATATATAATCTAAGGACGGAGTCTATAGAATGGCCAAAGTAGAATAGAGCGAGAATATAAATCAGAGATGAATCCTAACTAATATTATAAATGCTAATGCAATTTGTTTATTTGTTACATTTTCACATTTTAATTGATGTTGTACCAATACATGTTGTCAGAAATACAGAAAAAGAAATCCACACACAAAAAACACACACTCCAAAATTCACGTTACAACATTACAACCATAGATACTATATCTATGGTTGTAATGTGGTAACATGAATTTTAGAGTGTGTTTTTATATAGAAGAAGTGCAGAAAGCTAAAATTTTTAAATATTTAATATATTTCTACAATTTTAAAAATTACGTGGTAACGGCTTTATGAAATTACACACATCCAGTATATGTGATTACCTGTCATGGTAAGTAAGTCTATACAATGACAGTGCAAGTTACACTGATGAAAAAACCGTGATCGAAATTTGAGCGCCAGGCGATCTCTAGTTGAAATGAAACTTTGTATCTATGTATAGTTTGGATGACAATATTAAAATTTGGCACCTTAGAGCTGATCTGATGATGTAGCCAAGAGATGGATGGTGGAACCCTTCAGTGGCTACTAGTAAATACCTAGAGTTTGGACTCATATTTGACAATTAGACTTGTCAAATATGAGATTGGACTTGGTAACATTAGTCTGATGATGGTGAATAGTGGAACTATTTTTTTCTTTTTAATTCGGTTCGCCATTCAAGCATGTTTTTTTTGCTATGCTAAATTATTTATCCAATTGACTATAATATGGAGTTCTTAGAAAAGGTCATTATAATGAACTCACAAGGTCAGCAATGCATATATGATAAGGTTACAATAAATTCCACCATACGGTTTATACCATCTCAGTCTCCTATCACTACATATTATAAAACAAAGTCCCTCGCCGCATCTGTTTGTCTGTTCACGATAAACTGAAAAACTACTGAATGGATTTTCATGCAGTTTCCGCTAATAGGCAGAGTGATTCATAAGGAAGGTTTAGGTGTATAATTTGTTAAGGTTTCGTGTAAATAGATTGAAATTATGTTGATGATTGTTGAAGATGTCTTTGCTACCCGTGTGAAGCCAGAGCGAGTTGCTAGTTAATAATAAAATTCAATTAACTTCATAATTTAACCCTGTAAGGTTTATTGACTGTTCAGATATAAAGTTATTACCCTTAAATACAAAACAATAAAAATGTCATATAATGATGCAACAATATGAAATAAATACTCATTGTCTGATAACAAATAACAAAGGTAGCAATGCAGTTGTTATGTTTTTTGTAATAAACCATTTCAAGTTAATATGTATATGTACAGCTGCATATGGAAGTTTGTCAACCAATATGAGTATAATGACTTTATTTCTTTGTCTTTATGAAACAAAACATTTATGGTTAAAGACTCCTTTTCTTTATTTGAATTGTTGAACATGTATTAAAAAAAATGTACATTAGAACATTTAAAACTATAGAGACTATCAAAATATAAACTTATTTTCACAAGATATAGACAAATATTTTTTTAACAGCTTAGGTCATTGACTTTTGTATTTGACATTGGCAAAATTGTGGTAACTCCACAAAGCCACAAACCAAAAGTTGTTGTTGTTGTTGTTGACTTTTGTATTATCAAATATAGAGAGGTGAAGGTGAAAACGCAGTGAATTATCAAAATTCACCTGTAATGGTCAGTCTTTCATTGAAATTTTAATCCTACTAATATTATAAATGTGAAAGTTTGTGAGGATGTATGGATGTATGTATGTATGTATGTATGTATGGATGTATGTATGTACGTATGTATGGATGTTTGTTACTTTTTCACCCCAAAACTATTGAACCCAGAACCGATTGCTTAGAAACTGGTATGCAGATAGGTGGAGACCTGGATTAACGTATAGGCTACTTTTTATCCCAATATTCCCCCGGGATCGGGACTTATGCGGGTGAAACCGCGAGGTGCTGCTAGTAAAGAATATGTTAACTATTGTAAAATACTACTTCAACCCAATGATAAGGTCAATTACAGAATTTAGTAATTTAACAACTAGAGGATCCATCCTATTATTATTTTTACATAAATGGAAATATTATAGCTCAATGTAAGAGAATAATAATGGATTAACACCATAGACAAGTCATTATTTGAAACTTAATATTTAAACCACAGGTCTAAGAACTCAGGTTAAATGTATGCCATTATTTCTAAATGAAAATTAGTATTTAAACAGAGACCTACATGTGCTGAGTGCAAAGGTTCTACTTGTGTAACTATTTAAAACATAAATGTGAATGTCTAATAAAGAATGACTGAGTCTTTGATAACTAACAGTGTATGTACTTGCTGTTCAATCTATAATCCTGTATTTTTTATTTAACACATGGACTTATTTTTTATTTTTTTTTCATAAAAAATCGTTTAAAATACTCGTCATAAAGTTAAAAAGCATATAAGTTAGGATAAGTATACATTTCTATATATGTACATAAGTGTATCACACGACATTTCAAAACAAATACGTAAACAACGCAATCTGCTAATTTCACGGTCAAGAATAGCAATAAAAAAAATAAACATCGAATGCGGTGTAGACGAAACAAAGACTGCCCGTGACACTTCGACAGAAAAAAAATCAATGTTGGGCGAAGGTAAACCTCTTATAATTATTATTCCACATTAATGCCAAATTACCGATGATGTTCAAAGAGATATAACACATCGTTGCGTAAGATACATCCCGTAGAAATAAAGCGCAAATTCTTGACGTAAGAAATAAACATACGCGATTCTTACCTAGAACAAATTCCCAGGTATCACAGCCCAGGGAGCGTTCAGGGACAATTTCCAAATCCAACATCGTGCACAAAACACTAAACACAAACTAAACTAAGTAACTTTCACTTTAAAAAAACCTTTTAAACGCAAAAATTCGCTATTACGCTGCCTTTTCTTTGTTTGCCAACTTTAGTTTTCAACCATTTTGTATTTGTCAGAGGAACTGTCATTACAAACAGCTGATTGTATTTTACCAGGGCTGAACTGAAAGTATTATTTTTTTTCTTGCGTCATACGTTAATCACCTATCGCCGCGCCCGCCCCATTAGGCGGTATCACAGATAACGCAGTATTCTATTGTATAATTTACTATAATAACTTTTTTCTAATATCTCATAGCTAGGCTGATTAACAGATGCCTAGATTCACACAATAAAATTGATAATCCTGAATTCATCAAGTACATTATTATTATATACTGAAAAGTAATGAATGGTAAACCTAATGTCAATATTTATTGAAATTCAAGAAAAATAACCTTGAGGTTTGAATACATTCAGCTTTCTCAGTCTTTTAGACTTAGAACAACAAGAGAGACAACTTTACCAATTTTTTTTCACTTTTAGTATAAAAGCAAATAAACATTAAATTATTATAATGCTATAATGTTTGGATTATAATTTACATTATTAGGTTGCCACATTGTATACCTACGATGTATTTGTTCTTTCGTGAACAGACTATCTGCCTTTATATACATATTAGAAGAGCAGCGTAAAGACGCTGTTCTTCCATATACAGCCACATAGTCTTAGGTCTCACTGTCTAGGTATAAAGTTTTAGCAGCAAAAGACATAAAACATAAATAACACTAGGACCAGGTCCTAAGGTTAATGGTAAAGCTAAGTTATCCTCATCCAACAAAATATTGTTTGGTTTTAGGTAAATTAAGAACTAAATACTGTAAATGTGTAAATCCACTTTCATTCTAAGAACTATTATTTACATAATATTCAAAATGTTTTTTTTTGCTTTGAAAAACTTGAATACAGCCCTGACTTAACCGAATGACGCACGCGTACACCAACCATGACAGAAGAAATAATATTGTAGAGACTGTTTTATATGCATCTCTGTTTGACTACGGTGTATCGCTATTCGCCGTCTCTTTTCTATCAACAGTTCTCATGCCCTCTCTTTTTACCTTCACGGAGAGCAATGTTTTTGTCTCGTTCGATTGGACTTGTTATTGATAATTGGTTAGAAAATGTGACTTATTCATAGCAGAATTTTCGATGTTCATAAAATCACCTGCGAGTGTGGTCTTCTATGTATACTGAATAAAACCAGCAAGGTATACGACATCATTCCAATTACGATAAACACAGAGTATAATTTTTTGGCCATGGTACATGCGTCCCTGAATCACTGTTCCTAGGACGACCTAGACAGCTCGTCTAGATTTAAAATAACATTCTAGAACTAAATTAATATCCATTTGTCGATGTTACTGATATATTGTCCGTAGAGACAAAGCTTTCGCTTAGTTTCCCGCCATTCTCAAATAACCTTGAAGCGATCTCAACGCCCACTTGCCTACGTATTCTACGTAATGTTATTGTGTAATAACATGTTTATTTACATCGAAATAGAATTTACGTATTTTGCAGAAAAAGCGTCAAGGGACTTTGGACTAAACCATCACTAGGTACCTATTCCCTAATTTTCAATACCTATATTTTGTAGTTAACTTCTCTTGACCTAGGTAAGTGGGTACATTTTAAACATGCTTAAGGATACTGAATAAATAGATAATAGTTCCCCTTTTCAAAATAAAAGCTCGTTTAACACTAAGTACTACTACTAACACTATTTACTAACAAAAACGTTTAACTATGTATGTACTAACTTACACGTTAGAGCTTTACGCTTCACGTGAGACCATGTTTACCTAAATATTTTCATAAGAAATACTTCCACATAATCTGTGGAATTAAAGTGTAAAATTCAGTTAATTTGTTTTGCACGACAGGATTAACTATTCTTAATAGGATTCGAGGAAAATCTTATTCCTATTGTAGATTTTTCTTGTCTCCGATGACGTATAATTTAAAGCACAGAAGCTGGCGAATAGGCATAAGTAATGCAAATCTAAATCTAGGGTAAAACCCAGATAGTTGCCTCAGTGGGATACATGCCCCGGTTTCGAATACATTATGTTAGGGAGATGTTGTAGGCGTTTGCACTCTTCTATGATTAGAAGTACCATTCCTTCAGGTCTTACTGTCAAATAAACCGCAGGATTTCGGTGCTCGCGTTTTGTCCAGGTGAGCAAAAATCTTCTGGGGCGGGACTGTAATGAGCGCCGAAATTATATTTGTGAGTTGTTTTTCTTGAATCTTTTTTTATATAAGAAAATTGACTCTATAAACTTATGCCGAAAATAAATACATTGTTACCCACTGTAAACGATCTCTTACAAAAATCACATTGATTAGACCGATGTTGTTGGCGAGATACAATGCGCGATATCAGTTCATATGGCAACTGCGGTTCTATTTGAACTGTCTAAAATATTTTGTTTCTGTGTCTGCGTTGCTGCGATGATCTTTTATTACCGAAGTTATTCCTCTAATATGATTAATGGATGAATACATATCAATAGAGTTCGATTGCAACACATTGGCAATAGATTCCAATACGCTTGGGTGTTTGGCTATCACTTAAACGCATATAACAAACGCGTGAGGCTATCTCACCTTCTCGGCCAGTCAGCTCCGCGGCCGAAGTAGCGAGCAGTGGCGTAACTATACCATCTGAGGCCCGTGGCTAATTCATCGGATGGGGCACAAGTTTACTTTTGGTGCCTCGTGTGCTTAGGGGCTTGGGGCCTTGGCGACGGGCCAGGAGCCCCCGGCCCGTCGCATTTTACCCACTCTGCCACCCTATAGTTACGCCACTAGTAGCGAGACTGGCAGCCGACCTTACGGAGCATTAGAGGCGCCCTTGATTCGGCTAAGAAGACTAGCTTGCGCGTTGCCGATGCGATTCAAAAATTTGTATACTCCTATCATAAAGTAGGTACCCAATACTGTATTCCCTAGAAAAAACCTCGGCGGGAGCTCATTCCACAGCCGGAGCGTTAGCAGTAGGAAGTTCCTCTGGAACCGTACCGTGCGCGACCATTTAGGAGGATGTGTGAGGAGGAGTGACGATGAGCACCCTATGAGGGGTGCGGAGGGCTTAAAAGAGTCACGTACCTGCTATGGTAGTACAACAATGATTGTATAATAGAACTTGATTTTTATTTATTTTTTTGAGACTCATGGGAATAAAATTAGTTATCCCTACTGGCAGCTCTGATGAGTAGTTGTGGGTCGTTAGGTATTACGTGAATTTTACGAAATGTAATGCAAGTTACCTGAAGGGCGTCAATAGTTTTCAGAAAGTGTGATTTTTATAACTAGTTTTAGTGGGCAAGGGCGACTATTGGCTATGTTGCTTGTGTCAAGTGTATGCTATGATTTTGTGGCTAATCAAATGACAAGCGTTGGGCCGACTGTATCAAATGCATGGTCTATTTATTTGTTTGTATAACTATGATTATTACAAAAATGTAAATACAGGCGTATTTAAATGGTCAATGAATTGTATTTACAATGATTTAAAATATTGATTTTTTAGACATGTGCATGAAAAGGGGCTCGTGGCTAAGTGGTAACAGAGTAGGTTAGCACATTACAAAGTTATGTAATACTAGCCAGGTCAGTCTAGGATGGGTGACCATTCTTCACACATTGAGACCCCTCCGTGCTTCGGAGAGCACGTTAAACCGTCGGCCCCAGGTTCCATACAAACATCTGTGGCATTCGTTACGGGTAGTTTTAACCCTAAAAAGTCCCACAATCTGGTCCAACTACAGAACTTTGATATCGCCTAGTACTTGGGTTGTGTAGGTCTGATGGCAGTCGCTTCATTTAAAATATCAAAATTCGGCCATATCGTAGTTAGACTGAAAGCCGACTCAAAATGTATTTTTTTTGGCTAAGAATTCTACTTTTAAATTAATTTTGTTAAAAAACATGGATTTCTTTTTTCAAAAGTAGTCGTTTGTTTATTGATCAGTATTATGTTTTCATTGCATTTGAATTTTTTTCATCATGGATACGTTAAAAATTCGAGTAATTATGGAATATGAGTAACACTACAAACCAACGCACTGCCTGTTTGCCCGCTTCTGTTCTGGAAATTTCGACGTGAAAAATGAACCTCGTGGTCGTCCGAAAACTTTGGTCGACAATGACGAATTAAAGACGATTGTGCCGATACTCAATCTATGGCTGAATTAGCAGCAGCTTTCGACTTCAGCGTCAAAACAATATTGGTCCATTTGCGTCAAATTGGCTAGGTAAAAAAGTTCGACAAATGGGGGCCCCACGAACTAAATGATCGCCAGCGCGATGTATGCGTGGAGACGTGCCTTGCACTGCTCAACAGGTACACAAACGAAGGAATTTTGAACAGCATTGTTACCTACGACGAAAAATGGATTCTGTTTGACAATCGCAAGCGCTCAGCAAGTTGGTTGACTCCTGGTTCAGCACCTAAACAATGCCCTAAAAGAAAACTTACCCCTAGAAAAGCGATGGTCACTGTTTGGTGGTCTAGCACCGGTGTGATTCATCACAGCTTCTTACCAAACGGGATGAGCATTACTGCAGATGTGTACTATGAAGAACTGAACACAATGATGGAGTAGCTCGCACATCTCCAACCAGCTTTGGTCAATCGTTCGTCTCTGCTGCCCCTGCACGACAATGCGCGACCGTGTACTGCACAGCAGACGGTCTCCAAGTTGCAAGAGCTGGGGTTGGAAGCTCTTCGTCATCCGCCGTACTCACCAGACCTTGCGCCTACATACTTCTATTTTTTCCAGAATTTGGATAACTTCTTTGCGGGAAAAAATTCAATACTCTAGAGGCAGTACAAAATGCCTTTGAAAAATTTGTTGCTTCCCGTCCGGCTGATTTCTTCAAGAAGGGCATCAATAAACTATCACTGCGTTGGCAAAGATGCATCGATTGCATGGGTAATTAGGTACTTTGATTAATAGAAATAAAAAATATGGAAAAAAATCCTTTAATTTTTTCATATAAAACGGCAATTTCATAGGTAAAGACCTATTATCTCTATGGTTGTAGCACTGCTATTTATTGACATGTACCTTTGGCGGGAGCGAGGGTACCCCCTTTTTTAATTAAATGACGAAAAATAGCAGGTTCTCAATTCGACCGTATATACTCGTATATATGTATATATTTTTTTTTATGTTTGTTCAGCCCTCTCTCCGTTATTTGTGAACCGACTTTGATTATTCTTTTTTTATTAGATAGGGTATACCTCAAGGGTGGTCCCATGTCAAGGAAGTCAGGATCTGATGATGGGATCCTGATAAAATTCAGAGAAACCCTCGAAAATTGTAGGAACGAATAGTGTTTCTATTTAGTTTTCATTACTTAATCAGGTATTTGCGTTTAGAAATCATCACATCATGTAGCTGAGCTGATGATGAAAAAAAATCATACAATATTTGAAATTGAAAAGAACTAAAAAGCAAAAAATAAATAAACCTTTTAAATTGTATTGAGCTTATTTACATAAACTATAAAATTTTATATAAACTAATTTTGAGTCGACGCCAAACAAACTGATTAATTGTCTAAATTTTATATGTACCTACGTAGAAATGGACATGGCTCTACGTAGGTAATTAATCATTTTATTATTTGGCTTGATTCAAAATACGTTTTTTTATTACTAGCGTTGTATGTTGTAACACAGAATACATAATACTACCAGTAGTGAAAAAAACCGGCCAAGTGTGAGTCGGATTCGCGCATGAAGGGTTCCACACCATGGTACAAGATTGAAATTAAGATCAAGCAAAAAAAAACACGTTTCTAGTAGGGGAGCCCCGTTACATTTTTAATTTATTTTTATTATTTGTTGTTATAGCGGCAATAGAAATACACATTCTGTAAAAATTTCAAGCGTCTACCTATTACGGATCATGAGATACAGCCTGGTAACAGACAGACGGACAATGGAGTCTTAGTAATAGGGTCCCGTTTTTACCTTTGGGTACGAAACCTTAAAAAGCATGTTCACAAAAATCACTAGTTTCTTATTTAACTTCAAACTAGATATTTGGTTAAATGTTACATATCCAGTTATTGTAGCTAGTGACGTGAAATGACTTCCACACCTACTGGTCAAAGTTAACGAAGTTAACCTGGATTTCGAAAGGCGGCACTGAATGTCAATCACAAATTATGTCAATACCACTGGGCATAGGGATGTTCATTTAAAATAAACATCGATGTTTTTTGCGATGCATCAATCAGAAAGGTTGGATCGATGTTTTTTCGATGTATCGAATTGAAACATCGATTTATTCGATATAGATATAAAATATCATATATTATTATAGGCAAGAGAATAGATTAGAGCTCAAAATATACGACGACGATAAAACATGAATATTTCTGAAAAATTTGATTTAAATTTTAATACTCTTATATTTATTTTTTAAAGGAAAAAATTACAAATCCCAATACTTTCTTCCTAAACTTTGCAGAAAGATAACTTTATTTAACCGCTTTCCTTGTATTCTATTGCGTTGTTGATTCAAAACTTATGAAGCTTTAAAAAGAGTCTTTCGGATGGTACGGAGTTGGCTACTAGAGTTACAATTTCGGAAATTGCTGTTTATAATCAGTTCATACTTGTAAAGGAATTTCTTTTAATCTGCTAACTGGTGTTCTTAAGTAGACAAACAGCTCATCAGAAATACTTTCTTCATTCTTATTTGATTTTCAGTTTCTGTAAACTAGTTTATGATGGTCACTCCAAGGACTAAAATCATTCTGTACTTTGTCTGAACTATCTGAATCTGATTCCACATTATGATTTTTATCAAAAAGGTCCATCTTCATCATTTACTTAATTTTTTGAATAATTCACTCACTCACATTTAGGTAAAATAATTATTGTTGCAATTTCAATTACGTTTAATATTTTATCAGTATTCACCAACCAACATAAACAATTATAACCTCCAACGAAGCGGCCGGTCATCCTTTTTATCGCTTGTTTTTAATCTGTGGGATATATTCGCAGTCAAAGGAATAGTCATCATACAGCCATGTTTGTGCAAATGTCGTGATTTGTTTTATTATATTGTTACATTAATTATTTATTATTAAAACTGTAAAATAAAAAAGCGCATATGGCGGGAAGTTCACCAAAAAATTGATAATGTTGATATTTGAATCACCAGCTTAAAAATTCTGCGCTTGCACTGAGACATTTGGCAGGGGGTTTAAATGAATGAGGTTTTTATTCGATGTATTGAATAAAATACATCGATATATTGTAAAATATCTACTGTGAACGATGTATGGGACTGATTCGATACATTTGGTGGTAAATATCGATGTTTACGATGCATCGATTTATGATGCCAGTGCTGTCAAAAGTCAGTGAGTGGGAGAGTAGCACCACAGGCTTAGAATGAAAATTAAATAAATTCTTGTGACGCTTTCGTAGTTTGCTCTCAAATATTTAACTATGACCGAAAAGAAAATGTTAGACAAAGTGTTGCTGCGACGTAGGTTTTGTAAAAAAATTGCTGCAGTGGTTATTCCGCTCATATTATCGTTCTACGTACTAAGTCTTCTATTCGGTGATTGGAATACTCCTAGACTGATGAGTTTAACTGATCTCAATCGATGTCCTGCTTGCTACGGTATATCTGTATGTCCAGAATTATATTCTAATCAGATTAAGCTGGATGTTAGTGATAGGTGGACTGGTTTATTTAACGCAAAAAATATTTACCACGGAGTTACTAAGTTTAACCGTCGTGTTATTTTAAAAAAATTAGCTCACGATTGGGAGCTGAATGACTTTGATGTGAAGATGTGCAAGACCTTTGACCTACAAGAGAATTGTAAGCCTATACAATTGATGAATGTGTCTAATCTTGAAAAGGAGTTGATTCACTCTGTTCAGTATAATTTTACGTTTCCGGAAAGTAAACCTCGGAAAGGGCTGATTATGTGTCCTTATGCACATAGTTTGTATGATCTGGTACTTCCGATTCTGGGCAAGAAAAAGCATCAGATTGATATGCTTTACGTGTGGACTATGTTGAATATAAATCCAGAACCCATAATTTTACAGGTATTTTATTATTTTATGTTTCTAATTCTACACAAGGCTAGGGCTGCCATCCGTCCGGGTTTCCCCGGATTTGTCCTAGTTTAAAGGGCGTCCGGGCAGGGTTGTTTTCAAAAAGGACAATCTGTGCCAAGGGCAACAATTATTAGATGAAGAAGATATTTAATTTAATAAAAAAATTGAATCGGCATTTTTTTGTAAGGTGTCTGGGTAAGAATCTCGATTTCACACATGGGTCCGGGGTTTTTGAAGAGCTTGTCCGGCCTTGGCCATTTAAGTGATGGCAGGGCTACACAAGGCCAAAGCTAAAACTGAAATATTATTGTTTTAGCCATTTATTATTATTAAGATAAACCAAAATATCATGTATTAATAGTAAACCTTCACACATTTTTGTGATATAGATAGTGCAGTGCTTTTATTGGGTGGCTGTTGGCACCATAAGTGTTGTAAGTTCCCCATTTGGGACTTTTGTTCATGTGATTTACATACATATTCGGAATGTGTTACTGTGTGTCTGTTATTTGTGTTATATGTAAAAGTCTTTATAAAAAAAAATACATGTTTAGACATTTTCTTTTAAAGGGAGATAAAGAAAAAACAAGATGATTACCATTTACCAACTTTAAAAAAATGTTTGGTTTTTTTAGATAAAGCTAGACAAGCACATCTTACTAACATTTTTTTTGTTCATCCATTTATATTAAATTTCTCTCACATATCACATGTTTATATTTTTCAGATTTATCAGTGTTCTCTATAGTTTTCATTATTATTTTTATTTTAATAATATCATAAAACACTAAATAAAAAAGAATTACCTGGCTAAATAAAAAAGAGGCACATTATATCCATGGCTGGCGTGAACAAATTGACATGTCGACTTGCATGTTTTTTTTTTTTTGGCTCCATACTAAGTACGCATTAGGAATTCATATGAAAAAATTTACAGTTTCAAATATACATCAATTTTGGAGCAATCGACTTTGGAAAGATGTTGACATCTCACATTTTAATGTGTCTAACTTGACAAAACCTCATGTCAAATTAATGATTCACATGATTTTGTGAATGAACATTGATATTTTCTTATATTGACTTACATTGAGTCATCAAAATAATATTCGTTACTTGAAATCTGAACATAAACATTTAACCGTCAAAACTTAAAAATGGCCACCCTGAAAAAAAGCAATTTTAGACCTGTCAATATATTCACGCCAGCCACGGATATGTTATGCTATTATTGGGAAATACTCCATAACATAGATAGATCTTTGTAGAAATTAATTAAATTAATAAAATAATATAGAGTATAATAAGTTTTCCCTTTATAAAAATTTAACAAAAGGTTCCATAAAACTTTAATAAAGTTTATTATTTTCCAGGTATTAAAGAAATCAGCTGGCTGGCCATTACCATCCTATGGTGGTGTTTGCGGTAGACTTGAAGTGGTAGCTCATGAGGGTGTATCTTTATCAACTCTTACCCATCTAACTTTTCGTAAAAAGCTAATATATGCTCAGAAAATACTCGAAGCTGCAATGGATTTTACATATAAACATGACAGGTTAGTAGTTCTTATATTACTGATATTTTAATGAATAAAATAATTTAGTTTAGTCCCAAATTACTGCCAGAATTATGTATTTAATTTACACGGATACAGTATGAGAATCGTATAAGTTAGTTAGTACTCAATAGAGATTTTTCCTTATTTTGATCTATATTAAAATAAGGAACGAGCTCTCTTATGTATGTTAAGAAAAGAAGTAGCAATGGCTTTGTAGTTAATTAAATACAGACCTTTCGTTATAGTTACAAAAGATTTTTGTTTTAATTTAAATTTGCAGTCAGACATTGTGCCAGAAGAACAAATAACAATCATCGTCATTGTTTACTTCCTAATAAATTAGCCTCTTTCACAGCCTACTTGTGAACTGTTACCAGTGTTGTTGTGGCAATACTTATTATTGTCATTGTACACATTGAAAATTCTCAGAAGTTCACACTGTTTAATACATGCAGGGGTGCATAACATGCTACATTATGTTACAACTTAACAAATCACAAATTAAGCTTTATGTACATATGTATTTAAAAAAGGAACACTTTTTTAAATCACTGAAAGGGCATGACTCTAGCATGCAGTAACAATAAGAGGTTTTTAAAAAAATCTATCCGTTTACAAGTTATGACCGTTTGAATTTCAAGATATTTTTGCCTCTGTGTTTCATAAAAGTAGGTGGAATGTGTAAAGTTAAAGATTTTAATTGTATTTAATTAATTGTTATTGTAATAGCATGCTGGAGCCATACCCTGTGAAAGAGTTAAGTGTTCCTTTTTTCAAATACACCTGTATAGTAAAAATGTTTGATTGACATAGTAATTTGAAGGTAGAAAAATAAGTTTCTTAATCATCTAACTACATGTATAAAAAAAACATGTGAGGTGTCTTTAGGACTACCGGTTGGAATTAAGTTGCTTTGGTTATATATATATTTAATGGATTGAATAAATTGTACCAAAATACAGTAAATATTGTAAAGAATCTAAATTAAAATTGCGCCATCTAAAAAAGTTGCCCGACCTAATATATGGATAATTAGTATACAACCAACAGAATCTACAGATGGCGTAAATAAAAAATGAACTCGCGGTTAGCATTTTTCGCTGCGCCAACAATTTTTCCGCCATCATATATTATAAAAAAAACTTAAGATTTTAATTTCCTCCAGATATGAGGTTAAATATTCGTAATATTTTTATCAAAATATGTATATTCTAATATTAACAACAATAAGTGTCTAACTCATAGTTAACTGCTTACAGGTTCCGTTTCTACCTAATGGATTGGTCACTGGACAACATAGTCGCCAACGAAGCAGACGACATCTCCTTTGTTGACCTAGAGGATGTAATCATTTTAGATAAACATGTATCACCGGGGACAGACCTCCCTGACTGGTACAAACGGTTCAAGCATGAAACCTTAGAACCAGGGTTCACATTCTCCATAGATAATATGTGCACACACCATCTTAGCGATCATAACTTATGGGCGGCCTGCTACATTTTAGCTGGGGATGAAGATCCGTTTTTATACCCTATACCTAAAACAGTTAGCAGTCTTCGACCTAATTTTGACAAACTGTTGATGGAGTGCTTGAATGGTGATGACAGATTTAAAACCGTAACAAATTTGCATCAATTTATAAAGGATATGTTAGTGGATGAAAAAGTTGATGGTTTAGACACTGCTGTCAGCTGATAAAATGCTATAGTAATGGTGTGCATTACCATTGGTTAATAATAAAATCATAATTTTTAATTATTTTTAATGGCTAAATAGCTAAGGAAATCAGTTATATTCAGCCAACTTTTAAACAATATTGGGCTGGGTCCAATGAAAGTCATAGGTGTAACTTAGGCCTGAGAAGATCAAAATATTTTTTTTTTGTCATATACCGCTTATATAATCAAAATTAAAACCATTTATTTTAATTAAACCAATATAGATATTTTAGAATTGTAAGAAGTAGGATTCAGTCAGACTAAGTCAGTTGTGAAACTAGTTGCCTGTTCCAATACGTAATCATAGGATCTATGAACAAGAACAGACAACAAACTCCAAGGACATTCAAAACGTTTTTTACAATTTTCTGGTTACATTGCTTATAAGTGTGTATAATGTTTCAAAGGTGCATAAGGATTATTAGATGCGGTTCGGTTTCTTTAAAATTATATATTATAATATTGTAATATAAAAAACACAAACTTTTTTTTAAATTATAAGAGTAGCTCTGTTTGTATTTGCTTATGTTCTAAAGCGACCTGTTAAAACTTTGGTAACTAGCTCCGGAGTGAGGAAACTCAGTGCAATGATTACCTAATTTTATTTTTGACTCTACAAACCAAAGTTTTAGAGCGATTTTGTAATTGTATGTGGATCGCACATTAGTATGTACTAGTGATGTGCCAGATTGTTAAAAATCTGTATCCGCGAATACGGATACGGACATCAAGTTTTTTTTCATTCAAAATTTTGATGCTAATACGCATGACTTTGACATACTAGTCGACGTTGAGGACTGTAACACGACATTTTTCAACTTGCACTGCTCGTGTTTTTTTTTATTTATTTAAATACACTTAACACAAAGATTTAGAGTTTGATCTCGTTATAAAGATAATAAAATAGTACCTTATAACACAATATAATAATATTAGTAATTCACTACATCAGAAATTCAATTTTAACAAAATAAATTAAGAATTTCATCAACGTACTAAAATATAAGTAATAACGTAAAATATTCCTCAGATATCCGGCACATCACTAGTATGTACTATTCTTGTTAAACCTCCAACTACTTGCATATTTTATTGTATCAAAGCTGGAGGTTGATTAGTTTTTATTTTTATAAAAGATGATGTATTAAAATTAAAATGCTTTTTAAGTATAACACAAATTTTACGTTATTAATTATAAAAATACAACACTAAAAAGTTTTTGTTTACTGTATAGACACCGTTACATAACGGTTTAAATTTTTGGTGACTACAAATCATAAACTTAATAGTTTATGCTTAGATTATATATAGGTCCAGCATGCCTAATCCGTGCCTCAAAACTGAAGCCAAAAAATATAAGCGTCTCACTCGTCACACGCGAGCGAACGTTCGCCGCTGAAGTACGTCTCGAGTCGCTACTTAAAATATTTAAAAATGCCTGCTTGTGCTGTCAAATTCTGTAAAAATTTACAAAAAAAATCTTAAGTGTCCGAACATCACATTTCATATGTAAGTACTCTATTTCATAATGTATTTATAAACAATAGAACAAAATTTCAAATTAATAAAATTACGACGCCATTACCAGAGATGTTGCCAGGACGTGAATTTTATTTACCCATAACGCATTCTAGCAGTATATATATTTTTCTTTGCCAAACTTGTTATTTATAAAAGACGAGAAATATGCTTAATGTTAATGTTCGCGAAACTGGAATCCTTCAAATATTCTTAATTTCTAAACTTTAGCACCCGGAGTTCAATGTGTCCGTCAAACGATACTTTAACTGTGGGATTGTACTCGTATTATAACTTATTATTACTACTCCTAACGAACACAGCTATAGAGCACTTAGGACTTAAAATTTTGCTAGTTTCTTGATACTTTACAAATATATATATATATATATATATATCCAAGGCAAAACATTTACTTTATTTTATCAAAATACCTTTTGTTACTCTGTTCCTGTGCATAAAGTTGCATTTCATTTTATTACTCAAAAGTGCTTTTATGTCACATTTACCATAAAAAAAAATTACTCTTATTCTCATATTTTTTTCATACGGCCTTACATGAAAATCGATTCTTAAGGAGGAAACTCTAAAAAAAAAACGTCTTGAAAACAAACCAAAAAATATTGTTATAAATAAATAGTTCCTATTAAGTAGTTTTATTTTACATTTGTCTTTTTAACTAAACAAATTAAATGAAAAAAACGAAAAAATGAAATAAACGAATAGTTGTAACTGATTTAAATACATTCAAAATGTATTTATTTAATATTACTTACATCAAAAAAAAAAAATTATGTTTAATAAAAAAGTCCCTGAATTTTGGGGTAACCTCTATGCACTGCTAGTAAAACCGTCAATGCACACAAGCACAGACATTGTACGTAGACACTCGCGTTGGGCGGGGTTCACTCACACAGCACCAAAAAGTGGCTTTAAAGTAAACTGTGACTTTTGTACTAGTCACGGTATCTGGATCTATATATAATCTAAGAGTTTATGCTACAAATATGCAACTTGACATGTAAAAGGTCCAACTCATCATCGTGGCTGACGTACGTTCCGTCAAGGCCACGTACGATGCACGATGCAAAACGATCGTGAATAGTCTTGACGTACGTCATAATTATTATTAATTGCTTGCTGGACTTGCATGACGCGTTTTTTCAAACTGCTGAAATTTCAAACTGATTGGGGAATTTATAGGGATGTGAATGATGATGAATATATATCAATGCGAGGAAAATGCGGGGATATTCTCTCCCCGGAGATTATCTCCCCAAACTGTGGAATTTGACTATTATTTTGGGGTAATTTAAGAATATGGCATTGGCAACGCTGGCTACAGCACCGTGGCCTTGAGCGGACGTACAGCCGCGCACGATGCGTGTGTATGCTACGTCGGGCACCGCGTCCTTGGCGGGACGTACGTCAGCTGTACGTCCGCTCAAGGCCCCAATCGGTTTGAAATTCCCCGCATTTTTGGGCCATTCCCCACAAATTGGCAATATACTGTATATGTATGTACCATAAACTTAATATACTTTACGTAAAGTTTATGGTCTGTATATAAGCATGTGGTGGGGGACTCGCTGGATGCAAAACGCTTCGTGCAAGTCCAGCAAGCAGTATATAATATATATAATTCTGACGTAAGTCAAGACTATTCACGATCATTTTGCATCGTGCATAGTGCGTGTCTTTGGCGGGACGTACGTCAGACAAGATGGTGAGTACGGCCTTTTTAAGAGTAATAGTAATTATAGCTCTTTGGCATCCAGCGAGTACCCCCACCACATGCTTATGTATATAATATACAGTATATTGCCGATTTCTGGAGAATTCCCCAAAATGCGGGGAATTTCAAATCGATTGACAACTCCATTGTAACAGTGCTTTCTGCAAAATAATAAATGATTTGATTTGATTAGGGAATTTATGGGGAGACTATCAATGCGAGGAAAATGCGGGGCATCAGGAATTTTTAGCCTTATTAATTACATTACGACTCCATGTTTTTTCTCCCCAAACTGGGGAATTTGACGATTATTTTGGGGTAATTTAGGAAAATGGCATTGGCAACAGCACCGTGGCCTTGAGCGGACGTACGTCGGCACGATGCGTGTGTATGCTACGGCGGGCACCGCGTCCTTGGCGGGACGTACGTCAGGCACGAAGGTGAGTAGGGCCTTTTAAGTTGGCGGGGAGAAGTCGCTTTTTTACATTTTTTTTGCTCTTTCAACTGTTCGTTAACTGTTCGATCAAAATTTTTATTTGTTCGATCTTAGTTTTTTTTTTTAATAAAATAAAAAATTACCCTCAAGTTGGCGGGGAGAAGTTGTTTTTTACATTTTTTTTTGTTAGTCAGAATTAGTTTTTTTAATAGACTCGACAAAACAGCAAATATTCGATGTTTCTAGAAATAAATAAATCGATATATCGAATAGAATTTTGTTTTTGTAATTTATATTTTATTTCTCCTTGTAAGTGATTTGTGTAATCTTGAGAAATAAAGTGATATTTTTAAACCGTAATAAATATTTGTCAGAACATCGATGCAATCCGATATTTCGTAAAAAAAACATCGAATAACTTCGATGTATCGATGTTAAATAAAAATCCCTAATTATTACTCGAACTAACCTGACTAGCACACCTCTAGTTGTCAATTTATTGTGAAGTTGTCAACCAGTTCCTTACCTTATCTATGTTGTCAACTGCACAAAGCAATTACCAATATTCTGCTCTGAATAATTAAAAACAACGTTTTTCTTTTAAGATTTTTCAGTCGCATATCTTTCAAATCTGTATTGCACATTGGCTGTTAAATACTCTCAAAGAAAAACTGCAGCTTTAAATAATTTTAGTATTTTATTGATTTTTAAGAACGTTTTTAAATGTCACCAAACCAAAGTGCAAGTGCGGTTGATAGATAATTTTCAATAAAGTTAATTTCTGATATCATTGTTGGATTTACAATCTTCAGAATTCTTTAATAATGAGCGGTTCAGATTCTGATGATGAGAATGTAATACGTTATGGAACCCCGTTGGAACCATACGAAGAAGGTTTGTTTTGGATTTGAAGTTTATTAAAGTTGCATTAAAGATATCTAACTATGAACTCAGCGAGTTTTTAATTTTAACCTACCTGAGTTCATAGTCAGGACTGAAATTGTTATCAAAGTGTAAACCACTATTTGGATTATTCTAAATTATGTACTTTGGTATATGATATTTTATTGATGAACAGCAAAGATTTTTTTATTTTATTGCACGAAGTTTACAAACGAAGACAGTTTGCCTAATAGTTAGAGGTTACCTGCAGCCAAATATATTTTTAAAACTCAACCGCGGCAACATTCTCATTTAAATTTTATCTTGCCAAACCTCAATCTCCTGCTACCTACCTGCTTAATCGTAGTTGACTGATCGCTGATTTAACTACACAAATGATAAAGTGCTAACATAAAGTATAATATTTAAATTAAATATATAATATCTATCGATACTTTCTATTCATAGATATTATGTAACTTTGTATTATCAATTAAGATTAACTTAATAATAAATAAAATATGTTGTTAACAGATGAACTGCCTACAAAACGTAAGTTCCAACAGCAGGCCGATCAATTTGCTGTGGATGCTAACGGCAGACGTAGATTCCATGGAGCATTTACAGGGGGCTTCTCGGCAGGGTTTGGCAATACTGTGGGATCATTGGAAGGATGGACACCCAGCACTTTTAAGAGTTCACGATCAGAAAAGGCTCAGGTTTCTGTAAGTAAAATATGTTGAACATTTGTGCAGATTAGAATATTTAACTTAACAATTGCTAAGCCTACAGTATGAAATAGGTTATTTACTTAAATTACAATTCTTATGATAAACATGCAAACATGTTAGTTTTATATGTTACGGCTATGCACCCTCACCATGTGCAATGCATATTCTTTGTTGTTATTAAGTACGTTCATTACATATGACTATGTAAAATACGTACGTTGTTAGTAAGTAAGTACGTTTATAAGTAAAAAAATTATTATATGGAATTAGTCAGTTCACGAGTTTAGTAATAAACCAATATTAACTTGTCTATCATTGCGAAATCGCAATAAACTAAATTCAATATTCGTAATAGCTAAGGTGCTATAATTAGAATTGTGAGCAGTTCAAACCCTATCTCACTCTGAAGTAAACTTACTCTTGACAAGAGCTGGAGAAAGGTGAAGAATGAACGATAGACTAACGCAATCACAATGATGAGGTACAATAGAGCTAGTGAGCACTACCCCAATGTTCCCACAACATCAAGTTAACCATATCACACTGGGTGGGACTTGTCCTGGACGATACAAATTGCCATAGGTAAATTTGGGCGGAAAATGATGATGATCTAGATAACCCAAGCATTTAAGTCATTCACAAGGGATTATTCACATCCCTATAAAAAAATATATCCTACGACAAATTACACATCCCTGTCTAGACCCACACTAAGCCCAGCTTGTACTGTGAGTTCCAGAATTCGGATAAAAGTTCTTAGAAACATTTTTTTTCTATGAACAACTTTTTTTTGTATCAAATTATATGTATGTATGTAATATAATTTGTTATAGTATTATTATAAACCAGACATGAACACGTCTTTAAAAAAAATAAGAATAACACTTTTACAGACATATTAAAACAAATTAAGAATATGTTAGTGATCAGTTTGGTGTGTTCTTGCTTGCCGTCCGATGGGCTGATATCGGATAATGTGTGACGTCACAATTTTTTCAGCCACCTTACAGTAGTATATTATTTAATATATTATATAGTATATTTTATCATACTTTCTGACGTATTAATAGGTTATAATGGTTCTAAGTGTATTTTTACATATTATTATCCTATCTTACAGGTGATAGGTAAAAATCATATTATGCATAAGCTGATGTCCTAGGGCCAATATTTATCAGTAATATGAATGTTTAACAGAATCTACGTCCTGAGGACTTCATGGATGAAGAGGACCGCAATGAGTTCGGGATTGCGCCGCGGCTCTTGCAGACACATAATGATTTCTCGGGACAGAAGAGAACGCGACAAAGAACTTTCCATGACGGACCTATACCTGGTCAGTAGTGTTTGTAATTTTTTAATCAATATTTTTTGTACCTTAATTTTTTCTCAATAATTGTTGGCTTAATGGCTCGGTAACGGAATTAACAACTATATGTAAATGTATACAGGGAGTAAGAAACACCGAATACTGAAATAAAAACCGACTAAAAAAATTATAAATATCACATACGGCCAAAAACTACAATGTAATCAATCAAACAATATTTAAACATTTTATGCAATCAGCTGGCCTTGACAGCGCCGAACGTTTAAGGTATTTCACGGTACCGCACAAAAAATACCTACATTTTTAACGTTTACATTGCGTAGCGCAAAATGAAACTAATGACTATAAATCCTTAACCTCTCATTTTTATGATGAACTGACTATTGTATTGTGATAAGTGTCCACAGAAAGAAACAAAAAAGAAAAGAGCTGTATATAGTTAAACACAATACAGTTCAGAACCTTTTTCGACTCTGTTTGTCAACCGCTTTCCTTTTTTTTAGTAACTATTGACGGAACTATTTTATTATCAATACAAACAGTTTTTCCCCTACCTTCGACCAAGCTTTATTGTTATCAATAGTTTTAGCGAACTAGGCAGATATTATTTAAAAAGTATAAAAGTAAATAAATCGCACATGCTCCCTCGACGACGGTAGAGTGCAGAATGAATGCTTCTGTAATAATTCACCGTTCATACACATCTGTATTAATGCAATTCGACTTTCGCGAAGGGGAGAGTACCCTGATCTTTGTTACTATTCGGCTAAGTAATAGTTAGTACTAATAGTTTCATGAATTACGGTAAAAAATCAACCTCAGGGGAGACCATTAAATGTAAATGAATAATCATTTTTCAACAGGGGAGCCAGTACTCCAGCAGTTGGTAAAAGCAGTCCACGAAACAGCTGCAGTAAAGATGCTGCGAGCCATGGGCTGGCGAGAAGGTCAGGGCACTGGGGAGAGACTCAGCAAGTCGCAGAAAAAAATGGCCAAGCAGCAACATAAAGTCTATGGATGTTATATCCCAAAGGAATTGAAACAGGTACAGGATTTTTTGGCAGGGCAGTTTAAAAAGGTGGTCTTGAGCGTAATTTGTTAATTAATTAAGTAATAAAGTTAAATATTTAACTACATGTATTAAAATTATTGTAATGCAATTACAATTATTTTTATTACTTGCAGTTTACATACTTAATCATTGTACTATACAGGGTGTAAGAAACACCGTACCGAATATTAAAATAGTGTATTCAGACCATCGTTCTGAGTTGAAAATCATTGGAATTTTCTACCAAAAAAATTCTTAATTTTTTCTTGGTTAAACGTGATATCACAATGAGTAAACAAAACATTTTACCAAAAAAAAATCAATAAATACCCCATACGGCCAAAAACTGCAATGTAATCAATTAAACAACGTTTATGCAATCAGCTGCTTCGACGGCGCCGTACGTTTAAGGTCATTCACCGTACCGCACAAAAATAAAACTGCGTACATTGCGTAGCGCTAAATGAAATTAATGACTATAAATCCTTAATCGCGCATTTTTATGATGAACTGACTTCTGTATTGTGATAATATAAACAGAAAGAGGTTGTTGTAAGTTTTTCGAGTAACTCAAAGTTACACCCTGTATAGTTAATGTACTGAAGTCTCACAAACTTCCTGTTCAGCTCTGTGTGAACAAAAAGTAATGTTAAAGTTTAAATGACTGCTTTTTTTTGGTTATATATAACACATACATTTTGCATAATATAAATACACATTCTATCTATCTTTATATTCCTTTTCCAATATTTGTAAAATATAAACTGTTTTCAGGATCGACAAGAGTCGGATGCAGACTCCTCAAGCTCTTCAGAATACGACTTGGAAACTTTATTCGCGCCAGACGACTATGAGCCTTATATTCTCAACCGTAAGGACGATCGCTTCGGGCTCGGTTACTCAGCGCTAAGTCGACACTCCGTACTCGGGAACCTAACGGGGGAATATGGCACTGAGGCAGGCTCGTCTAAAAGTCATTTGAATATGAGAGATAAAGGCAGAAAGGTGAGTCTTCCATACTTACACTATATACTAATGCAGTTCGACTTTCGCGATAGGGGGGTACCCTGATCTTTTTTACTATTCAGCTAAGAATAGTTTAATGAATCACGGTAAAATATTAATCATTAAAATTAAAATATTTGTCTGGGTGTTGTCATCTGATGGTAAATGACTACCGCCGCCCATGGGCACCTGCAACTCGAGAGTCACAAGTGCGTTGCCGCCCTTTAAGGTGGGAGTAGGAGAAGAGGGGGAGGGGGGAAGAGTGGGAAGAGGGCACAGAGGGGAAGGACGGGAATAAGGGAGAGGAAAGGGTTAGGGCCTCCGGTAACCTCACTCACGCGGCGAAATACAATGCAAGCATTGCTTCACGGCCGGTTTTCTGTGAGGCCGTGGTAACGAGCGGAGTCGAGCCGGCCCATACGTGCCGAAGCATGGCTCTCCCACATAATGGATTCTGGATCCGAAATTTGATTTTGCCGGTCCAGGGGGAGTACATATCTGCCCTTACCTGCTCCCCCTCACCCTCGGCACGCCCATGCCATTATGTGCATCCGTTGCCCCGAATAAGCCCCCGAAAATTACTATTATTACTAATATCTGCAGGTATCCATTAGAGGTCAAGCGTTTGGTGTCGGCGCGTTTGAGGCGGACGATGAAGATATATATGCGACAGAAGACATGTCTCATTATGACTTCGTTATAGGTGGGCCAACTCCAGCCAAAGAGAAGAAACCGAACAAGGACACCAATAAAAATGTATGTACCCACTTTATACTTTAACTTGAAGTTTCCTACATTTTCACCTTCGTTTATCATCACTACTCTGCTTCTAAGAATAGTAGCGTGATTCTTAATAGCCCATAAACTACGTGAAGAGTTATGCTATCAAATGTATTAAGAGAGTATCAAACGTGACTGCTAGGTTCAGTTGAAAAGTTGAGGAGCAATAGGTTATCGTGGTATTGACGTGTGATGAGGAGGCATGAGCAAAATGTGCTGAAGAGAGTTTTATGAATGGACGGGTGCAAGAGAAGAAGATGACCAAAGAAAAGATGGATGGACTGTGTGAAAGAAGATATGGGAGTAAGCAGTAAAATGACGAATGATAGAGTAGGATGGAAGAATAAACATATTGTTCCAACTCCAAATAGGGTAGGCAGATGATGACTACTAGGTTCAAAGATTGGCGCGTTTAACCAAAAAAAACAAACTGCAGTGACCATAAACGCTGGTTACTCCGTAGTTACTACATAAATATAGTTTTCATTGAAAAAAAAAAACTGTCAGTTGTAGGACTTCATGTCAGAAGTGAAAACATAACTGACACAGCTGTCATCTGAGTTCAAGTTCGTCAAGCGAGTTCAGTGCTTTTTCCCCATACCAAAAGTGCCCAATGTGCCTAAAGAAGTTTTCACTTCAAAAATTGTTAATAAGTAATTATGAGTTGCCAATCAGAAGTGTTAATTTTTGAAGAAAGTGATGCCATCTACTAGTGACATCCATCAAACTGACGTACATTCGGACGTAATTTTGAATAAAGGTTTTCGCTATTGAGCACTATAAGCCTTATAAATTTTCACCTTAATAACAATTATGTTTTTGTTTATTTTACCATATGAATTGCGCACACAATAAGTACTTTATTGAACTGATTATATTTTTAAAGATTAATTATTAAGGAGCTGACAGAATTCAATGTTTAGATTAGCGCCCTCTAGTGGATCTATATATGTACTATTGGCGTGACGGTGCGAGTTCAGTGCTTTTTCCACACAGCAAAAGTTCACAATGAGCCCAAAGAAGTTTTCACTTCAAAAAAGTACCTTTACTGGTCATTACAAAAAAAAAAATACACAAAAATCTTTAAATCTTTATTATTATTATAAATGAGATTGCGCGTTTGTTTGTTTGTACCGCTTTCAAGTGTTAACTACTCAACCGACCATCATGAAATTATGCATTTACGTTGTCCAGGGGTAGAGATAACAACATACCTTTCATCCAAAAAATAATACCGTTCCAGAAAGGTAGAAAACCTTTAATTAAAGCGAGCGAAGCCGCCTGCTAAATATAGTTTATAATATTTTTGTTCGTATTAGGTACTGTCGGGGTTCGTGAAGGCTGTGAAGCCTTTACCACCGGTGCCTGCGCACCCCGCCCCCGCCCTGCCCCGCGACTACGCGCCGGCCCCCGCCGGAGCGAGGCGGTCGAGGTTCGAACCGACCACACACAAAGAGAGAGACCAAGGTATATTTAACAATTATCACTTTTTGTCTATTTGGCATCCAACCCGCCACTTAAAGATGATCAATTTACTGAGTATGACTTTGGAGGGATATTTTTTGACCGCATTCGGTCAAAACGCCCATCCGGCTCCTGCAACCTGTAGCCGCACAAAATGTAGGCATTTTATTTTATCTTGAGCACAAAACACACACAATAAGTTTCTGTAGTGGTTTTTACGAAAAACATTCGACACGGCAACACGACCAACTGGTAAACAGAAATTCAACAAACGGCGCATTGCGTTTGAAACTGACGCAAGATATCTATTGCTATCTCACTTTGTGTTATGGACTTGTCTCCTTAGTGAGAACGAAGCCGTAGATATGTTTTGTGCTCTTACTTAAAATGTTCCCTCTATAGTAATTATAGGTCTTTGTACGTGTTGCTTCCGTTTTTAGTCCACCAGAGAGAGATGTCAAACTCAAATGACATTTGTCAAGACATTAGTTACGTTCCGTTACTACAGTATGAAATAAATGGACACCGAACTCGCGCTATGTGAAAAATAATGGAATTTTATTTAAATAACCGAATCTTATTATTCAAATCACGAGTTATCGCGTTGAAAACGCGCTCTCATGTGAACGAGTTTATCGCAAACCAATGACCTCCAAGCGTCGTCAAAGCCCATCGGATCAAATTCCTTCCTTCTTGTTTATTGAAGGGGAAAGGTAGGTATGTGTACCTTTCTCCTTCAAGGATACATGTGTAAATGTATATGTATCAGTAAAGTAGAACATACAAAAAATCGCAGACAAAATACCAAATTAGGATTAATATATTTTACAGGTTTGGGTCGCCACGAATTAACTGCTGAAGCTAGAGGAACGCTTCTTGGAGAAACACCAATTCCGCCGTTGCCCGACCCCCCAGTGGAAAATCAAATAACACAGCAAAAAGAAGATCTATCAAAGCTATTGGGTAGAAATATTAACTTCACTTCAAACACAGAGAAGAAAGAATTAGACTTCATATCAATTACTGATTCCGGCAAAGAAGTGCAAAAAGTATTCAGACCTTTTGCTGGTAACCTAGAAAAACAAGCCCGGTATGAAAAGTACTTGGAAGATAGAGGTGTTATGAGGGAGGGAGACACCAATACAAATAGGCTGAGCAAGTGGGAGCGAGAACGAGAGCTGGTGGAATTTGAACAAGCTGCTAAGTTATATAGGCCATTGAGTGGTATTATGGGTGATAGGTAAGAATGTTACTCTTATTTCCTTGTTCTTACTGATATTAGTTTGTTGGTTTGTTTGTTTGTTACCTTTTCACAATTTAGCCTTTAATTATCGTTAAAAAATTAACAATAAAAGTCGTCCGCCCATGCGACCAGTGCATGCAGTGCACGCACAGGCCTTTAAAGGCCGGCAACGCACTTGTGACTCTTGAGTTGCAGGTGCCCATGGGCGGCGGTAGTCATTTACCAGGTATCAGGTGACCGTTTGCTAGTTTGCCCCCTATACCATAAAAAAAATAGTAGCAATAGATCACATAACGACTTAGTGCAAGTGAAGTGTTACTAAGCTTGTTTTAAGTTATAGTTACTAAAACAGATTATTATAGTATGTACATAGATTAAGGTTAGCTTAAAATAAATGATTTATTATTATTTAAACTGATAGTGCCAGGAATTCAGATGAATCGCTATTTGAACAAAGAGAATACACTCTATAACAACATCAACGGCCCACCTCTAGATATCCCAATATAACGTTCTAATATATTTAAGCGACGAACTTTTGTAGGGTAGATAATTTTCCACTGTCTGTACAATATAACGTAACTGCCTTTTTTTATCCTTTTTTAGATTCACTCACGCATCAGAACCCGACGATGCATTGAACCCTCTGTGCACGGTGGCTAAAAGCGCATCGAATCATGGTCTGGCAACTAAAGAACAGGTTAGTTTCAGATTTATTATCATAACAAAACTGAGGTTCTCTTAATATCTCACACACCCCACCCACCTTCCGTCCAAAAGCTTGGTACTTCCATGACGACCAGAAATAGATTTCGACTTGCCCGAAAGGTACGAGCATAGCATATATTATAGCTTCCATCAGATAAGCCTTAAACTGTTATCGCCACATCAAAAACTCATATTTATTTTATTAAAAATAGTTCCAAACTATAATAGATGATAAAAGGGATCACTATTTAATCAAAATTAATTAATAGACATTATTATGACTAGTTATACCGGTAGTGCTACGCTATTGGTCGGTTAACAATAGTGGATATTAAAAGGACAGGCATGCATTGTAAGTTGACAACAATCTTGAGTGCGGATTGAGGTACGAACAACATAGCAGTTACAGTTATTTAGTGATTTTGATTGTTTATAGCAAGGTTGCCAGTTAAGTTGTATAGAAACGGTTCTCAGTTTCTCTTCCTTAAAGTTATGCTGAAGCTTAACTTAAAGGAGATAGATGATAGAATCAAGATAACAAGTTACTAATTTAACCTCCTGGGGCCTAGCGTCATATATATCATACGTAGAACGCGAAAAAATGTACCATCACCATCTATTGAAATATGTTGCAACTTTTAGTTTCCTTCAATAGACAATCTTTGTGTCCGCTTTTTTGAGCTGTCTTTGGCTGACGAAATGAACTTTATTATTATATCTGCCGACTGAGATTTACTTGACCAGTTTTTTTTAATAATTTTGCTATTGATAATCAAATTAGTAGTTTTCTTTATAAATTACTAGTATTTTAATATCACTCGTAGCATAAAAGAATCATCTTTTCCAAATTAAGTTGGGGTCGGCTTTCAGTCTAACTACGATACGGCGATTGTTATCAGACCTCCACAACCCAAGTACTAGGCGATACGGAAGTTCTGCAGTTAGATCAGGTTGGAGCTGGTACGGCTAGTTACCCGTAACGATGCCACAGATGTTTGTATGGCACCCGGGACCGACGGTTTAACGTGCTCTCCTAGGCACGGAGGGGTCTCAATGTGTCAAGAATGGTCACCCATACTAGATTGACCTGGCCAGTATTACTTAACTTTGTAATGTGCTAACCTACTTGGTTACCACTTAGCCACGAGCCCCTCGTGACATCAAATAATATCCTATGTCATATATATATGACACAAAATACTTATTACATAGAGAACTCATGTCATATGTATATGACATTGAGAAAATCTACTTTTTCCGAATTAGATTTTTCATTTTATTTTTTTCGGGTATCTTATTACCTATTTAGTAAATTGGAATAGTTTTTATTTGAATTACTCACAAAAAATTTCGCTGGGCCCCAGGAGGTTAAAATATTAAAAAACACAACTGCTCTTCTAAAAAACGAATTACGCGCGTATGAGTGATTGAGTGTGAGTATCACTCGGGATGATGTAAGAAGGAAGAAGATTTGGAAGTTATAATGGAATAAAGAAACTCACATAAATACATGAGCTCTGAACATACCACTCCCTTTTTTGTGCAATAGTGTCAAAATTGTAGCTTTTACTGACTAAATCATGAAACATTTCGAAGAAAAACTGCTAAATAGGGGTATTTGTTTTTACTACGTACTAAAACCATTGCATTCGTACATTACACAAATAGGATCGCCACTTTTTCAAAACAATTAAAAGAAGCTTGCTTTACTTTTATACCTAATAAATATATCTCTGCTCAGCATCTTGTCAATAGATGTAATTATAATAATTAAAAAGTTATTGATTGATTTTCATACACTTTTTGTTTGTAAAATCCATGTCTGTAACATTCTCAGGCAAATCTTAACTGCACGCAGCAAATGAACTCAGATTTTGCTCCAAGATGCTCGAGCACTATTAAAATATGAATAAAATATTAACCTTATCCCTTTAATATAAAGCTGAAAAAGGTTACTATTTTATTTACATTTTAAAAATGGTCGAGCATTTTGTCTCTCAATCCAGACTAAGTAACATCCCAAGAGCGCCCTCGAGTGCAGTATATTATTTACAAATAGGCACATCACCAGAGAGAGAACAATGTTACATTAAATACCTCGATATGATTGTTGTTCACAGATGGACGCAGCACAACGCGGAGTGTACGGCGTTATGACGAGACTACAAACAGAGTGGAAACCGGAGTTACTTGTGTCAAAGAGGTTTAACCTGCCTGAAGTTGGTGGTGTTAGGTAAGATATACTATTATGTAACACATACACACTTGTAACATTAACATATTATCAATATAATTTATGAAGGTGTCTATAACAGAAATATACATTCATAAAAGTAATTTAAAGAATGTTCAATTTAAATCGTATATTCTAATAAATAAACGTGAAAGTTTGTGAGAATGTATGGATGTTTGTTACTCTTCCACGCAAAAACTACTAAACCGATTGCCATGAAACTTGGTATGTAGATTATTTGAGATAGCTGGAGCTAGAGACATAGGCTACTTTTTTATCCCGATATTTCCACAGGATCGGGATCGGGACTTACGCGGGTGAAACTGTAGGGCGCAGCTAGTTAGTAAATAAATGGACGTATAAATTTTGTTAGTATATAAATACGTTATAAATTTTGTTAATTGTTGACTAGAATTGTATGATTGTGTCTCCGGCGACGCGACTTAGTTATAATTGAATAGTTTAAAAAAGAAATTGAAAACCTGCTGAAATGGTCCTCGAGCATGACGGGTTGACCTGATTCAGTAAAAAAAACATTTGCCAGCTGAGCTGCTACAGGTGTCAAAGGCAGGTTCTTCTGTAGCATTACTTATTATATAAAGGCAAATATCTTTTATTAACCTGGTTTGTAACATATATATTTGTCCACAGATTAGAACAGAAAAAAGAAGAGAAACCAAAAGTTTCGTATTCAATCTTCTCGTACCTAGAATCATCTGTTCACAACAAAGACAGCTTCGCAAGGGAGCAAAGCAAATTCAGTGGCTCCAAGTCAATGTCCAGTAACACACAGAAAAGTGACCAGACACCGAAAGTAGATGGCAAAACTGAGAATAAAATACCTGATCACAATTCTGGTCAGAGCAAAAGAGTTGATCAGACACAAACAGATACAGGATTTACCAAAAGAATGACAGTTGCAGAAATGTTTTTAAAGGAGTCCGAAGAGAATAAAAAACGAGGGGTTGAAGTCACTGAAACAATAAATGAATTTGATAAAATGGATCTGTACAAATCCATATTTCTAAGCGACAGTGAAGATGAACCTTTAGAAGATAAACAAGCTAGTGATAAAACAGATTTCGTAGATGTTCCACAAAATATTGAAAGAAATAATTCCCCACCTCGTGGCATTTTCGCTAATATAGATTTTGATGAACTGAATTCTTGGAAAAGAAAAGATGATAAGCCAGTAACTAAAGATTCAAATGCTGCAGACATTAAAAAACCAGAAATAAAAGATTCTAGTTTAGATGAAGAAATGTATGGGCCAAAAATTCCAGAAAATATTCAGAAGAAGCTGTTATCTGAGGGTTCTAGCAGTAATGCAAAAGAAAGCATTGAAATAGGTTCGTCCTCAAGCGAGGACTCATGGGTAGATGTTAATGAACTAAAAAGTAAAAAGGTAAAAAAGAAAAAAAGTAAAAAACATAAGTCTAAACATAAGAAAAAATCTAAAAGTAAGAAAAAGGATAGATAAGCTGTAATAATAAACTGAAGTTTTATTGTTATTTAGTTTTTTAATATTATATTATTATTAAACAAGCATTCAGATATTTTATTACTCCACAAGCAAGAAGGAGGACTATAATTTTGACTAGTATGAATGTACATATTTGGGTAGGTATCATAACTTGACAAATGAGGTATTGTTGGAAGCATCTTGATCATAAACTTAGTAGTAATATTAAGTTGTAATAATATGGTCTTGATAGTCCGCTGGTTATAAGCTATGTGACGTCACATTAAATTATATATGGCGATCACTAGGTGACAGTCATGAACTAAAAACAAAATATTGATCCCCTATTGGGTATCAAATGAAAGGGCTTAATTACTACATTTTAAAAATATAAATATTGTTAGCAGTCTCTCGCGGCTTTGTTTACATGTACTCGATAATTGGAAATAATTTCTAAAATCACGTCGCAGATGCGAACTAAAAATGTAATAAAAAATGTTTAAAGTAAACTAAAAAAATGTAAAGCGTCTCTGCAAATACTGGGGCCCTTGGCCCTGACCCTAAGGGCTTAAGCACTGGAGGCACCAAGAGAGGTGCTTTTGTACATTTTATTACCTTTTCAAGCGCCTATTACCGCTATATTATTAAGATTGAGCAAAAAACACGTTTGTGTGTGTGTGTGTGTGTGTGTGTGTGTGGAGGGGGGACTGGAACTTTATTTTATTTATGTTAGTTATAGAGACTATAGTAATATACACTCCGTTAAAATTTCAAATATGTATTAAGATCGAGCAAAGTCAAAAGTTTATTGCATGAAAATTGCCTTCAATTTTGTTTGTCAAATTATTTGTTGTTACAATTTCATGTATCATCTTCGTATTACAGTTCAAGAGCTCCTCCTTTTTTTTAAAGTCGGTTACAAATGGTCCATCAGACTTTCATTTCCTAAAACTCTTTAGACATAGGTAAACATAATTTTAATAAAATTTGTGAGGATGGACGTTTATAAGATCCCAAAAGCTTTTTAAAATGAACGTATTCTATTGCATATTGGATCGCGTTTCCTTGCAATGAAAGAAATTGTTTACAATTTATATGTCTTGCAACCTGTCAGTATAATTAGTGATTTAAAAAAATAAACCAACAAGTCTTATTAGATCAAGGCTGCCAGCACACCAATCGATCGATGCCATCGATCGACTTCGATTGGTTTGGCTTTTTCAGACCGATTGGTGTGGTATCAACTGATGATCGACGAAAACTGATCCATTCTGTCAGCAATCGATGTCTGTGGTGTCACCCTAAGAGAGGGCCCCATCCGATGAATTAGCCACGGCTACAGTTCAGATGGTATAGTTACGCCACTGCTTACAAAACAATACATTCTAACAGTAGTAAGCGATCATAAGCTTTTAACTGTGCCATGCTTCGGTACGTGTGGGCCGGCTCGATCGGAGTGATACCACGGCCTACAGAAAACTGGCAGTGAAGCAATGTTTGTATTGCTTTTCGCCGACTGAGTGAGGTTACCGGAGACTCTAACCCTTCCCTCTCCATCTCTTCTCCCCTACCCGCACTCTCCCTCTTCCCCTACTCCCACCTTAAAGGCCGGCAATGCACTTGTGAGTCTTGAGTTGCAGGTGCCCATGGGCGGGGGTAGTCGCTTACCATCAGATGACCCGACTGCTCGTTTGCCCCTTATCCCATAAAAATAAATAAAAAAATAAGCTTTAGGGCAAAGTGGCATATGACCACGGTTATCCTCGCAACACCACTATGTATAAGTTTTTTATCACATAGACGATAAATATTGAATAGTTTGTTGATTTGTTTCGAACACACAACAATTTCATATGAGAATATTTTCTTGTTTCATACTTTTTAGAGCGTGATTTTTCAGTAGTCGGGTTTTAGTTTGCGAACTTACAACTTACTTTTAATTTGCCCTTATGTATTGTGTGTGTTTACACATTTTTTAAGCTTATTCCAAGTAGTCCCACAGGCGTATTATTGGTAAAAGTTTCACTTGCTCGTTACGTGCAATCTTATTACAGACCAACGACGGGACAATAGATGTCAATAAGCTTAGTAAACAAATTATTGGTTAGTAATAATGAAAATGTTAGTGTCCATTCTAGAAAATATTCCAGGGAGTGAATGTTTGAAGGATTAACCTCGAGTCCATAGTTATGAACAACTACTAAAACATATTTTTAATACTTCTTCGTCTTCATTGATCGTAAAGAATCTAAACTGTGCTTGTTGTAAAATCCCTAAATCATCAGGTTTTAGGAAATACATAACTGTTAACTAACTTATAAAAATTGCTATATAAGGGTGATAAAACGCCACCCTGTGATACACCAACAGAAGTACTGCATCAGGAAGAACAAAGTCTTAAATGCGTATGCGCTGTCAGGGACCTAACAGATAACATAAAAACCAATCAATTGCGCTAGGAGATAATAGGGACTGCAGTATACAAAGCATAATGTGAGAATGTGTTGAATGCATCACTGAAGTCTAGTAAGGTAAGTACTGTAATATCTCCTCTTTCCATTCCCAGTCTTAGCGATTGTCCATGAAACCTCCTTTCGAGCCTCACGTGTATTTATTTTTTCGTAGAACGCGCTTTTATATCTATATTTAAAGATTATATTCTGATTTTTTTTTATATTTTGAACTAAAAAAATACACGTGATTTTGGCTAGGTTAGTCTAAAACCTCACCACGTATCACCAGCGGGGAGGAGGGGTTAAAAGTCGCTAAAAATACATCACGTGATTAATGGACGACCCCTTAAATCATCCGTAACGTGATAATGGTTCTGAAATCGTGTTGTGATCGGGAAAAATGCTACTCTAGATGGGATTTCGTAAAGAGTTCTTAAAAATAGCGGTATATTAGTGTGGTATGTAGGTATCTAATTAGACGTTTAAGGACTTTGGACATAAGTGGACAGTTATAGGACGGTGGTCGGAAAATGTATCGGAAGATCAGTTAGCCATGAAGCAGGTAAATGATTCATTTCAGTGGTTGGCACATGCAAGTCGTTAAGTAGTACACATAAGCTCAGCTCATGCTAACCAGCCAACCCAGCCCACATGGCCCGGGTATGTTAATGAAAGGAATATGTATATATTGGAATAGAATGTACTCATTAAAATTGACTGGTGGAGAAGAGACACACCTGAGCCGTAAAGGCAGACCAGCAGGTAACATTACCAAAGTCAGAGACTGCCTTCAACGACAAGTTGAAGTAGTCGGCCATATTTCCACGTAATAAAAACTAGAAGTTACAAGCTTTCTGCTAAACATTCGAGCATTTGTGCGATTACTAGTTAATTATATTATTATTTAGAAGCAGGACTGTTTATTCGTTTCTGTACGATACATTTCTTATTTTCATTTAAGACTGTCTGATTTATTTCAAATGAACACCATGGTAGAAATCTAGAAGAAGCCTTGAAACCATTAATAAAATAGTTGTAAATCCAAAATGTTAAGGAATAATTCAGCAAAATAATGACCCACCTTTACTGATGTTTGTTTATTTTTGAACGGTAATGCTGAAGGTCGAGTGAACGTTGCTAACTGTCAATTTGACAGAATGTTAATTCAATTTTGTTATTCGCTGACGATTAGTGTTCAAATTTAATAATAATAAAGCAAAACAAAGCGTAATTCGATATCCTGGTGCCGCGCAGTGTTTCACAATCGAACTGTATTATTTCCATGTTGTGTTTAAATCGGTTAACGTGAAAATAAGTGTTGTTTATGAAGACTTTGATCAGCTGTTTACAAAAATGGGTTTTATTTCATATTTTATGGATAATTACACGGCGAGTATATATGATATTATAGGTGAGTGGAATTTCAAATATTATTGACCTTGATCTTTATTGATGTTTACATATTTAAGATAAACATACATAAATATGTAAACATCAATAAAGATATTCTTCAGCTTCAGCTTCATTATAAAATTTAATTGCACGTACGGGGCTTTGCGTCGTATTTTCATGTCAGGACTTTGTTAATCACTGTTTAGAAATAAATAAATTAACAGTGTAAATGCCTTTATTAGAATAGTTCTTGCATCAAAGTTGATGAAAAGTTATTTTACTTTTTACCAACAATTTTTAAAAAGGTACACAAAGAGAAACAGATTATTTTCCATATCAAAGAGTAAAGACTTAAACCGGTATTCACAAACAATACTTCGGGTACCGTGGAAACAACGCCAAGCTAAATAACGAATTTCTCATAGCATTTGTTGTGGTCAACCTAGTAATTCACAAACAATGCTCAAGGTAAGCGAACGCTCTGCATCAACTACTGATTTGTGATTGGTCCGTTTCTGTTGCTAAGATCTCTCCAGTATTTGACCGACAGATGTGTGTATGATATAAATATAACATAATAATATAGTGACCCAGTGAGAGCCCATGACCAAAATTTTTGCCTCATTGATTTACAGTCAAAACAGTATAAAACCGATAGATTTGGTTAATCTGATTCCAAAAATACCTAATTTCAGATTTTTTTGCTAAATGTCTGACCTGACCGCATTTTCAAATTTGTTTAAAAATTTTACCAAACTGTTTCTTCGCATCTGTCTGAAGGACATGGTCTTGGTCGTAGGCTCTCATACTATAATCGTGTGGTGATTTTTGTGTGCTGAAAAAAATCAGTGTAGTTTGAACATTCTATAGGGATGCAGAGGGAGAAATTATTTAAAGCATTATTCATAAAGGACTTTTCTTTTCAAATCTGACTACAAATAAATACTTACAGATACAAAGTCTATTGAGAGATAGAATTATGAATTCTGAATAGTAGAAATACTTGTTCTTTGAGAATTGGTTTTGTAATTAAATTTCAAGCATAAACTAAATTTGAATAAATTTTTTTTTTTGCTGGCCCTCATGTGTGATGGCAAAATTTGTTTTGGTTGGTCCAGATGGGGACAAACATGTTTTTGTTGGTACCATAATAAGCACCTCAACACAAACAAATTTATTAACTCATATCTATCAATATGAATAAGAATGAAGTGCTCTTTATTGAGAACTGGCTAGATGGATTTGACTGAATTTGATTTAACAATATCAATAATAAAACAAATTAGGTTTTACGAGACAAATAAATAGGGAAAGTTGCCCAAAAAATTAAAAAAATTGAAGTCTCCTTTTTGTTCGTATTATTGTCTTCTTATCACATTAAAATACACAAAGTGGAAAAAAATATTAAATTTAAAAAAGAAATCTTTTTAAATGTATTGCAATATAAATATTACCAAAGGTAAATAGTAATGAACACTATGCATTTACTGACGATAACCGGTAATAAACAACAATGTTTTTTGTGAAGTAAAGTAGGTTATCAGCAAAGATATTGATAAAAAACTAGCAGTTTTTTAACCATGAAAAGGAGTTGATAGAAATGGTGGACATATTGCAACTATGGTTAGGATATTCTGGGGCCCACACTGTGAATATAGTAAGCTCGCAAAGCATGTGCTAGTACTTACGAGTCACAGTTGATCATTTGATGATTGGGGTTTTTGAACTTGGTGTAATATGATAGATAGAGATAGATAGATAAACACACTGCATAAAAATTTCTTTTTTTAAGTTTTGAGGATTATGTTGAAACTTACGAAAGAATTGAACTTAATGTTTACAATCACTGTTTTTAACATTAAATATCTTTCTGTGAATCATATATTAATTATATTATCATATGTGTTAGTCCTGACCAGGGTTTCTAGGGTTTTCTTTTTAGGTTCAGCAGACCCTCGACTATAGCTCCCTGTGTCGGAACATCATTTGTTTTTAAGCAGTTCGATTCAAATGTAGCACTTCACTGCTGGCTACTAGTGTACCATCACATGTACTTACATATATATTTATAGCCGATGCCGGTGACCTCTGCAGGAAGCGCAAAGTCTGAACTTTGATTATAATAGTATGTAATATTTCTCTTTAATTCAGTAATAATTCTTATTGTCCTACAGTCTATTTAATAAATTTTAAAATTAAAACTCAACACCTACAATTTCTTTATTGCACGATGATTCTCACTTCTTTGGATTTACTGGACCTCATGATTTGAAGACTAACAAACAGCCACCCCGCAGAATTTTAAAACTAGTCCGACATTATAGCATCTTTATATGTTCAAATTTCACTCGCGGCTGAAGAACGCGCGAAGCGACCTTGTAAGGTAGGATCGCCATGAATTATATTGCGTAAATAAAACGCATCCGAACAAGTTGACGTCTAAATATTAGTCTACACATTGATTGCATATAAATCATAGGAAATTGCTTAAGTACTTAGCTTATAAATATTCTAAAAATGGCATGATTACATGTACTTGGTACACAATACTTACTTACACCACAAATTGTATAAACGTTGAATTTTGGTGCAATCTTGACAATTAAAGTAAGTTTGTGCCGGTAGGGGTCGACCACGCAGAACATACGCTGCTAAAATTGATGTTTTGATGAAAGGGCAGGTTAGAAGGCAAGCTTGTAAGGATAGAAGTGGCGGGCTGTTGTCCCTGCCTTCCCGAAGGGATGGTTTATAAGTGTACAACAAATAGTAGATGTAGGTACTTATATCTAAACATATAAAGCAATAGGGACGTGTACATTTGTTAGGAGTTGAGGAAATACTAAAACGATAGGTTTTGAAATCTCCTCATATACCTAATAATAATGTAATCAGCACAAATACATAATTTGTATGACTCGGCTTATGACGAACGACCTCATTGTGTGAGTCGAGGTGACTCCTACTAGAGTTAGGGCTGCCATCCGTCCGGGTTTCCCCGGATTTGTCCTAGTTTAGAGGGCGTCCGGGGAGCGTCCGGGCGGGGTTCTCAAAAAGTGTCCGACGCTTTTGGACACTCTGTGGCAGGGCACCTTATAATTATTAGATGAACAAGCTGTTTAATTTAATAAAAAATGGCATTGGCGTTTTTTTAAGGTGCCGGGAAAGAATCTCGATTTTACACGTATCCGGGGTTTTTGAAGAGCTTGTCCGGCGTCGGCATTTTAAGTGATGGCAGGCCTAACTAGAGGGGGTGATCAAGCACGGATATCAAAATAAATTATCGCATGGTGTCTTTCGAACATGCTCCGATGTATATGTAATTGTTATTGAAACATCAATGCATACATAATGCGAGTACCTACAAATCAAATGTGAGCCCTTTAATATACTTGTATATGCGTGATATAACAATATAAGTAATAGGGTAGAGTAGGTAAAAGTTATTCTATTTATTAAAGAAATAAAGATGAATAATATTGACACGGTCAGTAGACAGTATTGTTAGTTTACGAATTAAGGAACAATTAGATCTCACGACTTTTTGCGGTAAAAAACTGCGTTGCGACTTGCGAGACACGAGTTTTTTACATGTTATGTTTGTGATGGTATTAATCGTTATTTATCTTATGGAGAAATCATATTTAACTACTTTTAACCACTAATTAATTATCGCAAATACTTGAGCATCGTTGACCAATCTAATTTAATACAATATAATTATTATTGGTTCGATTATACATTTTTAAATACATATAGAATAAAATAAAGCACTATGCTGACATAACTCCTGAAGTACTGATGACTCAAACAAGGTGGACTGTTAAGTACGAGCAACAAATTTCAGACTTGCGTTGAAAAAATATATGAAGTATTTAATTCCGCCTGTTCCATATATCCCTACTAAGTTATCCCCACTGGTAGGAATAGTTGGATTTTTTTTCCATCTATCCCTACCGTTAGGGATAATTGGAAATGTTATGACCTACCGGTACCGATAATTCTAGCAGATATGACAATACCGGGTGTATTTGAAAAAGGAACACTTATTAATAATAAAAAATTTATAGTATTTAAAATCTTTAACTGTCCACATTCCACCTACTTTATAAACGGAGGCAAAAATACCTCGAAATTCAAACGGTCACAACTTGTAAACGGATAGTTTTTTTTCAAAAATTCTTATTGTAAATACATGCCAGAGTCATGCCCTTTCAATGATTTAAATAAGTGTTCCTTTCTCAAATGCACTCTGTACAAGACATACATATTATATGATATGTATAGAATTTCCTGAATAATTAACTACGGGCCTTTGTCCTCGCGTTAGTTATTTTTCAACCCCTCGGTACTTTTTTTCTGGATGAAAGGTACCTTACGTATTTTTCTGTATCCAAGACATGCATGCAAAATTTTATGATGATCCGTTAGTAGTTTAGGCGTCAAAACGTAACAAACAAACTTACGTTCGCAAGTTTGTGCTTTCGTTCTTGTGCACCGCCTGATTCTATCTTCATTTAAATATTATTACATATTTTTAAGAGACAGATATAGGAACGTTAATATACATATAAGTGAATATTTAGAGTTATATTTTTTTACAAGCTGTTATTTAATTTGCAATGTTTGTAAGTTTATGTTAAATCTTGCAAGCTAAATTAAAACCTCTTGCTATATAGGTTGGCTCCAGGCGAGGGAATTCCTCAACGGTTAATAATACAGACACGATACTTTATATATGTCGTAGGCAGATCGCTAAATTGGGCCGAGCGAGATCTGCCTGGGTACAGCATGATACGCCGGCATATTTTGATTCGCCTGTCTAATGTTTGGGCAAATCGATTCTGTAGGGTGACCAAAGTAAGTAAGTATCTTAAAAATTACATACGTTTCGTTGTTAAACGCGTCACTTGAGAATGGCTGGATGAAATTTTCTCATCTCGGTTTTAAAATAAGCGTAATAGGTTAATAAGTAGGTTTTTAGACAAAAGTAAATTAGAAAATTTGTGAAAAACCGGAAATGTCTTTTCTATACATTTAAAACTATTAAAACAAATTCTGTCGATCACTTCCGTAAATAATTCCTTCGAACCTCTGATTTTGGAGGACTCTGACCAGGCCATTTTCTAGTCACACTAGTCGTTTCTACCTAGTTAAATTTTGAGTTATATAATTAAAAAATGAAAATACCCCCGATTAAAAAATCCCTGCAGCGAGTGCGTTTTGATTTTCGAACGGCTGAACAGTTTTTCTTGAATTATAGCTAACATTTTCGACAAAGTCAACCAAAAGTTCTTTTCAAAGAAAGATTGGAACGCAACTAGTAACTTCTTTTTTTTACCAACGAAATCCCGTGCAATGCTACGAATGAACGTCATGGTGCAATATGTACCTACGTACTATCGAAACGTCTTGGGTAAACAAAAAGATATCGTATCTATGAATATACCCACGATTAAGTCACAGTAAATGTATATAGTGATTAAGTCCCGATTTAGACCTCCAATACTCATAGACGTGTATACAAATTATAGACTAGATTCGCCTGGTGGTCGAATTTAGATCTTAATTTATTTTTGGTTTATTTCATTGAGCAGTATAACTTGAACTATCATTGTATAGACTTACTTACCATCACAGGTCAACATATTTACTGGATGCGTGTACCTAGATATAGCCGTTTTCACGTAATTTTCATATTTGTGACACTGTACTCTTCTATACATAAACTTTAAGTATTTAAAATTTCAGGTTCCTGTTCGTAAAAATGCTTAGGTACAAATAATTCTCACTTATTAATATAAAGATAGATATATATAAAGAGATAAAGAGAACCTATAGTACCACAATGATAGGATGTTAATGATGTTATATCTTCCGCGCGGGTATCGAACGAACGACCCGTCGCGGCTCGGCATTCAGGTCGTTAAAAGAAAGATGCGTTTCACGAACAAACTGCGTGCAATAAAAAAATGAATCACGTCTCCAAGTCCTGATAATCACTAACGAACGTTTATATCTCTGCGCCCGAGCAGCAGCTTTGACCGTTTCCCCTGAAGGTCGTAGGTTCACTTCACTGAAACAAAAATAATTTTATATATTTTTCCGAATCCGGATGTCTGTGTGTGTGGGTGAGATGTGACACATTTTCTTTGTTAAAAAAAATATAACTATAAACCGCTGTTATCAAGTTTTTTGATGATGCGACATTACAAATATGTACTTACGAATTGAGACTTTTTTGTTCTACCAAAGCGGCGAATAAATATTAGTTGCCTGATGTTGAGCGGTTACCGGTGTTCATAGACTCGCACCGGAAGCTAGATGGTAATAATGATATGGCGTGCTTAAACTATAGATGGTTGGGTGGTTGGTAAGGACGCTTGAACTTTGACAGCGGCCGTCTTGGTAAAGCGATAACCGTCAAATTTGACAAGAATACTTAAATAGTCTTGATATTTCAACATGGAACGCTACACAAAATTGCCCGATTTGGAAAATTTACGGGAGATTCATAAGGTGCCACTACTACTGCTACTGCCTTACTTACTCACTATAATGGCCGATGATAACAATTTTTTGTGGCCTAGGACAGATGGTCTGGATCTCACAAACAGGTGGTTTCAACAGGATGGCGGCACTTGCCACACTGCACGGTAAACATTGAATTTATTGGATGATAAGTTCGAGTTTTCGTCATCTCGCGTGGTGGCGACGTTCACTGGCCACCGATATCGTGTGACTTAACTTCGCTCGACTATTTTCTGTAGGGCTACGTGAAATCTCTAATCTATGCAGACAAATCACATTCCGCCCTGAAGGCCAATATAACTCGCGTTCTCCATGAAATTGAACCCCATTTATGCGAAGATGTCGTCCGAAATTGGTCCATCAGGATACACCGGAGTCACGGCGTAATTATATAATGTCATCGAATGTTTTTTTTAAATAAAATACAAGTTGTGGCAATATTACTTGCACAGGTTGTTTCGAATTCATTTTGAAGTTCGAGCGCTCTTAATAAAAAATCCCTGTAGGTATAATAATAATAACTTCACATATCTCACACACGGCCGTCTGATCCCAAACTAGGCAGAGCCTGTACTATGGTAACCAGATTGCTGATAAACATTCTTATATATTTCTAAATACATACATATCACTTCACTACATAGTATAAAACAAAGTCGCGTTTTTTTTGCGTTTACATTGCAAACGCTGGCTGAACCCTACGAGATAGATCAAAATAATGTACCACAGTATTGTACACCTGAAAAAGGTCTACAAAAAAGTCCGCGATGGTATATATCATCTTATCTTAGGGATAACCCACAATAACCATTTTTAATCCTTTACTTTTTACGAGAAATAATGGCTTATTTACGAAGCGATTTTAAGCAATGCAGCATTAATCCTTATCCAATTAAGTACCTTAAATACATTGTGCATTTAATATAGATCAAAATGACCCTTTACAGCATGTAATTTCAACGAATATTTTCAAAGATATTACAGATTTAAAATTCAGGGACATAGCGGTTGCGGCGGTACCGGCCAGAGGGCCGGACAATTTCCGGTAAAGACATCTTTTGCAAATGACCATTAATAAATTGCAGGGTCAAACTTTCAATGTTGCAGGCTTAAATTTGAGCGTTGAGTGTTTTTCACATGGCCAATTATATGTCGCTCTTTCAAGAGTAGCCTCTGAAGAAAACATGTTTGTATTGTCTAATGAAAAAAAAGGTGTGAACGTTGTATATAAAGACATTCTGTAGTATATTTAGTATCATCATTGCACCCGTGCGAAGCCGGAGCGGGTCGCTAGTTATAGATAAATTAGACCCAGACACAAAACAAATGATCATGCTCATCACACAATTATTTGTCCTGGGTGGGAAACAAACCCACGACCTCTGGCTCAGCAGTCAGGGTCACTAACCACTAGACCAACAGGCCAGTCGTTGGCCAGGTATATAACTTTCAAACTTTACTTATTTATAATATTAGTACAGATGACGGATCGGATCGATGGATGTACGATATATACGATGACTATGATAAAGGTTACAATACCAGTACAGTTGAAGTTGAAAATATTAATAAAACCATACCATAAACATCAAGAGCTACGTCATTGTCACATAAACGTCAGAAACGGCCGCCAATTGTAAGTTCGTCTTGATTACTGTATGCCTAAAAAGTTGCTTATTGCTTATTGTTATAAGTGTTATCTATTGCTCATTGAATTTGATAGCGCAGTACCTACATACGTTGATATTTAAACTTAAAGTATAAATAACTATAACTACTCAGTCTTCCATATTCAAAAATATACTATCCTTGGTTACTTGTTTTATAATGTGCCGAACATAATGGGGACAAACGAAATCAACATGATTTTATAAAAATCCCTAGCCACGAATATATTTTACAAAAATTCCTAACACCCCTAGTAGATTAGTGTGAAGTTACAATAAATATTAGCAACTAGCTGTGCCCGCGACTTCGTCCGCGTGGAATAGTGTATTTATATCGAATCAACAGCCTAAAAAATAAGATTCAAGCTTCTAGCTCTAAATATGACGATACTTCCATACAACTTTTCATCCAAACCTTTCAATCCCTTACACCCCTTTTTTCGCATTAAAAAGTAGTCTATGTCCTTTCTCAGGCTCTAGACTATCTGTGTACCAAATTTCATTTAAATCGGTTTAGTAGCTTTGGCGTGAAAGGGCGACAGACAGACAGAGTTACTTTCGCATTCATAATATTAGTAAGGAAAAGCATAGTCAAGTAAGTGACTCTTATAATCATGTGCACTCATTCATAAAAATATAATTAAAGGATAAAAAACCTGAAAATGAAGTGCCGGCGATTCCCTTTTCTTAATTGTAATGCCTGCAAAGAATTATAGTATAAAAAAATCCCACTTACAGTCAGTTCGTCTGTGACCGAACAGGGTGTAACGGGTTCTGGCACGTAATGCTAAAAAACTAAATAATATACCACACTCCTTTCGTAGTATATGAATTACAAATATAAACAATATTATATCTATCAACTTAGCTATCTTTTAGTTAGATAGTATAATAATAATAAAGTGCTAGGGTCAGCAAGTAAACCGCGCTGCTTTCATTCCTGTAGCACTCACTGCCGAGACATCACGTCAATCTCAATCATCGTGCCAATGTTTTTTTAATTATTTTTCTCGAGCATACGACGTCTGTATGCAAATTAGTTTATCGGTCGGAGGGTTATCGGTGCATTCAGTTTTTTTTTTATCCAAAGACCTGTGGCAAAGATGGTGGAGACACAGTGTGACGCGAGACCAGTGAAAGCCTACATCATGAGTGATTTGCTGAAGAAGTTTGATCAAGACACGTTAAACGATGTCGTTCAAATTGCCGTTGCGGTTGCTGGCATCTACTTAGGCATAATTTGTTGTATGTATTTAGTTTTTTTTTAATATAATATTTTACTTTTTTTATCACCTGCTTTTTATGCGACTGCTTTTTGAAATGGGTTTTTTATTTTAAGGAATTTTAAACTTAAAGTACGTATACGTTGTGTTTTTTTTAATTTGGAAATTGTCTCACACCAGACACATTTTGAAAATAGATTAAAATGTACTTTTTAATTCTTTCTTTCTTTGTATGAACAGGTGTATTATTATGATTATGTCAATAACATTGTTATTTATATTACTTAAACACCGCAATTATTTAATAGGTTGAGTTATTGGGTAAAACAGTATTGTTATTTGAGTAGACCACAGATAGGGATTATATCTCATGCGTCTCTTACGAAATTTATTAAAACCACAAGCGTATTGTTTCGTATAAATACCATAAACACATAGTACACCTTTAAGTTTATATTTTTTTTAACTAAGAACATCTAACGTTTTAAAAAGAAAATATATTTTCCTTTTTCCACGATGCATTAAAAGAAGTGTAATAGTTTCAGCGTTCCTGTATGTATGTATGTATGTGAGTTTCTTTATTCTACCATAACTTTTAAATACCTGAACAGATTTGGATGTATGGAGTATTGTTAGAATGATGATGATGTTGGGATGATATTGAATGATGTAATCATCCCGAGTGATACTGGTCATAAAAAAAAACAACAAAAGTGCGACTGTATAGGGGCGTAATTCGTTTTAGAGGCAGTTCTGTTTTTTAGTAACGTGTTATCTATCTTATGGCGACGTCGTACTCGGTCGATCTAGAAGGTCAACATTATTTTTTAGTTTTTTCTATTTCAAATATCTCCCTGATTCACTTTACAGTGTCCTTACAGCGTACCATGGACTAGTTGGGTCCACATTAAGGTACGGTATTATATTTTGGGGGAATACAGTAGGTAAGGAATTGGTTTTCAAGGCACAGAAGCGTTGCATCAGAGCAATATGTCACCTACGGACCACTGACAGCTGCAAACCGCATTTAATTGGCCTTAAATTATTGACAATGCCATCAATGTACATTTTTGAAATGTGCATGTTCGTAAAACGTAACTGGTCTAAATTCTCAGAAATAAGTAGCAGTCGCAGATCAGGTAAATTACATGTCGTAGCATCTAAGACAACCATGTATAATCAAAGTGTATTTTGTATGGCACCAAAGATCTATAATAAGCTTCCTACATTTTTAAGTTCTTTGCAAAGTATCCAGGATTTTAAAAATAAATTGTTTGCACTTCTGGCAGAGAAGGCATATTACTCTATAAATGACTATTTAAATGATAAGTTTCACACAGGATGCATTTAAGCTGTAATGATTTTTGAATGTCCCATCATATATTGTTAATTAATTTCAAATTTTATTAGTATTAATCTCTATTTACATTACATTAAATTTTCAAACTATAAAATAATGACAGTAAAATAATTTATTAATTGATAATTTATGAAAGGAATTAACTATTATTTATTATTATGTGATAAAATTGAATAATATAAACAATAGATATATACCTACTAACCATAATTTAAGCATCGTTACTAACCATGTAAATTTGTACACCACGTTATGTGGTAGGACATAGTGCGACAACATTTATACATATATTAAGATCTCTGTAAAACCTCTGTTCCACAAAAATGATAAATAAATAAATCTGATTCTGATTCTGATAAAAATTCTAAAAATCCAATTATCCAAGTATTTAAATTTTATTAAAAAGTGATCTACTGGGTGATCCTGAAACAAAATAATTATCTCGTTAACACAATGAAAGGAAAGAATATAAATATATATATATATATATTTATAAATTTTAAAATATAATTATTATTTCTAATTATAATTCGGTAATGCCCGGCTGTATCGTATGAACTATAAACTCATTATCAATTAATAAATGAGGTAGACCCGAAAATACAACAAAAACCTTTAACAAAAGAATAACTACTTTAAAATTTCAATAATTTCAAACCATTTTTGCGAACAGCTATTTATTCTATTTACAATAAAACAGTGTAAATTGTTTGAAAATAATGTTTTCTTACCTTACCTGACAAATTCTGAGAAATAGATTTTTGACCGGCTTGATCGGTGAAATACCCTGCGGTGTATAACTTATTCGTTATTTTTACTTCGAATCAGTAATTTCTTCTTCAAGGTCAATACCAATGTTATTAAGTCAGTAACCAGTTTCTTGCTATAGGGTCCAGTTTTTGGCAAACAAAAAGTAAAGTAATTACGTTGAAAAAAGTGGTTGTTCGACAGGCTTTCATCAAAATCTCATCAAATCAAGTTTACAAAGTACCTATGTAAAGGTAGCCAGCCATATAGGTACAGGTTGGCAATATTAAGTGTTGACTGTACCATACACTTGTAAATTTTTAAAAGACTTCACTCGAAAAAACGAGGATGAAACATTTATTATTATTGTAGGCATTAACATATTCACTTTTCATTTTACGCGTATAGCGCGATAAATTTTAGCCGTTTCTGAATTAATTTTTATGATTGGTTGGCTATTTAATCAATAAAATTAATCAAAGCGAAAATAAATCGAAAATATAAAATCGAACTAATAAAAAAAAATTATATTTGAAGTGACGTTCTTGATAAATTTAATTACCATATTCTTTGAAATATTAATAAAATCATAACAGTTATCTATATTAATATCATAAAGCTGAAGAGTTTGATTGTTTGGCTCTCAGGAACTACTGGTTCGAATTGAAAAAGTATTTTAGTGTTGGATAGCCCATTTATCGAAGAAGGCTGTAGGCTATATATAATAACACGCTACAGCGGAGCATCAACGAAAAATGTTGTAGAAACGGGGAAAATTTACAAACGCAGACGAAGTTGCGCTGGACAGCTAGTTGTATCATAAAAGACGATAAAGAAGAAAAGGAGATATTGAATGCGTTAACACACCATTTGACCTGGCGGGGTAAAAAAGTCACCTTGTGTTTACTTTTAACACTCACACGTAAATCTACTGAGAAACCATTTAAAAGCTTTACTATCTCTTGTAAGATTGTTTTGGTAAAAAATATACACCTAAGTACTTAATTGTTTAAGTAAAGAAAGAAAGAAAGAAGAAAGAAAAACATTTATTCTGACATTTACAGGACTGCACACAATTATTACAATAAAAATAAAAATAAATAAAAATAGGTAACTATTGCCCTGTGCAATGCCAGAAAAGGCACCTATCTCAGCATATTGCTACAGCCTGAGAGACTGCAGCGCTGGTATTATGATAGGGCCTGCGCCCGGTGACATCTCGTGTGAGCAGTGTAGCGAGGTGTTTACAGAGGTGTGCGTAAGTACAATACAGGCAGTATTATAAAAAATGAAAAGTAAAAACAAATTAGATAAAAATAACATATATGTATATACATATATATATACACATACATACAAATACACACATACATACCCACATATAGATATAAATACAATTTCAAAATATTTAGGAAGATGAGGAATCTATACGTATTTTTAACACAATTTCAATTATATTTTAGTTGTTGCTAAATAAATAAATAAATAAATTTTAGGTCGACCGATTTGCGGGCCAGCGACAGATCAAATACTGTCATATTTAATAAGTGCATCGTCTTATCTTATTGCGTTTTATAGAGATACGGTTGATACTTTTAGAGCGATTGTCGCTTTTTATTTGCGATATACGTAACTATAGAAATCAAATACGTTATGTAAATGTTTTTTAATTAAAGTTTGAAGAAGAAAAATATTTACAACTTGAGAAATTTAGCATACCTACCTACTACAAAAATATATCGCAGTAAAGTGTACCCCCTTAATTCATATAAATTGGAAGTGTAAAAATACACTTATAGCTAATGCTGCTTTGTATTTGAAATTTGAATGCAATCATTTTGAAGATTATCCAATTCCTTCTAAAATCTAGTGCTGAATAACATATCTATAAATAATTCTTTAAAAAAAAAAAACCGACTTCAACAAAAAAGACTATTCCATAAAAGACTTATATATGGTTTTCTCATGGATGCCATTGTCAGAACTGGACCAAATTGAAATGGGACCATACGGGAAGCACCAGCTTTCAAATAAAAAAAGAATCATCAAAATTAGTTCACCCAGTCGAAAGTTCTGAGGTAACAAACATTAAAAAAAAAATAAACATTCAGTCGAATTGAGAACCTCCTCCTTTTTTGAAGTAGGTTAAAAAAGGATATTCATAAATTCATAAAAGCACGACTTACTTCCTTCGAAGTAGACAGAGACAACATACCACCACTTGCTTCTATCCTTACAAGAAAGATTTTTTAAAGTTTCTTAAATTAGGTATGATTGTATATTTATCGTAACTAGATAAGGACATTCATAACAAAATAAAAGAGACAAGAGAAAAAACCTCAGTATCTCAATGGTATTGAAGGAATTATCTTTTAAAAATAATAATATTTTAAATGAGATAAACAGTTTCATGTTATGAATGAAATTAAATGCAAAGGGATAAGAAATCTTGCCTATAAATAATTAATAATTTATGCATCAAAATGTGGCCGTTGTTTCTGTGAATCGATTCTATGTTTAAAGCCGAACGTTCAACGAAAAACTTGTCGGTTAACCCTATAACAGTTTACATACAAAGATTAATGTGTAGTTTCTGCTCCACACCAACGGTTATCCTGCACTTAATATTAGACTTTAGCAGCTGGGTAATAACAGACGCTACGCAACGGTTGCTATTTTTTTCACATTATAAGCAATTTATCCTGGACTCGTATCGTACAGAACAGGTTAAAATATGTTTGGAGTTGAACATGTCGGTTCAACGGTTAGTCCAAGAGTGCTTTCATTTGTAGTCTGTGGGTTTTTATTTATAAATATTATATTATTCTCTAGTTGTTCATTCTTCATGGCAGTGTAGGATCCCAAAACTCGTGTTAGGCATACAATAAATCCCATTCATCCACCAATTAGAAGATTCTCATATACGCGTGTAACTAAACGTTCGTGTATATTGAATGAATTTGTATGATTTTACAAAAGATATTATAATTTTCCCAATATTGGATTTTCATACCCCTGAAATTGCAAGTAAGCATACGAGTTGCTTCATAGTAAGCGGTCATTAAACCCATTGTTTTAAACATTAGAGCTAAAGGCGGAGAGACATTTGGTGTGATCAAAATTAAAGCAAGCGTTTAGTGCTATCTGTCAATATATAAGTACAATAATTGCTATCTGAAGAATATAAATTGTATCACATACGGTCGTATATTTGTAGTTACCTTTCAAGGCTGAATGAACTGAGTCTACTCTAAAACAAGTTTTTAACAAGCGTAAAAACAGTGGCGAAGACTCACTGGATTTTACTTTAATATCTATTCGGCAAAAAACTGCTTCTGCTTATGCCGGTATAATCTATAGCTGCACACACTCTACTTTCTACACATTAAAAATTTCAGAATCGGACTTGGTTTCAAATATTTAGGTGATAACTGAATATGACCTTATACAAATACAATGTAATGCCCAATTGCCAACCAATACGGACTTCAATTCCATTCGGTAATATACATATATATGTATGTAATATGTTTATATAAAATGAAATTAAACTTTATTTGCGGGAACAGGATAAATTAAGTTCATGTTCCTCCGTGGTTGTATGTTTGTCCTGTGTGTATGTCTTATTTTCATTGTGGATCCGTTATAACTACTTATAAATAAGTACATAATACCATACTGTAAAAGCCGTAGTTGTCTAGTTTGTGTTATTACAGGCACGTCTACACTCCGGTTTCAAGAAACCACACAACCCCATCGACTCTTTTAGGTGTGTTATTTTAACTCTTTTCTCGGAGATTTGACCAAAAACATCCTTAGTATGTGCCTTACTAAGACCCTGGGGTGAAACTTGTCAAATAATTAATTATTGCCAAGTTGCATCACGATCGAGCCAGTTAGGACTTGCATTTTCCTCCTACTATTCAATTTTGATAATATTTACTTAAATAAATATCAGATGAGTGTTCTTATATTATTTATTTTTACTGAGATAGTAACTGTTACTTAATGTAACTTACATCATTCGTTATTTTTTTATTATCTCGAGTCGTAAAGATCATATGTCACAGATACTACATCTACCAACTTATCCTTTTATATTTCGTGTTCGTTTGTTAAACTGTGACTTGCCATCATAACAAAAAAAAAATATTTTGTTACTATGTCTCACGGGTTATTATTTATCACTATACTCATAAGGGCGTGTTGTTCTTGTTACTTTGCAATATACAGCGTGTAAGTATCACCGTCGCGAAGAACTTACAATAACGGCTTTCTTTGGATACTTCTACTATCACAATGCAAAAGTCAGTTCATCATAAAAATGCTAGATTAAAGATTTACAGTCATTAGTTTGATTTTACGCTACGCAATGTAAAAGGTAATATAACCTTCAAGAAAAGAGCGTACTCCCATCTCAAAGGCCGGCAACGCACTTGTAACTCTTGAGTTGCGGGTGTCCATAGGTAACGGTAGTCACTTACCATCAGGTGACCCGTCTGGTCGTTTGCCCTCTTTAATACACAAAAAAAACACGCTGCAAACGTAGGTATAATTAGAGACAAGACCTTAATTTTATAAATATTGTCAAAAATGTTTGTCCGTTTTATTTTCGCTCTCCTGAAACCCTGCGAAAACGCAGATCCGACCTTATGCCATTCATGTCCAGAATTTATCTATAATATGTATGTATTTAGAAATATATAGGAAATGTTTATCAGCAGTCTGGTTACCATAGTACATGCTTGTAAATTACCTTCGGCGTCGTCGAAGCACCTGGTTGCGTAATTGATTACGTTGCAGTTTTTAGCCGTATGGGGTATTTATTGTTTTTTTTTTTCTGCAAAATGTTCTGTTTACTCATTGTCATACCACTTTTAAGCAAAAAAAATGTAAAATAAAAAAAGATATGAATTTTCCGGCAGAAAATTACCAATGATTTTCCATTCAGAATGATGGTCTGAATCTACTATTTCAAGATTAGACAGGCCGTTTCTTACACGCGTTATAATAAGTCATATTAAAATACTATTACTTCCAGCGTTTGAATATGTGCATTCTTTAATATAAAAATAGTTAATTTCTGCAATTCTGTCGATTTCTGCCACATTTTTTAATTGTCTTGTATACAGCTGTCATGTCCATCTGTGTAGTTTTATGTTACCAGAAAAAATGCGCACCAAACAGGCAGGTAGGCTTTCGTCGTGGACTCGTGGTCCAAATGTAGAACCAATTGCACACTGTCATCTCTACAAAAACTTTAACATGTGAGACATTCAGGGCAAGGTGGCACTTATAATGAGGTGTTCCTATGTTATCGAATTATTTTCTAAATTTACTATCACGTTCGTATTAGCTCTGCAAATTTGAGTCGGCTTTGTTATGCTGTTAGTAGTAACGGTAGTTCCTTCTTGCTAGCTTGCCTAGATAACTGAAAGTGAGAACCCTTGTGTCGTTATAGTAAGCGGAATCTATCACTGAACCCTGCGACTCGGGTAGATCATCTGTTCAAAAGTTTTGCCTCGGCAATTGTTCAGAGGTTCTTTTAAAACTAACGCTCCTTTGATAGAACTGGATACACATTTTGACATCTAAGGAGAAGCGTCCCCAATGGAAACCCTAACAACGCCAGGTCAGGAATCAGGGTCCAGGATAACCCGCTTAAAGAGTTTACTCACCTCGTCGAACAACACGATGGGACTACAGCCAAACGGTGAGTGCGCTGGATGCTCCTCCCTATGGTCATACCCCCATCTCTTAGTCAAAAGATCGAAGGTCTTAACCGCTAGATCCCAGGCTCGGCCTGGGATGCTGTCAGAACCTGGGGTGGAGCTCTCGGCTTGAATCTGTTCCACAGCCGGCCTTTATTAAACTCCTTCTTTGGCCTACAAGCCTATATGCCTAGCAGAGTGTGCCTGTGTAGGCGTTCTTACAAATTACAATACTCGGATGGAAGGTACCAGATATTTTTCTCATGTCTTTGTTTATGAAATGACCTACACTTTTCAGAGGTATCACAAGAATGTTATTCTCGAGAATTTTACCTACCTACGCTACAATGAAAGCTTGGGAATTAAACTAACCGGCTAGATACAGCCAGCATCAAAAGTAGATGGCCACATAAATATTTCAACAACTGATTTACACCGACGCATGCATAAGTCTAGCTCTACGTCTGTTACGCGCGTATGATTATTTTTTCTATCGTAAACAAAGTTGTGATAACTGGTGACTACTAAATATTCATTTTACAGCTTGTTATAATTACTTTCACGTGAATATTACATAAATTATAAGAATCAGATATGTGTGTCAATAGTTTACGGAGTCAGCATTGTAGTACATTTCGAGTAATGTAAATAATTAACTTATGTTATTTTAATGGTTGTTTAATATTCGCATGTTGGTTTCATCTGCTAGATATTTAAACCAACAAAGGATAGTCCTTTTAGATAATAGAGTATATAGAATTTTCAGTTTGGTGTAAACTATTTGTTTTTCTCTAATTTTATTGTTCATTAATGGCTTTCAATTTGCATAATGCAAAAAAATCGTTATTATTAAATCAGTACGTGTAAAGAACAAACGTTTTATTATAACTATGTAGTACATATTATGTAATAGTAGCATTTACCCGGGATTTCGCCCGCGTAAAAGGTATTTTTCTATCACTCGCGTAAAAGTCATTTTTCTATCCCTCGCGTAAAAGTTATTTTTCTATCCCTCGGGCACGGTATATTTTTTCTGGATGAAAGGAACCCGTTGTTCATTTCTGTACCCCTGGCAACGTGTATGCAAAATTTAATGATCAGATGAAAGGTACGGCAGCGCACAATGTACGAACAAACATTACTACATTGATTTTTATAAATTAGATTATTTTAATTCGTATAGATTTATGAAATCTGTTATCAAAATTATCTTATAGACCTGAAACCACATAAAAAAAACAACGAAAGCGTGCAGAACTAAACGTATGATAACGAGTAGGTAATAAGATAAAAGTTAATAAAAAATCGTTTAAACAACTTATCTCTTTCTTAGTGTTTTTTGGTCTTGAACTTTACGTGAAAACAATGTGAGCACTTTCAATGACAAAAGAGACAACATTCTCTAATAATAAACTTTATCTGTGTACCTATTATCTGTTAAGATATTAGTGCGTACCTACAAGTTTTTCTATTGAGTATTGCCTGTGTAATAAATAATATGATTCCTATCATCTTATATGACTCGTATACTTTGTAAATGCGTCTCTTTACAAAGCGTATCGTAATGGGTACGAGAAACAGGAAAAAATAGTCAAATTATTAATTGTTACAATATTTTATATTGTTTTATACACTGTCTACATATGGACTTAGCCGGGTTTTTAACTTAATAAATTCGTAAAAAATCGTTATATATTGCTCATAAATTCTTAATCCATTTCTCAATACTGAGAAACCGAGAGAACATGCTGTACCAATCGGTTTATACCAACATGTATTTTTTTGACCGTGTTCTTGGAAATAAAGATTTATTATTATTCTCTTTATTCACTTAAATATACATATAAATTACATTTTTAAATACATTCAGATAAAAAAAAAAAAATATTTATAAATATAAAAAATAGTGTCCCACCGGTATCGGGTACAGGGACCAAGCTACCGGTGGTTAGGGTTCCAGAGATAGAAACCTCCTCACTATGCGTGCCGTATCGAGGAGGACTGCCTTCTGCATCAGGCTCTTAATCCAACTGCCTAACGTGAGCCTCTGAAGGTGTTGGTCGAGGCTCTTAGCAATTAACCCATGGGCCGAAATGACTCGACACAACGATTGCTGAATCCACATCCCACATGTCGACAATCTCGTCGGCTAAGTCCAAATATTTTATTTCTTTCTGTTTTTCAGCCTTCAAGAGATTGTCGTCTTGGGGAATGGTGATGTCAACAATCATTGCTCGGCGCTCTAATCTGTCTATCACCACTATATCAGGCTTATTGGCAACAATAGTCTTGTCAGTGATGATAGATCGGTCCCAGTACAATGTTGCACGACCATTTTCAAGAACTACGTCGGGCACATACGTGTAGTACGGTAACTCGACAGTCACAAGGTTATATTTAAGAGCAAGTTGCTGATGGACTATCCTGGCCACTTGGTTATATCTATGCAAGTACTCGCCGTTGGCAAGACGAGAACAACCGGAAATTATATGCCCAAGGGTTTCTCCGGGACGATGACATGCCCGACAAATGTCAATCGTGCCGTCCTTCAGGATATGTCTCCGATAGTTATTCGTCATAACAACTTCATATGTAATTGCACAGGCAAAACCTTCAGTTTCTCCGAAGAGATCACCAAACTGTAGCCAGGACACAGATGCTAATAAGTCCATGCAGCTCTTTGCCCTTCCATATCTCCTTACGATCAGTAATATTCAGTACTGCAGGTTTGCGCCAGTTCTCTTTTCCTAGAGCAAGCGGGGTGAGTCCGTTGTCAACTGCCACCGCATCCCGGTGCACATCCACGTTAACGGAGAGGAAGTAATCTCTAAGATTGCATACCTCGCGATTATGGAGGGTCTTGGCATTTAAAAAACCACGACCCCCACATTTCCGCGGGATATACAATCTCATTACCGACGAACGTGGATGGTGCATTCGGTACACGGTAAGCAATGTACGAACTCTTCTATCCAGGGCATCTAGTTCAGTCTGAGTCCATCTAAGTATTCCAAAGGAGTAGATTAAGACTGGCATGACCCAATCATTATAGGCCCGCACCTTATTACCACCTGACAAAAGACTTTTCAATACTTTTTTCAGGCGGCCAAAGAAGCGTTCCAGTAACGATTGCTTCATAATCAATTCATTTACACCTAACGCCTGTGACATACCTAGATACTTGTAAGTATCGTTGGCGGAAAGACATCTAAGGTGTGTGGAATCTGTGAGTTCCATCCCATCAGATTCAACAATCCTGCCTCTTTTAACATGCATGACTGCACATTTATCCACACCAAATTCCATCCTAATACAATTACTAAAGGTTTCAGTTACCTCTAGTAATCTTATCAATTGGAGATTGCTGCAGGCAAACAGTTTCAAATCATCTATGAAAAGGAGGTGGGATAAAACCTGACCTCCTCTCCGCAAACGATAGCCTAGCCCTGAACTCTCCAGCAAAGTGCTGAGAGGGTTCAAAGCTAAACAGAACCAAAAGGGACTCAAACTGTCACCCTGAAATATACCCCGCCTGATCTTTATATGCTCGCGTCACCTTGAGGCCACCGACATCTTGGATAGCAAAGCCAAAGCCCTTCTCCATTGCCGCATACATGCCTTCAAGAAAGTGCATAGAGTCGTATCAATCTAGTACAACTCCATCACTCTCAAGAGCCATGTATGCGGCACAGAGTCATAGGCTTTCTTATAATCTATCCAACATGTCGCCAAATCCTTTCGGTTACGGCGAACTTGGTGGTTAATGATCGTGTCAAGTATAAGGAGCTCTTTAGTGCCACGGGCCCCACTTCTACATCCATTCTGAGAGTAAGCCATAATAGTATTGTTAGTTATATGAGATGTTATCTTCACTCTCAGAATAGATGTTAGTAATTTATAAAGTGTTGGGAGACACGTTATAGGTCTATAGTTTTTGGGATCCGTGGCACTACCAGACTTATAGAGGAGGTGAGTTACTCCTGTGGTCATAAAAGTTGGAAGCGAGCTTGATTCTAAGCATGAATTAAATTGAGATGCCAAACGTACATGTGAGCTACGGAGCCACTTTAACCAAAAGTTATGCAGTCCGTCCGGTCCCGGTGATTTCCAATTCGGCACCGAACGAACTGCACAAGCTATATCAGTGCTGGATATTGATATTGGCTCCATGGTATCGATCGTTCAACATCTCGCATCCAATCACCCTCTGTGTGAGTGACAGGCAACGCCCAGATGTTACGCCAAAATGTATTTGTAATTTCAGCATCTGTTAAATGTGTGTCACTCACTACATCAGGCTGCTTCCACCTTCTTTAAACCCACCCCTCATCCTTTTGGAATGAACGATTCTGAGTATATCGGTCCACTCTTTTTTTGTATCTTCGTATACGGTTTGCCCATGCATAAACCTTCTGTTTCAGAAAGTCAATGCGCTCTGTGACTCGTGCTGCATAATGACAGGAACTGATACCAGTTCCCGAAAAAGCCCGATTCACAAAACGCATTACTCTCGGACGTGTGTTACCCGATCTGAAACTGATAAGCTTGCCAATGAGTGCCCTCGCCTCAGCGATACGACGCTCAATCCTGCACTGCCACACCGGAACAGCAAGTTTTGGCCGAGTAGCGGTATTATTTTCTGAGAATTTAACACCAGCTACTCGACATGCTGCAACAGCTGCACAATACAGAATTGAGTGTGTATCACTGAGATCTTTGCTTTCTTCTAAATAAATATTTAACATAGAATCAAGGGCACACACCAGCGCTTTATTTCGTTTATGCATTGGCAAACGCGGCAAACGAGGTCTGTTTCCATAACTTATGCACCAATGATCTCAAAGCGAGCGTCGCCGCCATGGGCGGTGCCGCCGCGTCAAGTAAGCGTCAGATCAAAACGCGCGGTGGCATGTGAACGACTTGAACAAAATGCGTGTTCTTGATGACATGCGTCAACGCGCGGCAGCAAAACGCGCGCCTGACGCCCGTCATCTGAACGTGGCCTAAAACTGCGGTGCTTTTTTGCTATATTTTGATAATAATTTCTTTTATAATTTTTTTTGATGTCAAGCACCCCACGCTGTTTTACAATCAGTTTGCTATTCTTTTTTGTTTTTTTTAACTATAATTTATTTTCCTATTTTTAAGTCTTGTATTCTCATCGGCTTTTGATACGTGTGCAAATTTTCAAGTTATTCGGACATCTTGAAGTTGGTGAAGCTGCGTTGAAAGGTTCCGATACATAGATAGATAAATCTTGTATCTTTGAAACTAACGTAAAGCGTGTAAAAAACGGGCCACTTGGCCTTAAACCGGCACCTATGCACCATCAATGCGACAGACAGTTCTCTATGCAGAGGATGTCTCAACGCGGAGGAAACAGCCGCACACGTTATCCTGGAGTGCGAGGGAGTGGCCACACAACGGGCAAGCATCCTCGCGGGTGCAAGATCGCTCCTACGAGCCTGCGAACGCCCCAGGAGGCTTCTGTGCTTCTAAAACGAGTTAGGCTGTCTGAACTAGTCAACCTATGTGAACTCACAATGGACCGCCTATGAGTCTATGCGGAAACAGAGACCAATACGCCAACCCGATTATCTCCTCATTTACAAAATGGTAGATGCGCCGTTTTTTACTATGCCAACAGAATTAGTGACCGTGTCAGTTGGTGCAGCAATTTCAATTAAAAATCAATATACGTTGATAAAAACAGCAGCAACACAATCATTGTTTTTGCTGACAGATAACACTTTCTTTAATTCGCATATCAACAACATTATCTTTAATAAACTACAAGCGGTTAACTTATCAATGTTATAGGTTCTATAATTTTCTATTTATAAACTTTGGCTGCACTTATTTTTTCATACAATTGCGTGTTCAATGAGTCATTGTGTTGATTAGATAAAGGTCAAACAATCATAACAGATTGATCTTAATTAGTTTTACCCACTGATAATATAAAGTAGACATAAATTGATGCAATTGCCAATACGATCACGTCTTTGACACCGTGAGAGAGGATTTCAGTATGACATAAATATCCAGTGCAATAGATGACTGAGAGTTAGATGGCTATTTCAATTAAAAAAAACCGTGAGTTGTGTTCATATTTAAAAAATATACGGCGCCGCGCCTAACCCTGACCCAACAGGTGGTTTCACCCCTTGATAAGCGAAACTAATCATCGGCATTCGGCATCCCCGTAATACACACATGAGTAAAACCGTGTCTTGTAATAACGATATACTTAAACCTGGTTAAGTGGGCCCTGGCTAACCCTAAAACCCCTGCTACGGATAATATAATTACAATGAGATCCCGAAATTTTTACATTGAAATACCTCTGTTAATGGGAAATTCATAATTTCTTTTAAACTTAATCTAAGATGGCGATCTGTTCTATATAAAAATTATACTAATCTTCATGCCGACCATATTATATTTTAACAATACTTCTGAATTGTATAAATTAACAGTTTTAATTTTTATTCCTTAATCTAATGTTGACATTGCAATGCTTGGAAAAGGCAACTAAGTCATAAGTGCCTCCCTACATAAAATAAGACCAATATTGTATTGTACTTTGACTTAATGATCAAATCTTTTTAATTGAGATTTGATATCTTAGATTTTTTTTTTCGATGTTTACCTCTATAATTGGGACTTTGTTCTTTGTTGACTTAAATAGCCAGTATGAGTAAGATAATTTTTTTTGAGACAGTCCAGTCACAACACGTTCTTTACAAACATTCGAATTTACTCTGCACGTACTGTACGTGCAGAGTAACGTGAGTTTTACAGTATTATCTAACGTTTTTGCATTGTTTTGTTTCTTGTCTATAAAATGAAAAAAAAAACATGCACATCGACCTGTTAGCAGGACCCTCCATACTTAAGATAACTGTCCTTTTAAACATCCTTATTTGGAACACTGACTAAATGAAAAAAATTGGTTGCCTGTAAAGTCGGTATACGGGCGAAAGTTTTACGTGACAACGACTTTGAGTGGTAAAATAATTTTAATGTGAATATTCATTCGTATAGTAGGAAGAAGGATGAAATAATAGTAACAATTTAAAACATTTATTTATACAAAGAATTATATTTAAAACGCGTGCCTCTCACTCGCTCTCATTGTGAGCGCATAACGTGAGCGGAGCGTAACGCAGTTTCTTGAAGTGTCACCCGGCAAACCAATTTATAAGACGTTGTCACGTCAAAACCTCTATAAGTGATAGAAAATCCTAGGTCCCTTGAGACTTCAGTTATACAGGTTTTACTGTACCCGTTTCTGTAATGTCTCGTACTCGCTGTAGAGTCAGTACAGTATTATGTAATTTCCAGGTATTATACCTGGAAATTCAAACGGTCATAGCTTTTATATGGACAGTTTTTTTAATAAATCTTTTTGTGCATGCTAGAATTATAACCCTTTCAGTGATTTAAGTAAGTGTTCCAATGTCAGATACACCTTGTACCATTATTATGTTGTCAAGTCGTCTCAGTAATATTCTAATGCCCATTACTTGAACACACACACATACATGTATGTTCATACATTTTATATTAATCTTGTATATCATTAATGGACGTACAACTTGAGCGTGAATTTACTTGATAAACTACTAGACTCACCGGTTATTTAATTTTTTATTTAACATTACTATAATTAAAAGACACCTTGGTTACTTACATCCGTTTATTTAGATATTTCTTATGCTACTTGAAAAATACTTTAACTATAGCAAGCTTTAAATACATTTAAGAGTCCGAGATCTACAATGTATTCCAACTACTACAGTTACAGTTACAGTGCGTTACAGCTAGGTATGGTCTTCTAGATCCCGTGGATGTAGGCCTGCTATCACCTAAATTGCCGACGCCGGACAAAAACTTTAAAAACTCCGGACACGTGGGTGAAATCGAGGTTCTTTCCCGGACACCTTAAAAAACGCCATTTCATATTCCATTAAAATTTTTAGCTTGTTAACGATTCATCTAGCAATTATAATTGACCCCTGACACAGTGTCCAGGTTTTTCCCGGACACTTTTTGAAAACCCCTCCCGGGCGCTCCCCGGATGCCCTCTAAACTAGGACAAATCCGGGGAAACCCGGACGAATGGCAGCCCTACGTGTATGACACGTAAAGCGGTAACAATCGTAAGAAGGATTTTGAATACATAAATGTGTGTAACTATAAAGTAAACTAATAAAATGTTCTATGTTGTTATTAGTTCAATGAATGTTTATAGTGAGAGTAGTACTTGAGTAAGCTAAAGTCCGACTGTAATAAGATTTGGAACCAAAACCGAACTATTATGTGGAAATGCTTCTTAAAGCCTTTAATAGGGCCAGAATATATTTTTTGCCATTTGCCACTATGGTTTTGAAGATAAGAAAAGAAAGGCATCAATCATCTTCTTAATAAAATATTCCTTTAATTTTTTTTCCAGTGTGTTTTATTTCCACAGTTATTAAAATTATAAAACATACCAGAATATTTACTTAGATTGCGTTTACCTATCACATGTTTAAAAATGTGTATAAATTGAATACTGTCTTTATTAATCTAAAAATTTACAAATATGACCGCCAAGGATTGAAATACTGAAACTAAAGTACTACTAAGAAACATTTATAATATATTAAATTCTACATTCTTAGTAACTTCTAGACTACTAGACTATCGACTCATTCAACATTCATTCAAGTTACGTAATCTTATTGGAAAAATATTAATCATGTTAGCTTTTGTAGTAGACATTGTACATTGGACTTACGAACAATTATATAGGATGTATTTCATCGCTTATCGCCAAATATGTTATCGATTGCGTCACACGAAACAGGAAAATAGCCAGTCATATACCAACTGACTTTTCCATTGACTTGTAAAGCAATCTACACAGCAAACTAGCTGCAATTTAGTCAAAGCAAAATCATGGAATCATTGTTGTCTATGAGTAAGGATAAATCTGGTAGACGGGCGAAAGGACGAGACTTTAGATCCCGCGCACGGTGCACGCACAAACTGACCTGACTCGGCGTGCAGTTTCCAGCGTCAATCTTTACGTCATATATTTATCAAAATCTCCTCGATACCGCTGATCTTAGTATTACGTATAACCCTCGTGTGCCGCATCGGCCTCTTGAAATCTAATACAATGAAATAAACCACGTATATTTACTGTCAAATGTATAATTAGGTATTTATTCCACTAATATTATAAATGTGAAAGTTTGGATGGATAGAAGGATGGATGGATGTTTATTACTCTTTCACGCCAAAACTACTGAACCGATTGCGATGAAACTTGGTATGTGGATAGCTGGAGACCTGGATTAACATATAGGCTACTTTTTATCCCGATATTCCCACGGGATCGGGACATACGCGGGTGAAACCGCGAGGCACTGCTAGTAAATTTATAAAATAATATCTAATGAACAAAAAGGAGTTTAGGGAAAACAGGACTATAACTATTGCTCTTTATATATGCTCTATATTAACTTTTTTAATAAAACAATAACTAACATAGATAAAAGAAACCCGGTGTACGCATATTACGCAAGCTTTTGATCATGATATATTCCAAAAGAAATTAGAATGCTACGTTATTTAATAATATCATCTTGTTAAAAAATAGAAAACAAGTTACAACAATGTCAAGAGTAAATGTAAAAACCAAAAGGGAAATTAACTACATGCCAAATGAACGTATTGTCACATACGGGGTTTCACAAGGTAACGTGCTTGGTCCATTGCCGTTTATTATCTATATCAATGACCTACCTTAAGTGATTAATCATCCTATTACTCTTTTCGATGTCAGTACAATAATGATACTACGCACGGAATCAGATTTACGGGAATGAAATTAATGAATCTGTAACTTTAATTATAAACTGAGCTAAAAATATTGCATTTTCTTAACGGTCCCTTAGAGGTAGAATATTTTCTTCAAATTTAAATGGGACCAAACCAACAAAAGTTAACAAATTATAATAGTAATATAATTCTCTAATATCGTTTAACTATTAATAACGTAAATAAAACTAAATTTCTTGGATTAATAATAGATAAGTCATATTGAACAGTTGTGTAAGAGAATAAGTAGCAGTTCATACGCTTTTTACAAATTACCTACACCACCTCCACCCAGTGACAGCACAGTACAGCACCTACAGTGAACACTCCTACAGTCCTTACAGCTTGTTATGGTTTAGTCGCTTCTGGCATTAATTTTTTTGGGTAAGTCTGTGGTGGATAAATACCTTGCCTTCAAACAGCAAAAACGTTGCATAAGAGCAATGTTTGGATTGCAAGGAACTGATAATTATATGCCATATCTCGAAAAATATGAAACATTCACACTGTACTTAATTCAATCATGGATCTCCGAATAAATATAAAATTTATCTAATTTCTGATATTTTTTTTTAAATATTATCTATATCTTAGCGAGGATGTGTTTGTAATTCATATCAATATATCCATAAAAATAAATAAAAAAAGCGGGACCGCAATTGTCTCAATTGGAAGGCTAAAAGGTAAAAAGTTAAAAACTGTGTGTCTGGCAACACTAAAGGGTCATTTCACAATGATTTTGATTTTGAAACTTTAATAGGATATTGGATTTTATATTATTTTATAAAAAAAATTTTTTATCCTAATAAAATCAGGGTTACATAATTTATGATAAAGTAAATAAAAAGGAGAAAGGCGTATACTGAGGCATTTTTGTAACTTGTAACAGTTGTTAGGGTTGAGTGGTTAATATGACATTTCGAGTACTGGCAGTTGCACGCAAAAAAAACAAAACAAAAAACTCAACTATAATTACCATAGATCGTCTGTTAGTAAACAAGTCTGTTAATTTACTATTTATATCTTTATATCTACAAAAAAAAGTGATAATAGTACATAACTTAATTACCTGCCTGCCTACATAATTACCTTATACATATGTATAAGGTAATTATGTAGGAAGGCATTATAACTATATAGTTATAAGGCTGACTTCTCAACCTGAAGCTAGAGTAATTTTCTTGGCGTCTATTTGTCAGACCATTCGGAACCTCCCTTACTCCCTTATATAGAGACTACTTTAGTGACACAGTAACCACGAAATGCTTACTGTATTATTTTGCAAATTAATGAACAATAAAATGTCAATTATATTTACTACAGTTTTTATCTTAAAACATTGTGGAGTCTATCCATTTCCCTATTTCTCATAAGTATGGTTAACGTGTATAGTGGGAAGTGAGGCGTGACGAAGCACTAACTAAACAGGTGTATGAGGCGACCCGTAAACTAAACAACCCGTAAGTACGTCGGCTGCGTTGTGGCCAGAGGGCAGTCGGGCCTTGACTTTGCTATGCTTATGTAGTATATTAAGTTTATTAAAGTAATTTTGAGTTGAATTTTTGATTTGCAACTGGACCGACAATAACAAATTTAACCCTACCTGGGAGAAAAGCTGGGTACGCCCATGGTTGTGGCCAATCGTACTTAATACCAAATTGCGACATGACAACAGTGCGAAGTCCCGTCAGCCCGCATTTACTTGTTTATTCTGCACTTATAGTACAAAATCTGGGATTTAGGTAGACTGGAAAATCTGGGATTCCCGTTCATACTAGATTACTTAATAGACCTCAAAATTTCCGTTTTGCTGACTTCAATTTATAACAAGAGCTTTACAAATAATAAAAAATGTTCGCCAAAGAATAAAGCTGTTTAATTGATAATTAAATGCTAATTAAAATTAAGTAGGAACTATTATTAGGTATAAATCCTTTTAAGACTGGCTTATTAAAAAGTAAGTATTGAAAGAAATAATAATAATAACAACTTAAGTACTAAACTAGGTAGAGCCTGTACTATGGTTACCAGACTATTGATGCTTATATATTACTAAATATATAGATATTATAGATGAATTACACCCAGACACAGAACATAGGATCGTGCTCATCACATAATTATTTGTCCTGGGTGGGGATCGAACCTGAACAGCCAGGATCACTGATCACTAGACCAACAGGTCTGTCAAATAAATAAATACACGAACGGCGTGAAATCTCATCAGCTATCTTAAGTGGAACTGTCCTGTATTTCGTTCCACCATGTCCTGGTCGAATGGATCCCATGAACGTATGGAATGATCGATGTCATAAGGCCATCTCTATCACACTTACAGTTCCGTAATAGCAATATCGTTTATCTTAATGACTTTATTATGCGCTGCATTATCACAATTTCGTTACTGTACTCTTGAATACATAATTAATATAAGACTGCAATTTAAGTACTTCTAGAAGAGACGACGAGCGGATAATGTAGTTACTTATATAATATATATAAGACTCCAGGACGCCAGAAAGTCATGAAAAATATGACGTCTGCAGTGGAAATAAACGGTGAACAACTCTTAGAAAAATGACTGACTATTGAAGACTTAATCTAATTTGATCAATATATATCAACATAGGAAACATATATTAATTAAGTGAGCTGTTTTCCTTTTAATTTGGATTTAGGGGTTCGAATCCCACATGGGGCAAAAATTTGTGTGATCCACAAATAGTTGTCCCGAGTGTGTGTATTCTTTGTGTCCGTTGTTTGAATGTTTGTAAAGTCCCCCTCGTCACAGGAATTATTCCTAGTGTAGAAGTTGTCTTATCAAAAGGAATAAGATATATAGATGTACGACACTACATGAATATGCATATCCGATATTATTGTATTTAATCTTAAAGGTGTCGTAATCGAAATGCATAACGTAACACCCATTGCAAAAAAAAAAACTGGTTAATAACACTGCGATTCCATCCAACATGCGCATCAAACATTATCGTCTCTTGAACGTGTTGTGTTGCGTAATAGAAAAGCATATTGACCCCATAAAGAATACTACTAAAAATGCGTCATCTCTAGTTATTCTCATAATTTTGCGACGAGGAAAGATGTGTTCTATTTGGCGTTCAGTCACAGAATACAAATGTTAATAGTACAGGTAGCAATGCAATTAGTACCTAGTGCTGCAAATGTGTTTAAGAGGCAATTCGTCAATTTTTATTTTTATTTTCCCATCTATTAGATGGACTGGAATTGAATCAATCTGAACAAGGACACTAAATGGTATCTGTGGTCAGATCAATCTAATAAAGCGATCTGACCACGGATACTCGAGCGAAAGAATACTACTAAACACACACAAATAGGCACACACTGGCAGATAGCGATCTCAACTATTTGCAACGGTATTATTTGTTATCCATTATTTCAATAATTTACTTTTGACAAAGCAACCTATTGTGGCAGTGACATTGTGTGTCAGTTTTACCTTCACCGTGTTAATATGTATAATAGAGCTATTAGCATAGGCTTACAATCGTGAAACGCGCGACGGTTTCAGCGCGAACCTTCAATCTGTACCAACCAATAACTATACTAAGCACTTGATGCGGGATATTTTATGTGGTAGTGGAAACTGATTTTTCTTTCACTTCTCTTTATTGTAAAATTAGGACTCTCCAGTCTGCAAAGGGTCCATAACAATATATTTACCTGCTTCCGGTTTTAAATTTATAAGCCAAAGACGCTTAGGCTATACTAGAGTGATCATTTTTGTGTCGAAAGTTAATGAGGTACGTGGAACTTATGTATCTTAAATTTGACCTATGTGGCGCGGCGGTAGGGCATTCGACTACAGCGTCAGAGGTCGGTTCAACACCCGTTCAGTGCAAATATTAATATGCATGAGTATGTCTATGGCTATTGCTATTGGGGAGTGTGAGTAATAAATAACTGGAGCAAGTCAGAGTCGCATATCTCTAACTCGAACTGGGTGTTGCCGGAAAAACGAGTAAATAATTAGAATATGTTTGAGGGCAAACATATTCTAATTATTTTTTTACGAAAGCGCTACTGTTGTCTATTTTATTAGGTCCTAATTTAATAAAACAATTCTTAATCATTAAAAAAAACAAATAAAATGACTAATTAATGACCATAGATAAAACAAACGAATAAACAGGTTACAACGAGAACTACTGGTACGCATGGACTCTGCGTGCTTCGGGTCAGCCGTGCCAAAGTGCAATAAGGCTAATTACTCAAAGAATAATCAGCCTTAAATGCATAAAAATACAGTATATTATTCAATAAATCTTACATCATACTGTAGACGGGTAATAGACGCTCCGATAACACCCGGATGTCCCGACTTGATTGTGTTTAAAAGAACAATGTCATTTATGATTTGGTCGCGTCCCGATACCACGTATCCTGTTGATATCGGTACTCTGTATCGATTCTATTAATGCTATTAAGGTCATTGTCGTCATTTTTAATTCTCTTATTTTTACTGAAAATAATTAATTATTGTTTGAAGCCGCCCAAATCAGGAAATACTGTCATATTGAACAGAAGATCCTGGTTAAACTAAACATAACACGTTTAGTATCCAAAACATGAAACTATAAAGCGGTATAAACTTAAAATCGGCTAGAGCAATGGCTAAGACCTTCCGCACTTGCATTCAAGTGGTTGCGGATTCGAACCCCATCCGGTACGCTATAGACGTGAACCCACTCCTACGTCTGATTAGCTAGGCCAGTAACCAGAGTGTTGTGTCCCTCCTGGTTAAATAAGTACCTCGAGATCCATAGGGAGGCGTCTAGGGTTGGTAAGTCGTAAGTGGCACGCTGGTGTTGAGTTTGTTTCTAAGCACCGGTAACCTTTTAAGATCATGCGAGCTTTAACTAGAACTATAATAAATAATTATCTTTTAAAAAAAGTATCAGCGACTTTGATGCGCCTCAAAAAACCCAAATCGCTTCAAGCGTGCATATTAAATTTGAAGAGTTCCCTCAATTTCTTTAGGATCCCATCATCAGATCCTACCTGATGACCATGGGACCATCTGGGAAGGATACCCTTTCAAACAAAAGATGAATTTTCCAATTCGGTCCAGGCGTAATCGGTGAACATACATAAAAATATATATATATAGTGGAACATAGAACCTCCTCCTTCTTTGAAGTCGGTTAAAAAATGATCTAAATCAGTCTGAAGGTTGGCAGATTAAATACTTTAAGAAAACGTAAAGTATCATAATGATTTATCGTGAAATCATTGTTAGCTACTTCACTCTTGCGCTGGATAAAAATGAGGAGAAGCTCAAGCTTCAAGGCTCTATGGGACAACACGAACAGATGACTTGGCGAAGTGACCTTTGTCACAGTGTTTGTCTGACATTCTTATCTAATCTAATCAAAGTTAGAAAATGTCATGCGCATTATATTGGGTACAGGACTATATATTGGTCAAGAGTGACAAGAAAATGTACGGTGACAAAAGTCACCCAATCACTCTACCTAATTATAGTTTCAACTAGAGAAGATGGATATTCCACAATATAAATAGATAAACTCTCTTGACCGTGGAGGTCTCCGACCTTATTCTCTCTATTCTCAATTCGACCGTATATATATATATATATATATATATATATATTATGTATGTTCAGCCCTCTCCGTTATTTATGAACCAATTTTGATTATTCTTTTTTGTTAGATAGAGTATACCTCAAGGGTGGTCCCATGTCAAGGAAGTCAGGATCTGATGATGGGATCCTGATAAAACTGAGAGAAACCCTCGAAAATTGTAGGAACGAATAGTGTTTCTGTTTACTTTTCATTACTTTATCAGGTATTTGCGTTTAGAAATCATCACATCATGCAGCTGAGCTGATGATGAAAAAAAATTATAAAATAAAAATTACCTTAACTTAAAAGGTTTATTTATTTTTTGCGTTTTAGTTCTTTTCGTCAGTTTAATTTTGTGTTAAAAAGATTTTTTTTTTCAACAGACGGGCGTCATGCACGTGGTGGTGACTATTTCCACAAAACATTTTGCTCTCGGTTTTGATCAAACCGCCGATCAAACGCAATGTCGCATACTTATTTCGAGCGGTATAACGTACGGTACCACAGGGGTCAGATCGCGGACCACTACCGTGTAATTTAAAGTATGGCTTGGTCCAAACAGAGCTTTATGTAATATACATTTACACAACGTTTACATAACACTCTCACGGCTGTATCCTCAAAGGGATAGATAGAGGCTTATTAAACACCCACAATTTCCAAAACTATAGTTTAGTTCCACTCACGAAATAAGAGGCAAGTCTATTGCCATTTACCGCGCACTTTAAGAATTAGAGATGGGAAAATTGGTTGTGTATATTGAAAGGAAAACTTAGTTAAGAAGGGAATTAATAGAAGGACAAGGATATTATGGCAATGATGGATGGGTTGGAGAGTGTCAAGCACGTCAGGGTGGCACACCTTTTGCCCGGCAATCCGGTCCTCTAACACACACGACGCTTATTTCTATATATAACATAATTAATATAAATCTCTTGTTTCAGTGGAGTACGTGGATACAGAATACAGCTTGTGGCTGACATGGTTCCTAATGCCGGTGATCGTGACATTCCTGCTGCCTGCGGTCATTATCATCCTCATATACATCAGTGCCATCATCTTCCATTTATATAGACTTTATAGGTAAGTGAGAGAATTACATATTTCTTGCAGTCTAATCAGCATTTAACTGTATTATTTCCTAAAGAAATTTTGTTGGCTTTAGTGAAAATATTACACAAGTGGATGTTATATGCAAAAAAAGAAACAAAGATTTACTTTAATAGTAGACATTTTGTAAAAAAATGATGGATAACTGGTAATCTTATAGTCAGAATGATTTTAGAAAATGAAATAAAAATAATTACTATATTAAAAAACTTAGAGTTTGTTATCTTAATTGTGAGAGTTTTATACAAAGTTTTATTCTTTGAGAAAAAACCAAAATGTACCGTTTTATCTGATCAAACTAACTGTAACACAAGTATCTTTTTTTGGCTCAATTTGAGTTCGGTTTGGGGAAAAAGAAAACGAACAACTAATTATAAAATTAATTTAAATTTGGAATTCGAACTAGAGAAAAAAGGTATCTTTTACACAAGCCAGCAATGTCCATATGTAAGGACTATATAATATAATTTCACCTTCTACACATTTGTGTGTGTAGTAACGCACATCTCTAGCATTAGCTAGAGATGTGTGTTGAATATTTAGTAGTGTAGTGTAGTTATACCGCAAAAGTTTTATTTATGGTGTTCACAATGCGCCTACTGACATAGTGATCAAATAAAAGCGAAATGAAAAAGATGGTATCGGTATCAGCCTACCACAACAGGTTTAACGCGTTCCAAAAATAACATACTTAATAAGGCCGGAGGTCCCTTCAAATGTGGAGGATCTGGTTGATTCGTTATTGATGCCTGCAATTTCGAAATTGTTTTGGAACACCTTCTGACGAGTTGGTAATTATTCAGACATGCTATAGAATCATCATCATTTTAGCTATAATACGTCCACTGCTAGACTTAGGCATCCCTCAATGTTTTCCAATAAGACCGGTTCGAAGTGGGCTGCATCCACCGTCGACCTGCGATCTTTGTAAGGTAAGATCCCTGACGGAATAGCCAACTCCTTCATGGATTTACAGGCGTGGGTATAAATGTATATGTGTATGAATGATAAAGACAAGGTAGTCGTATGCTTGGCAAAGGTCAAAGCAATTCTGATGTAACATAAACATATGACACTAATGCATTGCATTCAGGTAGCGCATGAACTACCTATCTTTTATAATAAAAAACTGAGCATTAAGTTGAAGGTGAAATAAATAAAACATAATTAACTGATAAAATAATTATTTGCTGTCCATTGTCCATGTCAATAATTATTTACTGTGTTTATATCAATTGCTCTCGATAAGCAGACGGTTGCTAGACGACTTAATTAAATGTGCTAATAGTTAAACTCGTATTTTACTTTGTTTGCTATTATTAACCTAGATAGCTAGTCTAGGGGTTTTAACCTTTCATTGAGATCGTTTGTAAATAGTTGTTTTGTTTCTCTGGGTTATTGACTAACAGCGGATGAAATAATGATGACAATAATCGTCAAATCATGTACATTTTTTAGCTGAATTTGACTTTTTGCTAATCAAATATGAGTTGTGTCTCGTTTTGTCGTTACAATCCACCTGAAGGTGACATTGATATGTCAAGACTTAACGCCATAGTTCTTACCGCCGTGAAGTGTCAGGCCTCGCGTTTCTCTCTCTCAGAGAGTGAGTGTAGATACCTGTATCTAGGGACACGAAAAAAGTATCGATACCTTGTGGCATCGACTACTTTTCCTTTCGATACTGATACTTTTGTATTCAATACTTTGAAATAAAACTATTTTCGATACTTTACTCAATGAGTACTTTTTGACAGGTATCGTATCTAATAAATGTTAGAAATTACCTACTTATTATTATTCCTCCTTTTAAAATGCATTGGCCATCTGTTGTGAAATTATCTACTTAAAACTTTAGCTTTTTTTAGCTTTACGGCTCATGTTTATGGCAACTATAGATGGCTTTCAATCATGTCGAACCTTCAAAAATAACTGATAGTGATTCTACTCTCGAAACAACATACACTTTCTGAAGTCACCATAAGAAGTTGGCTCTTAGGAAAAAACCAGTTATTCATTACAGTCTGAAAATAAGGATAAAATGAGCCAATCCTTATCTGCACAGGTTTCACCAGTTGCCGTAGAACGTTTGAACAACTTGAAGATATGAAAGTTGTTTTCCCAAAATTATACAAGGAGGAGGAATATTTAATTATGTGTATAAATAAATCATTTTTTTTAATACACTTTTTGATTTGTGAATTTACAGTTGTTTTTTTATTATTGTATTATAATTGTTTTTCATGTGTTTATTCTACTGAAACTTAACTGACGTCATGACGTGTGTGATACTTCAAAGTATCGATACTTTTGTTGTTCGTATCGATACTTTCTATTCGATACCCTGTCCCTACCTGTATCCTACAACTTCTCAACACCAATCGCATCCCGACAGAGGAGATCACATTGATCATAGAGATGAAACGGATAGCTGTTTGGCTGGATATGAGGCCAACCTCGAGGCCGGCAGCGGCAGCTGGATATCTTATAATAAAGATGAAACTGTACAAAGTACTCCTGATTTACCACTCATGGGAGCCTCGTTAAAAGCTGAATCAGAAAGTAATTTCAACTGCTTAAGTCAATCTAAATACTGGACGCAAGATTTAAGCTACACTACGAGGGGTTCTTGAAGCTGGATGAGCTTGACCGATTCCATTGGAATTAATAAAAATATTTTGCGACAAGTCCTCCGGTAGCAACTAATCTTCAACACCGGCTAAAAAGAGTAGAGATAATGTGACTGAGTCAGATGTATCTTACGAAACTTTAGACTTACACTCGCCTATTTCGTAAACGATAATGATCTGTTAGATAAGCTTTTCAAATACCTGATATATTTTTACGAGTTTTCTTTATCGTAAACAGTTTAATTAACTTGCATATTTTAAACCGAACGTCTAAATTTATAGTTCGATGACAAATATATTTAATTTCCTCACCAGGTTGAAGGTGGTGGATGGAGTACAGCCAGATTGGAAGGAAGCTGCTCGACTCGCCGTATGCGCGCTCTGGGACGCACACGGATGGCTATGGCATGGTAAGATATTTGCATATTAGGAGGGGTGTGGGTCTGTGTAACGGCTTTGATTTACTCTATGACGAAAGTTTTTTATTGGGTTGTGAAAAAGGACTCTAATACCCACGTCATAGAGTGAAAATCTGCCTTGCGCAGCATTTTGTGAATTATTGCGCGATTTTATTCATACCTACAACGTAATTATAAATGTAAAAGTTTGGATGGATGAATGGATGTTTGTTACTCTTTCACCGGTGAAACCGCGGGGCGCTGCTAGTGTATTATAATCTGTTGATATCTTATCACAACGTGAGAGAGTATCTTTTGCTTTTGCACTTACGGTGACTGCTCCACTCCCAAGGGTCGTCAGCGACCTTTTTTTTAAGGGTTCACGCCGGTAGTGCACTGGGTGGGGTACGAACCCGCAACCACTTGATCGCAAGTCTGACACCTTAGCCATTACGCTACGCATTCCAGTAATAATTAGCGCGTTCAACCAAATGTTTTTTATATCAGTATAGATTATATCTTTTGTACCCAGGATACGAGATCCGTGGTGTGGAGAATGTCCCGGACGGCCCGTTCCTGGTGATCTACTACCACGGCGCGCTGCCCATCGACATGTACTACTTCACCGCGCGAATGCTACTGTTCAAACGGCGCCATATACACACAGTAGCTGATCGGTTCCTGTTTAAGATACCAGGTTGGTGGTTTTTTACTGTTATGTCGACAATGTCCTTTCCCTTTCCCCCCTCCCCCTCTTCTCACATCCCACCTTAAACCCGTCGACAAAAACAGGTCCAAGATGGTAAACGATTACCAGGTGTTATAAACACTGACACCTAATATTCTGTTGGTGTCAACTTTTTTATAATAAATAATATGATGTTGACACCTTGGGGCCTTACTCACCAGTAATACCCCAGAGCTCTCGGACCGTACTCACCAGTAATGCCCCAAAGCTCGGGGACCTTACTCGCCAGGAATGCCCCAGAGCTATGGGACCGTACTAACCAGGAATGCCCCAAAGCTCTGGGTTTGTACTCACAAGTAATGCCCCAGAACTCTGGGACTTAACTCACCGTGAATGCCTTAGAGCTCTGGGATACTCACCAGTCCTAACATGAACATATGAAGATATTGTGGTTTGACTAGGTTTTTCTATAATAATAAGAATAATACATTGTTTTATCGGTATCAGAAACCGAATCTCTCTCCTATTCACTAGTAAATCTCCTAATCACTAGTAAGTCATTGTTTCGGTTTTGCTTCGCAGGCTGGGCCACACTCCTGGAGGGTCTGTGCGTGATTCCGGGCACGGTGGGCACGTGCGCAAGCGTCTTGCGTAGCGGCAACACGCTAGCAATCTCGCCGGGCGGCGTGTACGAGGCACAGTTCGGGGATCACTGCTATCGGCTCTACTGGCGAAACAGGATTGGATTCGCCAAAGTGGCGCAGGAGGCCAAAGTGGTAAGTAATGTAAACCATTAATTTTAATACGCTTTCTAAGCACTAGCTAACCCTTCGTTCTTTGCACGTCCGATACGAGTCTGAAAGGAATAATATAATTACGGTCACGGACATCCTACGGCTAAGCAAGTCGACATAGAAGAAAAAAGACGGCATCTTAACCGGGACCTGAACGGTATTTCTAAATGGGATTCCGAGAGCCTCGAGAGAGGTCAATACTAAGAAAACACAGCGTTCACAGCCAAGATATCTTCTTTCCTTCCCCTCCCTCCGTACACGTCGGGATACATCACTATCACGGAAGGATAATTTCGACATACTCGCTCTAAACTGAATAATAAAAACTACACCGAGAGCATCATAAAATTGGCATCACATAAACTCGGTGTCCTGAGAAAGGTGGGACGGGTTTTCACGCGGTGTCAAGCGGTGTCTTTTGTACATTAAGACAGGTCCGTTCCTGCGTGAAATGTTCTCGTCTCTGGGATGGCTATGCACAGTACTTGCTAGACAAATTCAAACGGTACAGCACCTCCTTTCTTTACCGCACCCTTAAAATTTTGAATATTTACCAACACACGTATTCCCTTCGACCTACAACACCGGTTCCTTAAAGCGGGGTTTGAAAAGGCATCTGCCGTGGAACTGAGGACCACCACTTTAATATTAGTGTGGTTTCGAGTTTTCGCGATCTCTCTATGAAATTTTGGAGTATATAGGGCAATAGCATGGCGGTATTAGACAGAGTTCTAGTGGAGTGATACTGCGAGTAACAACGAATAATACGAGTAAACAAGTGGAAATATAAGTGCGAAGTACAAGTGATTAATCCGAATCTCAGCTCGTAAAAATATTATTATGATAATTACTAATCATTTTGTGTTTTCACTTTCATGTATGCGGTTGAAAATTATTTCTTTAGAGCTAGCTTTAGGGTACAATTGTGTTTTCTCATGGTTGTACCACGCCTTAGTTTTGTTCTTTTAGCTTAGAGGCCGAGAGCCGGTTTTGAATTTCTTCGGGTGTTCTATATTCAATATGAGTGTATCTGTATCCACAGCCTATCATCCCGATGTTCACGCAGAACGTTCGCGAAGCGTTCCGCACGGTGGGGTGGCTGCGCGGCGTGTGGCTGCGCATCTACGCCGCTATCAGGGTACCGTTGGCGCCCGTCTACGGGGGCTTCCCCGTCAAACTGATCACGCACTTAGGGAAGCCCATCGAATACGACCCTAATCTCACACCTGAACAACTTCAAAAGAAGGTTTGTTTAGTCATTTGAATATATTGTGTGGTGTATTGCACACCCACGTTTACTATAAGCTTTACTCGTGATAACATTGTCTTCTGTAATTATAATATTAGCTTATTAAAATCTTGGCAATGTTCTATTATCGATGTACTTAGTTAACATATGATACGCCTATAAATGACTTGATACGCTATAATAATAATAATAACTTAGCACATCTTAGACACGGCCGTCTGATCCCAAAGGCAACTCTCTCTATACTATCTATACTTATATATTTCTAAATATATACATATCTATATATATAAAAATTATAATCCCACTTTCCCTTGGTCACGACACCACGCGTGAACGGCTGGACCAATTTCGTTAATTCTTTTTTTTGTATTGGTTATTGTAAGGAGAAGATTGTTATGAAAGAAAAAATTAAGAAAGTTGCACGGAAATTTTGAAAATTGAAGAAAACTTAACGACCATATTAACTTTTCTAATGTAACCCTAGCGCTTTTGACATAACTGTCAGTCGTTTGACAGTTGGCGCGATTGACAGAATGCGCGCTGTAAATCATACCAATTCGAATTCAATATTCATAGTTAAGACAGGACAACGTCTGTTGGGTCAACGTCTGTTAGTGCACTCAAAGCATTGGACGTGACAAAAGGACCTGGAACAGATGGTATCTCGCCTTTTTTTTGAAATACACTGCCGAGTCTATAAGTATACCATTACGTTACTTATTTAACCGTAGTCTAAGGGAGGGTGTTGTACCTAGTAAATGGAACATAGCCAATGTAACACCTGTCTATAAAAGTGGTGCTAAAAGTGATGTTACAAATTATCGTCCAATATCCTTGCTGACTACCTTGTCGAAGGTATTAGAACAACTGGTTCATAATGCTATATATCCTATCTTACATGGTATTGTGATCCCTGAACAACATGGTTTTATCAAAGGTCGTTCAACATTTAGGAACTTAGTATTGTACTCTAACTTTTTGTTAGAAAATATGGATAATCGTCGTTGATTGTGTTTACACAGACTTCTGTAAAGCCTTCGACAAGGTAGATCACACTATATTACTGAATAAAATCGAGTTTAATGGTATTCGTGGGAATCTGTTGCTATGGTTTGCCTCTTACATTAAAAACAGGTCTCAACAGGTTGTGATCAATGGTTTTGCTTCAGAGGAGATCGACGTGACATCAGGAGTACCACAAGGCTCCATCTTAGGCCCTTTATTATACAGACATAAGCTATATATTTCGCTGTATAAATAGTATTAATGACTGTGAAAAATTACAACATGTTCTACATTGTTTATCAAACTACTGCAATCGTAACAAATTATACTTAAGCTTGTCTAAATCCAAATCTATTTAATTACAAAAAATAATAACATTTTGAAGCACACCTATAGTAGGTGTGTAGGCTTTGCAACACTCCGTTAGAAAATGCCAAAACAATAAAGGATCTAGGCGTATTTTTTTACGCTAAACTTCACTTTGAAGTCCATGTCGATTATATTATAAACAGGGGACTTAAATTTTACGGCTTTCGTTAAACGAACTTGCGAACAATTTAAAAACCCTGCAACTTATTACAAATGTTTTCATACATGGAATATATTATTGGACAAGTTTTCATTAACTACACTCAAACTACGTAGGCTTTACCTCGACCAAACATTTCTATATAAGATCTGTCACAATAATTTTGATTATAATGAATTAATGAACGAAATTTACATTCGCATACCTAGTAGTTCTTTAAGAATACGAAACACATACAAATTTAATCTATTCACCTTTAAATCAAGCAGAACTAACGCTGCAGAACGAGCCCCTAAGTAGAGTAAGAAGAATTATGAAATCATATAATGATAATTTCACTAACATAGATATATTTCACTTGTCAGCTTCAAAATTCAAAAATACAATTTTACAACACGTCAACATGTAACCTGGTTACAGCCTTATTTTTACATTTTTTTGTTTCTCTGTACCTTATAATTCTGTTATTTTGTAACTCACTGGTATGCTACCATTACTTTGTAATATTATTTTGTGGATGACGGTGCTGGTTGTGTGATTAATTAAGATAATACAAACAAGGATAATAATTTACAAACAAGGAAGATTTTGTAACCTATTATTGCGCAATTGTTTGTTGTCCTGAATAAAATAAAATAAAAAAACTAGTTATAGGTAAATTACACCCAGACAATTGAATTTCTTAATTCATCAATATTTACCAAAGGCTACATACATGAAGTGCAACATCTTAGCAAACCTACTTAGAACTCTATAACATTCAGACCGTAGGGCTTCGTGGCTACCACTGGTCTACCCTTACCAGAAAGGGCCCATGCCCAACATTGGGACAGTTTAAAAAACAGGAAAGGTCAACTAAGTTTTTTGTGTTCCCCCAGGTGGCGACAGCAATAGAAGAATTAGTTGAAGAACACCAGAGAGTACCCGGCAGCATACTGAGAGCGCTAATAGATAGACTCTATGAGGTACCGAAGAAGAGTAAAAAGGCTCCAGCATCAGCGCCCGTGACCAATGGGAAGTGCCAAAACGGTACTTTAGGACAACCTGACAGTTACAAATGTGACAGTGACAGAGCTAAAGTGTCATAAACTAAAAGTGCCAAGTTATAGTGACTCGTTCGTAAACATTCAGTGGCGGCGCGAATTTTATGCATAAGCAACAACACTTTGGTTTTTTAAAAGCTGTTTCTTGTGTATATAACGAATTTTGGAGAATATTGGAAAGGTTAAATTTCTAGATAATCTTATTCTATTCTAAAATGCGTACAGTCATGCTACTATCCCATGGGGTTAGCAGTAGGACCTTAAAAAATGTATTTTTGTTAGATGGTCTTGAAGGTTACTAGTCGATGACGCGGACGTTATGTCCACAATAAGTATAACTTGCTCTAACTTATATAGATATTGTTGTTTATGGCAAACAAGTATATCCGACTATTGATAGTCACCACAGCCATAAGGGACTGGGATACTACTAGTTGTAATAACCCTTTATATATTTTAGTCGCCTTTGAAAAACCATGCAGAGGTTTTTTCCACGACTTGACTGACTCTTTGCAGATACACAACTATAAAAAAAATATGGAACGATAACATTATCACTAACGTGGATATATCTTGTGACAACGCCCGCCATATTCTTTTATTTGAGCTGTGCCTATTTAAAATTATACAGTATGTAAGTTTTTGAATGGACGAATGGTACAAATACTTTACCCGTATAATTTTTTCGATACGAGAAGAGGAACGTGCCCAGCAATTGGACATTCAGGGTTAGATCATAATGTATTCTGCTTATAATAAGCTATAATTAGGTAAGTCTTAGGGTGTATAGGGTAAGTTTTGGGGACGAATTTGCGGTGGTTAGTGTGACTAACAAATACGGTCTATAATGATTTCAATATTTTAAAAAGTCAAACATCGTATGCTGGTACAAATGTATGTAGATTAAATAATAACAAAACTATTATAAATAATAACTGGTTGAGGATACTATACATAAGTTAAATAACACGAGTTGACAGATTGTTATATTAAATAAGGATGGATGAATTAATGTCTAAAAGTGACATTTTATTCATAGACAACGCAAAACGATGAATTAGCGCAATTTAATTTACACAGTCTCATATTTTATATGACAGATTCTGTTGTCCAGAAATTAAATAAAAATAAATTTAAATAACGTAACCGTAATGCATACAATTAATTCGCTGCCGGCTTTTTCTATGTATGTATTTACAAAAAAGGTATTGATGTGTTCTGGAACCCAAGCTAGTTAGTTAGTTTGGGTATAGACACCGGTGTCATCTTCATTCATTTAAAAAAGCTATTTATAAACAAAATAATTATATTTAAAGATATAAAAAATAATATCGAACCGGCATCGCATCGGGTAGAGGGGGCTAAGCTACCATGGTTATTGGCTTCAGAGACAGGCTCCTCACTATTCGTGCCATGTCGAGAACTGCCTTCATCAGGCCCTTTATATAAACGTATCCATTTCGCTATCGCATGCATATGTGCCCATCTACTACAGGCGTTGACTCTACCGCGGTACCTACACACTTAAAAACTTACCTTGTGTATATCACAGTTACAACTGTTACTTGCAAGTTACTAAATTTCTTTATTTTATAGTTTTCGTATAATCCTGCGTTCGATGCAATACAAACCTGTCTTAAACATATCGCAGGGTGCTAATACTCGATAATACTATTAATAAAACATTGTGTGAATGCTTTTAAGAGTTTATTTTTGCTGATATGACTAGAAAAATATGAGTGACAAGTTACACTAAAATTATAAATGCGAAAGTGACTCTGTTCGTAAGCTTTCATTCCTGAACCGTTGAACCAATCTTGATGAATTTTGATATAGAGATAAACGAGACCGAGTCGCGAAAATAAAACTTGAAGGGGATGAAAGTTTGCATGGGAGACTCAACATCTCTAGTTTTTTTCTACGTAGACGAAGTCGCAAGCACCAACTAGTACTTAAAAATTGACGTATTGAAAAAATAATACTATGTCCATACTGCAATCCCATTGACCTTGAACGAATTTGTCAGAAAATGTACCGGAATATAAAAAGTACCCTTAAATCTGTACAAAGAATGTAAACGTTATTATTATCTACTTGTTAATCCACCCCTGACCGACAAAGGTTTTGTTCATTATTGTTTATTAAAAATAATTTAGAGAATGACATTAGGTTTTTTCGTTATATCAGCAAAATTTACTAATACGTCCTTAGATATGGAATTGATATACCAATACCAAGGGGTGATTGTGTTATGATTGATATTTGCTTCATTATTATTTGAAATTATTTTATATTTGTTAGATAATTTTACGAACAGTACAATGTTCGTTGAAAAGGTATGTCAGCAAGATGGACTGAAGCACCCTAAGGATGTTATACCTGTATATAGAAGCTAGTCTAAAATAAATTTGGGTCGCCCTTCAGGACGATTAGAGTTTTAGTCCAACATCACACGGAGGGCCAAGTGAATGTGGGGGCGATTTCCACAGGGGGCCATTATTTATGCGACACAGTGATAATTCCCTAGTGAGGGAATAATACCTGTGTTGTAAGGAAGGGAAGGTCTCTACGAACTTCAAGACATTGCAATACAAAGGCATTTTAATTATCATTTTTGTTTCGTTGGGTCCAATTATTTGAAAATCATTCAAAATTATGATATTAGAGAATAAATTATGAAATAATAATATGTATTTACAATTAGTTTTTAACGAATTTATTTTGTATAAGCGTGGCCTTTCCAATAGTTTCCACATATCATATATTTACATAATTGTGATAAAATTTAAATGGGCCCCCGTTCTTAAGGGTTCCGTTGCAATCGTATAATGTTTTGCAAGTAAAATATTGTATTAAATATATATCTGATAAAATATCTAATTCTATCCTTGTATTATTGGAGAAGAATAGATCTACTATAATGAATGTTAGCATTTTGATTATATATTTATATTGTATTGATATGCATGTTAGTACTTATATTTGTATGAAGATTTTATATTTTGCCGTTAATCTGATAAAGTAATCATGTGTTTAAATTATTGCACTATCAGAGCGACAAATGTTTTAAATAAAAATGGGTGAGGGCTTGTAATATTAATGTATAGTTAAACGGAAAAGCAGTTTGGCACTCAAAACATGATCAATTAATTATTACCCAACATGGATCAGTCAGTTTCATAAAAAAATCGATTCTCATTGATATAATCGAAATTAGGCTCGAAAGGGTTACATGCAAAAAAAAAGTTTGTACGACAAACTGTTCCATTAGTTTGTCGTACTAATTTATACTTTATTGCGCTGCGATAGAGGTCACTGTGCTCTATGATAAGAGTCTTAAATGCAAGATAAAGAGAATCGAACCTTAGTGTAATTGTAACTAGTGTCATTTAAGCACGGCATTTTCGTTAAAATTATATTTTGTAGTTATATTGAATTTAAATTTAAAACCTCAGTTACAAATCAAGCATTTAGGTAAGAAATTATTGGATGACGTATTTAATTAGATTAATTATCGTTATATAGTAACAAAATGTGCGTTCATTGTGAACAGATAAAGGTATGATCGGGTGATGACGCCTGATATTATAATTTTAGAACCATACTTATTTACTATTAATATGTTCACCAACTGTCTGTCACACCTATGTTAGTATTTATATTTAGGGGCTGATTTCACTGGCTGGGTAACTTACGAATTAATTTTCTTCAAGTCTGAAAGTTGTATTTATCGAAAGAGATGATTTTTAGTATGTTTATTTATCTTACAAAGTTTATTACAAGTTTATGAATATTTATTTGTATTGGTAAATACTATTGTTACTTATTTAAAATATACGGTTTTACTCACGAGTATATATCGGGGATGCCCGACTAGTTTCGGACCCGACGGGTACTGGCACCTGCAACCGACGCGGCAGGACGCCTGACCCCTTGATAAAGGGCCCCCGTCGGGTCCGAAACTAGTCGTGGTGCCCGAAATATACACGTAAGTAAAACCGTATATCTTAACTAATATGAATACCACTCACGAAAGCTTTTATTCAACTATTGTTACTCTTTTTATTTTGTACTTGATACTGTAAATAAGTAGGTTTTATATAATTAGTAACGACGACCCTGCACTCACGTGGAAGATCGATTCATAAATAGTCGTGGTTTAAAGTGACTTCGCTTAAGCGTGATTATTCCGTATATAAATTACTTGTTAACTATACATGTTTAATTAGTTTATATATGTTTGTAATTAGTGTATTAATACATACCTAAAGATAAAGCTAACTAATAAGTTAGGTCATTTAATGTGAGTTTTCTTCGTTACGATACGCGACGAGAACGCTTGTTTTAAATGAAGGGAGTGATAAATCCATTTTAACTATTAATTGACTGATTAATTTGACCTTGGATGTGGCGCCATCTACCAAATAAGATGGTTTCTACTGTACAAATTTACCTAAATTAATTATTTTTAGTTTATTTATAAGTTCTTTAATATTACTTGGTTTAGAACTTATTATTGTAGTAGGTTGATTTAGATATCAGATAATAATAGGTCTACGCACGGATCTTTATTGAATTTTTACATTTCTCAATGTAAGTAGTTATAAACACAAATATATTACCATGTACAGTTCGGCAGTAGTATCTCGCCCAATAAAATCTGTCTACCCGAACACAACTATTTTTTTTCCGTTGACCGACTATACATTTAAATAACGTCCAACAAATGTAATAAATGAATAACGTCATTTCATTTTCATTTAACAGACCTCATGAAACTAAGTATGACAAAAGACTGCGAAAAACTACATTCGTTACTGTTTTCAAATTTCTTAAACTAAATATTGGTAAAAGGCAATGATTTAGCAATAGCTAAGTATGACGTCATAACTCATTATTTCATACAAATTTCTACAGAACGTAGCTACTGTTTTGATGTTAATTAAAGAGGAACTGATGACTGACTTGACGGTCAGTCAAACATATATGGCAAACTCTTAAAATTAAGAAGGACAAAGATGATTAATTATCTATGATGATTATAAAAAAAAAAACATGATCATCACGCGTTGTAGAAATATCAATTCAAAATTGTGACTCGATGCAAGTCTTATTCCTTAAAAGTAAGGAGGTTTTATCAACTTCGAACCATAAAGTCACACAATACTTCCTTGTCCCACTATCCAGTTTCTCTTAGGTGTGTAATTCGGGGCTCAATCGCGATAATATTTAAAAGGTACAATACCTCTTGGTTACCCGACGTTTCGATCGAATTGAACCGATTGTGGTCACCATACGTGACCACGATGGTTAAATATTATCGCGATTAAGTCCCGAATAACACACCTAATATGAATCAAAGTCGCGAAAGTTTAAAAACAATTATCATGTTTCTACTCCGGTTTTTTTAATACGTAATTATTTTAGATACCAAAGAGTATACAAACACTTGTTGGATACTTTCAGTTGATTGACAATATCTCAAAGTAGGCTGGTGAAGTTTCTAGAAGACTTATTTAAATTTCATAAAAAGTTTCGTGTGTTGATCTATTGTTAAAGTTAATATCGATTATGCATATTTGACTACATTTAAAATAATGTTATGTCCATAATATTATACTCCTTTTGATTATTGTATAACTTAAAAAAGACGACGTGAGATTTGTATTTTAGTGTAAATGTTCATATTTTATGTAATGTATGCTAGTTTCATATTTTCGCTTTGTGGCGAAACATACATAAATGCCACAGATATAGAAAGAGCTCATAGATTCCATATTATTGTTTTTTTTTCTTGTTAAGAAAAAGGCGTACCCAGCTTTTGGCGAAGGAGGGAGGGGCTGAAAATAAAATATATGTTATATTGACTATTGACAACAGTAACCATACAAAAGCCAGGGGTGGGCAGCAGAGACCCTGCGCCCTCTCCCCGCCTTCACCCCGGGTACGCCCGTGACTGCAACGCATGCAATCCTGAAATAGTAAAAAGAATTAATTTCCCGACTCTGTAATATGATCATTTGAATTCATAGGCGATCGGACAATCATATCGTTCTTACTCGGTGATATGATAAGTTTAAAGACGTAAATATATGCCATATGCTGAATACTTATACGACCCTAAAGTGGCACATTAAAATTGCTTTAGCCAAGTCCTTTTTAGACGATTCAATGGTAGGTATTTTGTAATAATAAGCGGCAGTAGAGTAATGGCTAAGGCGTCGGACTTGAGATCAAGTGGTTGCGGGTTCGAACCCCACCCAGTGCACAAGCATTTCGCTTAGCTGGAGGGGTTAACAATAATACTAGTAATGTGGGACCCACGTTGCTAGTATTCCATTAACGCTTCGGGCCATTTTTCTACACTATATAAGACTTACATCTTTTTGCTTATTAAATCAATGAACATACTAGTATTTTCTTTATTACAGATATTAGGATATTTCTAATACTTTCTATATAGAAATACGAAGAACACATGAAAGAAAATGTTTATTGTATCCGATGTCTCCCTCACTCATATAGCACTTGAGCAGGAGAGCATATTCTTATACTGTTACTTGTACATAAATAGATAGTATATTATATATAATGCCAGATATGTTATACCAAAAGTAAAACTAACTTAGACTGCTAGCGTGTTTGTATTCTTTATATACTTAATACGAAATCATATACTTAATATCAAAGGAGATATTTTACAACAATGACTTTTATTTCATATTACCCTAAAGCACAGATTACTAAGTAGTTACTACGTAACAGATAAATCACTCCCTACAAAAATATCGATACCTGCTGTTTTAATTGTCTACTCTTTCCGGGCTCTAAAATGTGTATAGGTTTACCACTTCAATAAATAAAAAAAAATTACAATTGTTATGTAAATTAAGTACTTAACGCTTATTTTTCATTTACAATGTTTTAGTATACAATAATCCTACATATGTTTTATTTTTATGTCCCTAAAGATTAATAAACTTTTTAATCTCGATTATTAAACGGTGGAAAATATAAAATATTCTAAATCTTACAAAAAGTTTTAATGAATAATTTGAGGAATATAAGGGCAATACAGGCATAAAGACTCATTTTTAAAAATTACAAAAATAGCGCTGCCGGGCTTTTATTTCTCTTACATTATACTCTACACTCTTATACCGCACAAAAACAAACATGTCAATTTTCATTATGAATTTAGTATTTAATGAATATATCAATACGATATCGAATTACGTTTTTTGCGCGATGCAGCTGTCGTCAACCCACTGCGCGAGACTGCGTATAAGGTCCGCCGGCGGACGGTAGGTATTTAGCGCACGCAAGTACATCGAGTGACATAAGCTTGCCTAAAGTATGGTTGTAGGGCCGAGTTAGTTACCCATTCTGTAACCCAAATTTTTAACCTCCGACGCATAAAGGAGGGGAGTTTAGCGTATGTGTATGTCTGTCTTTGGCATCATAGCTTCTAAATGGGCCGGTTTGATTTCGTTTGTATTTTGATTGAAAAGTGACTTGACTGAGAGTGTTCTTAGCTATAATCCAAGAAAATCTGTTCAGCCGTTCGAAGATCATAAGCTCTTGTTGAATCGCTGAAGGGATTTTCGAGAGGGGTGTTTAATTTAATTTTTTAATTAATTTATGTAATTATGTCTAGCTAATATCTCGATCTTAAGCTAAAGGTATTCTTTATTGCATTGCCCGTGTTAAAGCTAAAATGATTTAGCCGTCCATTGCCCATTTAAAGATAATTGTTTTATGGAATTTTGGTGTACGATGGAGTTCATTTATTTCAATTAAACAATTATAGGTATTTTTGAATTGTCAGGAGTAGTAGTCGGTCAAAGTCAGTCGTGAAGCTAGTTGCCTGTTCCAACACGTAGATCCTGAGGAGAAGAACAGGCAAGAAACTCTAAGGATACTCTTTTTCAACATGTTTTTTTACAATTTTCTGGTTACATTTCTTACAAGTGCAAATTAAATGTGAGGACAAAGTAACATATTGTGCTAAAATATAAACAGTCGCGCAAACTACTACTGTATGGAAGTAAGCAGTTCGGAGATGACCAGCCCCAACCAACGGCACTCGTTCACGAGCATTACGCACGCGCCAGCCATTGTCCACTTCAACCATATCAACTTTTTTCTCCCAAACTTCAAAATCAAGAGGGTATCAAAATGAAGGGTTTAAAAAAATTATTACAACAATATATAAAACTATATCGCTGTTTTGCGAGAATAGCGACGGAACTAAAAATTATTGATTTTAGAGAATGGCAATGTTTTGTGATTTCCGCTAGAGTATTTTGTTCTAAATATATAATGAACTTGTCGCTTTCTAACGAATGTTAGCACGTAATTGGCGTTGCATCTCTGTTCACCATAAAATATCAAAGATTTATGATCGTTTGGCATACTTAGTTCAATTCGACTGAATTTTGAATTACGTCGATATTCTCGCAAACCAGCGATATGTTTATTAGTTGGTATTTTGTACGTAGTCGGGTTTTTAAAGTTATACTTGTTTCATCATAACTTTCTAGCACATTGTAGTGAGTTATTTTAAGAAAATCGTGTTTAGCACGGAGAGCGGAGCGGCACCAATTACTAATAGAGCAAGAGCTCATAACGAATTTTGAGAAGGTACTTTAGGCCGTTAGATATTTTCAGCAGTAAAATTTGAATGCTATTCAAGTATGGAATGGAAAGTCTGGCTGACCAGATCGGCACTCAATCCTACTGCGCATGGTGCATAAACTGCAAAATATTTCAGCCAAAAAAGGTATTTTAGGTAGAATGGGACTCAAAGAAATAAAAAGTAGGAGTATTAATTAACATAAAAATAAAAGAGCCAGACATTTTAAGTTGTCTAAAATAAGAGCCAGACTATCCTGAACTTGTATTAAAAAAATGCCAAAAAAAGGTATTTTAGGTCGAATGAAACTTTAATAAACAGAAAGTAGATATATTATTTAACATAAAAATAAAAATGCCAGACATTTTATGTTGTCTAAAATTAGTGCCAGACGACCAGGAACACGTACTAAAGTGCCCAAAAAAGGGTATTTTAGGTCGACTGCGACTTAAAGAAATAAAAAGTAGGCGTATTAATTAACATAAAAATAAAAGAGCCAGACACTTTAAGTTGTCTGAAATAAGAGCCAGACTATCATGAACATGTATTAAAATAATGCCAAAAAAAGGTATTTTAGGTCGAATGAAACTTAAATAAACAGAAAGTAGATATATTATTTAACATAAAAATAAAAATGCCAGACATTTTATGTTGTCTAAAATTAGTGCCATACGACCCAGAACACGTACTAAAGTACCCAAAAAAGGTATTTTAGGTCGAATGCGACTTAAAGAAATAAAAATTGGGAGTATTAATTAATATAAAATAAGAGCCAAACATTTTAATTTCTCTAAAATAAGAGCCAGACTATCCTGAACTTGTATTAAAAAGTGCCAAAAAAGGTATTTTAGGTCGAATGAAACTTCAATAAACATAGAGTAGATATATTATTTAACATAAAAATAAATGTGCCAGTCATTTTACTTTGTCTGAAATTAAGGCCAGACAACCGCTAACTATTAAAAAAAGTGCGGGGCCCACGCAGTGCCCAATTTTGCGTAAATGATAAGTTGCGCGCGGCTACTCAACTCGCGTGTTCTTTTGCAGTCGTGACGACTTCTGAATCACGGCTGCGTCAATGGGCATGGTAAATGTCTCATATGAATAATTTGGAACCGCGTGCGGCCAGACTGGCGTCTGGCCGCACGCGGTTCGGCTAGTTGCTTAGTGGAAATGCGTTCTAATTGCCACAAAAATTTCCATCGACAAACACTCGTTAGCAACCTACTTACCAAGTCACGTGATCTGTCTATTTGCCAATCGACACGTTGAATCCTTAGCAACTGACGACCAACCACCTCACTCGCTCTTACATCTAACCTATGAGGTTTGTCACTTGCACTTTTAAGCAATTTTCTTACGTCACGTCACCGCGTTGGGCGGTTATTAAAAACTATTTATTTCGGACTCTAAATAGTATTTTTAAATATATTCAATGTAAGTAGGTACCATATTAATTTCAGCGACCCTAAAAAACTTTTAGATTTTTTAAATACAAGTTTGGGTCGTCGGGTCAGAATTTCAGAAAAATGTATCTTAAAAAATATATCTACTTTATGTTTAATGGTGTTTAATTCGAACTAAAATAACTTTTTTGGACATTTTTTTAATAAAAGTTCGAGGCAGTCGGGCTCGAATTTCAGACAAAGTAAAATGTCTGGCAGTTTTATTTTAAATAATATGTGTACATTATGTTTATTTAAGTTTCATTTAAACTAAAATATATATATATACAAATAATATATCTACTCTGTTTATTGAAGTTTCATTCGACCTAAAATACCTTTTTTGTGAACTTTTTTAACACATGTTCGAGGTCGTCTGGCACTAATTTCAGACAACTTAAAATGTCTGGCATTTTTATTTTTATGCTAAATAATTTATCTACTTTCTGTTTATTAAAGTTTCATTCAACCTAAAATACCTTTTTTTGGCACTTTTTTAATACAAGTTCAGGATAGTCTGGCTCTTATTTTAGACAACTTAAAATGTCTGGCTCTTTTATTTTTATGTTAATTAATACTCCTACTTTTTATTTCTTTAAGTCCCATTCGACCTAAAATACCTTTTTTGGCTGAAATATTTTGCAGTTTATGCACCATGCGCAGTAGGATTAAGTGCCGATCTGGTCAGCCAGACTTTCCATTCCATACTTGAATGGCATTCAAGTTTTACTGCTCAAAATATCTAACGGCCTAAAGTACCTTCTCAAAATTCGTTATGAGCTCTTGAGCTATAAGTAGTTTGCCAGTTTCGGTGCTCACTTAGCTAACTCCTACTGCGTCAATAGTTGTAAGTACATTCCACATACGTGACAAATATTTATTTGGTTCTTTACATGAGAGAACACATAAGATCTAGTTCTGGGTGTATTTGAGTCCATCGTATGTAAAATAGCCGTGATACAGCCTTTAAACAATTGCACCATTTTTCTAGAATTATGCTAATGAAATGAATATGTATGTTGTTTGAAATTTCTTTATTTTACTATTATACTTACAATTAATTATTACAGCAGTAATAACAGTCTTTGTATGCCTACGTCCCACAGATCATACAAAATGTTTTAATATCGGTCGTTGATCTACATTTAAGGAATAAAGTTCTGGAAAGTTATGGACAACTAAATTAGAGAGATTCACACTTGTACAAACATATAAAAGGGTCTATTTTCAATATGATACGTATTAATACAACATATTAATAAGTACCTATCATAGTATATTTTTTTTTCGGACTTTCGGTAAAATATAAGTAAGTCTTAAAATGTTTTTGTATAATTATATACTAATTAAATATTATTTATATAAATACTCTTTGAACTCTAAATAAAGTCGGTATAGTTACTAACGTCTTCAAATTGTTGGGGCTGCGACGTTGGCCTCGGGGCTCCGCCCCCTGCTCTGTATTGTGGCTGCTAAACAGTACAAAATATAAATTTAAATATAATTAAAAAACATAAATTTAGTTTGTGTACATTTCATTAATGTTGATACTTAAACCATTCAGATATTGAAGTACAAGGTATATGAAGACTTTATTTACATTAAGATGCAAGTTGTGAAAAATATACCTTAATTTAATAAATAAGTTAACAAAAAAAGTCTAAGCACTGATTGGGATTAGTGTTTATATATTTTGTGATATTGAAAATGTATGTTATTGACAATACATGTAGGATTATTTACATTAGAAATAAATGATAGACAAGCTCTTGGCGTTATAATACATGCAATGAGGTACTCAGCTATTTATGAAATCTAAGTGAAAGTTGGCTCACTGTCAGGCGTGGAAAATAATTATAAAAATAAAATGACTACTGCGGAAATAGTTGAGCGCCTTGGAGCACAGCGCAAACTGCTTTATTTACAACTGAGAGTTAGAGAACAATATTAAGATTGGCACTTCATTTTCACTTTGTATTATGTACCAGTAGTACAAGTTTTCACTTTGTATTATGTACCAGTAGTTCAAATTTTTACTTTGTATTATGTAAATATGTACCATTGTTATTAAGCTAAAATATATAATAATAGTAGTTTCTACAACCTGCCATATTTTGTTACGTGTATGGAAAACCTACGCATTTTCAATTTAGCAGTTTACCTTGTGCTTTCTAGTGACCAGATGATACGATATTCATTTCTCAAAACTTTTTTTTACAGCCAGACATATTGTAAGGTGTCATTAAACTGGATCATAACATTACCGTAATTCAATTATTAATGATTTTAACAGTAATTAAGAAAAGTCAGATCAAAAGGAGTATTAGCACAACTAATTAATTAGTTTGCCCCTGTTTGCCCAAAAGGGGCACTATTAGCAAATGGATTGAAAAGATCTATAACGTTGATATGTATTTTAGTTCTTAGAATGGATGAATTTTTCCATCAATAACATGTCAAGTATTATAAGGATTTATTTTAACGTTAGAAGTTCTTTGGATAGTTTTTTTTTCTGTCTATACCCAGGTCTAAAATACGTACATATCGCACATCTAGACCTAAAAAGGGGTTAACTCAAAAAAGCACTTTTTTCAGAAAAGGCGAAATACTTATTACTGTTCTGTATAGGATTTATGCTTTTAATATGCAGCTAGAAGATATTTTAGGAATCTTGTTTTGATCATGTTTTGGGGCTGAAAATTGGATTTTTGTAGTTATTTTTCTATTGCTTAACAATATATCGCCACACGGCAAAAAAAGGGTCGTATCACAAAAAAGTGTCAAATCACAAGTTAGGTACGTTTTGACATTTTTATAGCATTGAATAGCAAATGTTGTATTTGGTCAGCTGTAAAAACATCGTTATTAGCTCAGTGAAAAGGGAACAAAGTTTCCTTTTCACTGAGCTGTTTTGTTCAATTCACCGGCATAAAAGTCGTGTTTTCTCGAAATAGTTGTTCTTGTATTATTGAACACTTTTTTTGCCCGGTGGCGATATGAGCCCGTGTTGGTGAATTTAACGTCTGGCGTCGAAAAGTGGTTATATTTTTAAGTCTGTTTTATTAGTCGGTAGGTATTGAGATAGGTAAGGAATTCTATAGTGTGCATAATTAAAAAAATATTTTTTTGAGTTAGCTCCCTTTAAATCTAGGAGTGCGATATATGAATAAATCTAAAATAAGCAATGAAAAAATTAGTCAATCCATTTTTTTATTCGTACGGTCGTCAAGTTACGATTCGGGTTCATTAATAACATAGACCTTATTATTTAAGACGCTAGCTTTAGCGTAACTTTAATTGAAACTAACACTGACATGTGTCCTCGTCATACGTCTGTGTTAATTTTAAAACGTCGGAGGTATCGTAAGATCGGCCACAACATAATTAGTAAGAAAGGTGTGAAGCATTACTTAGCGTGCAAGTGTGGTACGTGTGTGTGGTGGGTGTACGGAGCGAGCGGCCACGTGTCACATGTGCGGGCGCGGGCCGCGCGGCTGCTGCTGTTGCTAGAAACATTCACCGGCCATCGTCAGAACTGGGCCATGTCGAGCGGCTGTAGGAACAACTCTCACACCCGGACATACTATCGAAACGTCAGGTAAGCAAAACACCTGTATTACCAATGCCAATTATTAAATGATGTGACCCAAAATGGTCACAAGTTAAGTGAGCTTAAGAAAACGTCTTTAACGACGAAATCTTTTTTTTTTTTTTCTTAAGAGTAACGTATATTTTGAAAGATTTCTAAAATTAAGCTCGTAGGTATTATTTATTATATAAAAATTTAAATCAAGGATTACTTTTTAAGTCGATAATTGCTCACTTTATCGACGGAGTGCCATCCCGCTCGACATTGGTCAACTACACTAAATAGTCGAGTATATATCAGTTAAGTGACGAAGCTGCTAAGTGATAAGAAGCATTAGTCGAAGAGTGCTACAAATGATCTGAAAAAATCTAATTAGTTAGGGCCGTGTCATGCTGAGTTGCATCGAGTCAAGTTTGACTCGATCAACACTCAATGTGTTCTGAAACTTTAACTAATTTTAAAATTCACATGAACACAGATGTCACCGGATCTAACTAAAAAATATCACTCGTACAGTGCTATGCCATATTAGATGTATAACTCGGGACTTAATCGCGATAATATTTATTTATACCTTTTTGGTTACCAGGCGTTTCGACCAAATTGCACCGACCATCGTCACGTCGGCGATTAATTATGATTTACACATCTAATATGTATACGAGTCGCCGAAAGTTTAAAAATAATTAGCCTAAACCAAAAAAGCGCTTTAATGGCCATGATATACTAAAAGAATGTGAAAACTATTGAGAGCATCTGAAAAAATCACAGCTAATGGCTGAACTAATAAAACTGCATATAAGTACATAAAATTACAGAAATTGCTGAACAATGCTAGACAATTTATCTGCTGACAGTACAATGTTTTCTTAAACATAATTCAAGAATAATTTGGCTGCGATCTTCTACAGAATAGACGTTCTCTATTTGGCATCCATGGGAGTGAGGATTACCTAAGAGTGGCTGATATGTTTGGGATTAGGTTCGCACGATAATCTTGCCAACCTGAAAAAATGATGTTTACGAACCTGTTGCAGCAAGTGCCTGAGGCCAGGGTTGGAAGGTAATATGTTCCGGGGGTGCATAATGCGCGGCTGGTGCGCTGTGCTGGTTGCGCGGAGTTGTTGTTGCAACTGTTGCTGCAACTGGTGCTTTCGTTGCTGCTCCTGATGCGTAGAAGTTAATATATAATATTATATATCCAAACTACATATACAGGGTGTATTTGAAAAGCCACACTTATTTAAATCACTGAAAGGGCATGATTCTAGCATGCAGTCACAATAACAATTTTTAAAAAAAAACTTTCCGTTTACAAGTTGTGACTGTTTGAAGTTTGAGGTAGTTTTCTCCGTTTCTCATAAAAGCAGGTGGAACGTGTAAAGTTAAAGATTTTAAATTGTACATATTTTCAAAAATTCTTATTGTAATTATATGCTAGAGTCATGTCATGTCATTATATGCTACCTTTTAGTGATAAATCACTAAATAAGTGTTCATTTTTTAAATACACACCTGTATATTTATATAACATTTGTTGGTTCACTTAGCGCCTTAAGTACTCAACGGATCATCATGAAAATTTGCTTACAAGTTGTTAGGGGTACAGAAAAAGGCACAGAGTACCTTCCATTCAGAAAAAAAGTATTGGTACCAAAGATAGAAATGAATGCTGGCAAAAGCTAACACAAATATTAAAATGATTGTTAGATTTAATTTTAAACTATATCATTCTGAGTCCCAGATATTATGTTGCTGTTGCATTTTTCTGCTTTAAATTTTAAATTTTTATTTGCTGCCAACACTTGACGGCAAGAGTACAGTTACTGATACTTAATGGTATTAGTACTAGCCATGGGCGTAGCAAGGGGTGGAAAGGGTGAGCACTGCGCGCACTGCGCGGCACATTCTTAGCTAAGCCCATGGTACTAGCTATATATGTATATTAAAATTGCAATGATACGTGTTGTACGATTATCTAGAACTTGATTTTCGTTGTCAAATTGCGAATTTTTTCACCAGTTTTGACAAAATATTACTGCGAATAAACGTTCTCAAATTTTTTTTTTAAATACATACATACTATTTATAGAGATATCTATATTTCAAATTCAAATTGCGTTGTGTATCTTGCTTACCTCTAATTGCTTATAATGCTGTTCCTGTTGCTGCGCAGCATGCAGGTGTGACATGATGTCCATCTGAGATTTAAACTGCGCCTCTTGTTGGTGAGCCGCTTCTAGGGTCTGCTGGAGATGCTGGATCTTCTCCAGGTTCTGTTGTCGAGCTGCCTCGAGACCATCCAACTGGGTGACAGGCCGGGGACCCTTGCCACCCACTTGGGGGCCTTGGCCACCCATTGCGTTTCCAATCATCATACCCTGAAAAAATCAAAGTTAGTAGCTTAAATTATGATGTGATTCACCGCATATACAGGGTGTATATGACATTGGAACAATTACTTAAATCATTGAAAGGGTATGACTCTAGCAAAAAGAAAGAAAAATTTGAAAAAAAACTTCGTTTACAAGTTATGAACGTTTGAATTGCCAGGTGCAAAATTTTTTTTATGGATTTTTTCAATAACTGAGTGAATAGTTCCAAAATAAAAAATATTTACGATTTAAAATCTTTCACTTTACACATTGCAATTGCTTTTATGAGAAACGGAGGTAATACTTATATTAATTTATAATAATAATACCTGAAAAGTAAAAAAAAAGTAGGCAGTCATGGGACAGCCGACAAAAGTGAAAACACATTTTTTAAAGATTAATTAATAAGGAGCTGACAAAACTCAATGTTTAAATTAGCGCCCTCTGTTGGATCTATACCATATAATACATAAGTATATATCAAACTACAGTAGTATCGCGCAGAATCCACAGGTGGTGTAAAAATATTTTTTTTAAGTATAAGAAACTCGGCTCCGTCTTACGAATTTTCGATCAGGTCACGTGTCCTGACGCGAGTTTAACATTTTTTACCCATCCCAAAAAGTGCACAACGCCGTTAAAGAAGTTTTCACTTCAAAAATATTTTTGTTACTGCATGCTAGTCATGCCCTTTCAGTGATTTAAGTGAGTGTTCCACTTTATAGATAAAAACAAAATTATTACATAAATTGAGTTATAATCTGTAAAAGAATCACTCAATCAGTCTTTATACTTCAATAAACTAATTATTAACAAAACAGTTCAGTACCTTTTTCTTCTCTGTTGCACAACCGATTTCCTTTAATTTTTTTGTTTAGTCTTTAGCTGTTGACGAACTTTAGTGTTACCAACAAAAATTGAAAAGTTTTTTTTCTAAATAATGATACTAGTCGAATTTCAAGCAGTGGGGCGAATAATAGATTCTTTTAAATACCTGCGGATGTTGCTGCATTTGTGTCTGTACCATGCCCTGACTAGGCCCAGGGCCGGTCATCTGTCCCACGTTGCCCACTCCGCCCACGTTGGATACGTTACCCACGGCCACCGGCTGCATCCCTCCACTCATTCCCGAGCCCATCCCACCTGACGACATTCCAGCGGTAGGCATCGCACCACTACCTTATATGACAAATTAATAAATTAAAAGTGTATACAGCAAACTAGCTGATCTCTACAGTTTCACTTGCGTTTATGGTCACTGCTCCGCTCCTGAGGGTCACAGCGTCATGTTAAATAGCCTATGACCTTCCTCAAGAAATGGACTATCAAATACTTATACTTTTTAATAATACTTTTTAATTTCTTTATTAAATCTATTAGTTTTAGAGATTAGCGCGTTCAACAAAAAAGAAAGCAAATCTTCAGCTTTACAAAACAACTTGCATTGTGAGAAGAGAGAACCTTACTTTTACGTCTGATTACGTCCTTATTTTTAGACCTTAGTTTCTGGCGATGACGGAATGCAAATCATGCACATAGGTTTCGGTGGAACGCCCGTTCAGGTCCTTTACTTTCAATACCAATTTCAAGTAGATCTACTACTGATTGAATAATAGTCCAACAAATGGCTTACCTTAAAAAGCTATTTAAATAAATTGCATCTCTAATGGCAAATGAATAAAGTTTAAAATTACAAAGTATATTGTTTTAACGGTCACCCCACTATCCTAATATGTGAGTAATCACTACGCGCAGACTATTTCTTACAATAAATTGTTAACATATCGTAAGTTAGAACCACACGACAGAACCTAGACACACCCATCAGTCCATGGCGGTCGCAAGACGGTGAGTGCTACACCATTTTCTATCGAACACCTAGGTTTGGCTCCTCTAATCAGAACCACTTTTCTTTAATCACTACATATTATAAAACAAAGGTCCCGCCGCGTCAGTCTGTATGTCCATTCGCGATAAACTCAAAAACTACTGAACGGATTTTCATGCGGTTTTCATCAATAGATAGAGCGATTTATGAGGAAGGTTAGGTATATAACTTGTTAAGGTTTTGTGTAAATTGGTTGAAATATGATGATGATTTTTGAAGATGTCTCTGCTACCCGTCCGAAGCCGGGGCGGTTTGCTAGTTATAATATAAAATCTTCTACTTCATGTTCGAGCAGGTGATGGTGGACCTACCTGCCATGGTGTTAGTGGGCATGTTGGGCGGCATCCCCCCCGCCGAACTTACCGCAGGGGGGAGCTGCTGCTTGCTGATGATCTGGCTTATCTTCTGTTGTTGGATTACCTGATTAACACAACACAATAAAGGATCGAGGAATTCTTAATTTGATTGTGGATGATAGCTGTGAATGAACTTGAATACTGGCCTGTTCTCGTGTACAGGAGTAAAAGAGATACGTGATGTTTTACTAAGCACAAATATATTCATAGTCTAGTGCTATATTGAGCTGAGTGGACTGGCAGGAGAAGTTTTTCGTGATTATTTTGGTGAATTTAAAGTAAAGTACAGTTTTTTCTCTGATATACGTTGTATGATTGGTATCTATATACTGCATATTTGTAAAAAGTAACAAAGTGCTTCTTATTATTTTTTGCAATTTGCAATGTTTTTCTAATTAAATACAACTAAAATAAAAAAAAACAAAGTTACCTTTTATAAAAGTGGGAAAATAATTAGTCGGGGCGAATACTATAGTTATTCTCCGACCACGCTAGGTCATTATGTTTGGCGGATTGCGCCCATGGTTAATGTTGGGAAGTTGTAATCTGTATTCTTAGTGGCACTCCCTCCGAATTTTAGAAAAGTCTCTTTTTCTTCTTATATAGTGGTGGAGAGTGCTGACCAGTGGCGTAGCTAGGTAACCAAAGGCCCTGGGGCAAAAAATAAACTAGGGCCCCAACTAAACTATTTAAAATCGTTTGTTCCGTATTCGTCGTGTTCCGAATTCGACGTACTCCAGATTTGTCGTAATCTAGATTCGTCGTACTCTATATTCAAGTTATCAAGTAAGCAATTTAATATAAATAGTGGTTTAGTCACAACTCTAGTACAAACCTGATAACTTCTGGTTCTATAAAATCTGGTTTAATTATATTCAGAATGTGGGCGAAATTTTCACTAGTTCAATTTATAGTTTGTAAGTCAGAGTCCGAGGGGCCCCCTGAGCTTGGGGCCCTGGGGCACTGCCCCGTCTAGCCCTCCGGTAGCTACGCCACTGGTGCTGACAGTCTTCACAAATTGACTAGGTTTTTTCTATGCTCGTCATTATGAGTCCAACCCGTCTGATGGTAAACTAGATTGAAGTCCGAAGATTGAAGACCACCATTATAGATACCAGTAATACTAAAATGGTGGTCCTCAGTTTGGCGGCCTTGAGAGATGCTTTAACTACTAAAATAATGTTGGACTAACCTTTCTTAGTCTGTCGACGAATGTGGCCTGGTTGTTGGGTATGAAGCCGAGGTAAGCCTTCTTGTCAGGGGTGTACAGCAAGATCAGCACCTTGATGTCGCACTGAGGGGGGGACGGCATCGGGGAGAAGTGCACGCACCCAGCCTTTAAAGAAATGAATAGGAGACATTCTAAATGGGACAATACAAATTCCTTAATAAGGATTGAATGGTTGTTTTAGATTGCTTTTTCATCTATCATTCATCTTTTATTCCCAAAGTGCCAGGTTGACGGCAATAAGCTTACCCCTTATTCCGTGAGTGGGACCAAATTTTAGTTGGCAAAATATGAGTGTTTAATAAACTCTACCTACCCCTTCGGGGATACGGGTGTGAGTATATGTTGTGTATGTGTATTCTTGAGGTTGTTACTATTATTCTGAAGTGACTTCCAGTAGCAGTGGTCAATATGTAAAAGAAGTGTGTACACTCACGAATCCATTGACCATAACTTTAGTGAGTGCATCGAGCGCCTCGCTGGGCT
>OY982581.1:5882698-5960028 GCA_963859945.1 Euplagia quadripunctaria | reverse complement strand
TAGCTGTTGTAAGCTTGTTACAAGGAGTAGCTTAGGCTAGGTACTTTTATTTTAAAAAAGAATAATTAATATAAATACATATGTGCAAGCGAGCGAAGCCACACGCGGGACACAGCTACTATTTAATATATGTGTTCATAAATATAGATTTTTATCGGTTAAATTTTAAATTCTGTACCATAAAAATCATATTTGCAGAACTAATAAAATATTGAATAATACAAGACGACTATGCCCATCTAAGTTTTTAACATAATCATATCAGTATTTCATAAACAAAGTTGGGACACGAGACCAATACGAGGTCGAATTTTACATTAAAATATTCTATGACAGCTATTAAACTCACAAAACATAAAATCATACTATAATGAGAGTTATTTTTGCAATTCAATTGCCTTAGGCTTTGTGTGCCCAATTTGCCCAAATTCCTCCCTAGTCTTCTGAAATGGCTTTAATTATTATATTTATAATCATATTTGGTTGGCCATTGGCTTATTGACTGGCCTGTTGGTCTAGTGGGTAGTGATAGTGACTGCTGAGCCAGAGGTCATGGGTTCGATTCTCACCCAGTACAAATAATTATGCGATGAACATGATCATTTGTTCTGTCTGGTTATTACCATATTACAGGCTCTGCCTCTTCTTGCCTTGGCATCAGACGGCCGTGTGTGAGATGTATCAAGTTAATATTGTTATTTTAATTAGAGATTTGTCCAAAGTTAGTACCAATGTTGTTTGTATACTTGTAAAGTCCCCCGCGACACAGGAGTCATTCTTAATGCTCGAGTTGTCCTTTTTAAGAAAAAAAAAAAAACTGGTGTACCTGCTATACGTAGCCATCGCGTCCTAGTACTTTTATATATCTTATCATACATACAAATTCTCACGCCTATACCTTCGAAGGAATAGGCAGAAGTGTTTTAAACATCCACAGAGGCAAGCCTATTGCAAGCTATAGTTTATCCAGTGATAAACTATAGCTTGCAATAGGCTTGCCTCTGTCCTCCATCCAGTCGTATCAGATGTTGAGGAGCATGCTCACCTTTGTTACAGATATGTCTAGACCGCCTTGGCCTTCCCTCCTCTAAGGACTTCTTCGTGGACTCAGATGGGTACGATTGGGGCGAACCTGTAGTGACCAGGCACAAGGAGGTTGAAGGAGACGAGTTCTATGGAGAACTGCTCATCAAAGGACCTTCCGTATTCACCAGGTAGGTAGGGTAATGACAAACAAGATGTATTCTGTAAGGTAGTAAATACATTTTTGAAGCTCACGTCATTCGTTTTTCTGGATTTATCTTTTCAGATACTGGAATAAAGCCCCAAAACTAGACTCAACAGACTTCACACCAGACGGTTGGTTCCGTACTGGAGACACAGCGATGTACTCCGAGGGCAAGTTCAGGATATTAGGCCGAACATCGATAGACATTATCAAAGCTTCGGGCTACAAAGTAAGTGCATTACAAGTAGAGTCGGTTATACTGGAACACCCGAACGTTGCTGACGTAGCTGTTCTAGGTATTGAAGACGACACTTACGGAGAAATTATCGGCTGCGTTCTAGTTCTAAAGGAAAACACAAACTTAACCCTCAAAGAGTTGAAGGAGGAAGCCGGGAAGAAACTGGCTCCCTATCAGCTGCCTAAGACGATGCACGTGATTGACCAGATGCCTAGGAACGCGATGGGCAAGTTAGATAAGAAGGAAATCAGGAGGTTGTTTGTCGACCAACTTGTGATGCAAAAGCAATAAATAGTTTTAATTCTTGTTGTCACGTTGATATGTAACTAACTTACAGATGTAAATTCATTTTGAGCCTACTTGGTTTAAGGCAGTTCTTTGGCTCCTGAGTTAATTATTTTCAGCTTAACACATCAATGTATTTCTACCGCGTTCTATACATATTCCGATGTTATAAGGTTTGTTAAACCATTTAAAGATATTTAATTACTTTAGTGCTATGTACTTGTAGCATAGGTAACTACCATAACATTATATACGTTGACACTACCAGATAGATGGCTTTGAGGGTCGAACACACTCCACGGGCGCCATATAAAGCAAACAAGCTTCATCTCACTCTGACCCACAAATGAAGTCTGTCAGTCTACTTTATGTTACAAAGCATAACCCATCTATAAATAATTATAGTTTAAAAAACTAAAAAACACGCTTTTATAGAAAATTCAACTAAAAAAATTAATCGAATTATTGCGTTGTCATCGGTCTTTGACACGTGTGCACAATTTGAATGAAATCTGGCTCGGTCAAAATCGCGCCCAAAGGAGTTGGTTACAAACATACAAGTGAAGCGTGTAAAAATAATGATGTGTTTTAATAATACGAGTATAAGTATAGAAAGTATATAATTTTCTCGATGGCAAATAGTTTTTATTTACTGATCTTAGAAAAAATTATAAAAAATAAACAAAAACACTTAAAAAGTGCTAAATGTTTTTAACAAACTTCTCAATGCAATGCGATTCTGTGAAACATTTCATTCAAGAATATGTTATTATACGCATTAACAACGAATCTTAAAAATAATAATATTATGTTATTTATGGTAACACTGAATCATAGCACAAGCAAGCTAAAGATTCGAAACCAGTATCAAAGGCTTCTACGCCGCCCACACCTCTTGTTCTGTAGCTAGCTGATATAAACAATATTTCCTTTTCCACCGTACGAACGAACACGTAAGAATTCGAAAAATTATTTCACGCGCTGAGAGTCGAGGTTGAAACTATTCGCATTAAAAGGAAAAAAGAACTCATCAAATCACGAAAAGGTATTAGATACCTCTGAATAGGGAATATGCATGTACTTTTGTTTTAATTTTTATTAACTCATTCCATCATTCTACCCTAATTAAAAATATAAATAACCTTGGCAATGTTCAAATTAATTTTTAAAATAACATTGAAATCATCGATAAAATTTGACCTGTTTGAACGCCGCCATATTTCGCGGGATTGGATGACGTCACATGCCACGCTCAGTGTTTGTTTCATAAACTTAGTATACTTACTTGAAATGTTACAGTAATTTTATACCGATTTTCTGTTGTAATTACTATTTATTGTAATTACTAGACGATCGATAAAGTTAAAAACCATTTTAAAGGTATTTATTGCCTTGTCTCTAAGTGTAAAAATACTATAAGAACCCAATAAAGTATTTTTTCCTGTACCAAGAGATGCGAAAATACGAAAACAATAATGTAAATTAATGAGAAGGGATGAAGTATCTTCAATATTTTGTTTATATTGTTGTGAAGATCACTTTAATATATTGCTAGTATAGTGTGAATTAGTCAGCAGTAACTTATATTTGTTTTAAATATCAAGCAGAAGGCAACTTGTTTGTCTACTTAAACTAAAAAAAAAAAAAAGGTAACAAAAGTCTAATAAAAGTTCATGAATAGAAGTAACTATACATATCTTACCTATGTATTAGATTATATATAACATGTATTGTAATAATTACCTTGCGGATTTCACTCCTTTGACTTCAGCGGACGTAAAATCTGGATTTGATGCAAAATATATAGTCGTCATGAATGCATCTATTTACGGTAGATTGTCCGATTGTGCTTTGACAAAACCACTTTCAGTCATCGTCCTAGATGATTTCTAATATCACTAGAATGCTTAAATTGCACTAGCTAATGGCAAAAACCACAGGAACACCTATCTTTCTCCGTAACACTACGAATATCGGCGCCGATAAATGACAGGACGTGGAATGTGACGTCATGTTTTGGTTCGACCAATAGTGATGCGTTTTGCAAAGTTGAATTTCGCGCCCGTATTTTGCATATTTTAGTTAATATTTTTTGCAATTAAAGACGAACTAAATAAGAAAATAATTGTTTAGGCATAATATCTGGACAATAAAGATTCAAGGGAAAAAAAATCAAGTAAATTTAAAGAACATGCATATTCCCTATTGCCTGACGTTTCGACCAGGTTGCACTGGCACTGGCTGAGCAAGTCAGCCTGTGACCACGGCCAGTGCAACCTGGTCGAAATGTCAGGCAATTCAGAGGTATCTAATAAATTTTCGTGATCGCGTTAATTCCCGTATAAATATATAATTATAATGTAAGCCTGTTACGACCAATGCGTTTCAGGCTTCCATTAACGATATTTTGTATTGAATTATTTTTTAGAAATTTTCTAAAAGTTATGGGGTGAAGGGATACACTGTCATTGGGACTCTGTGACGTTTTTTGAATGTGGACGACGTACGGCGCCGCGTCGGAAGAATACATTCTGGCAACCGACTGTGACTGTAAAGGAGACAGGAGAGATTTGATTTTGCAATACTGATTGACTGGTTGAGATTGAATCCTTCGCAACTGATGGTGTTGAGGAATCTTTGCTAATAATTTCTTTTAAGCATTGACATTCATCTTTATTATACTCTTTTCCTTGACTAGTACAATGTCTACAAGTCCTATCTACAGCTAAACGTTTACGGCTATTGGTTCCCAAACTGATAGATGTATCTGTTTCCATGCCAGACTCCTCATTGTTAGAAACAGTTATTGTAAATCCTATGTCTGAAACGGTTCCCCTGGGATCGGGGTCCAAAATGGGCGGCATTATAAAATTGGAGGGAACTTACCCCAAGCTTCATGATTTATTTACACTATTTATAATAAATACACAAAATTAATATCTACAAACTACGATCACCCTCTGATCCAAATTTATGTTAAATATGGAAAAAGAAATAATTTTTAAAATAAAAGGTTCCAAAAGCAGGTCTTCATGGCTTTGTGTTTCCCGCGGCTTCCCTCTTTTGGTAACCTAGAACAACACTCAATGTATTCCTTATCGTAGATGGCGCAAGTTTGTTCCTGTTTTGCCAGGGCATGATGCGCAATGTAATTGTCAATGACAATCAAGGAAACGTATGCATATTACTTATCTACATAATAAAGTGTCATGTGAAGTGGCCAGTATCAGCATAATGTAAAAAAAATAGTGCCTTATATCTATAAAGTACCTACTGACCCGACCGACTTTGTCGTGTCAAAATTTAAATAAATTTATTTTCCTTTCAAGTTTTTTTTTGAAAGGAAAATAAACTTCCAGTTTTCTTAGAATTTTCAAATTTTCCGGACAACTTTTCCAATTTTTGTTTTCCTAAAAACCTCGGACTGTTAGTAACATTTAAAATGAAAAAAAAAAACAAATACGCCAGCTGTTCTGCAGTTATGCGCTTACCAACGAACAGTGTTTCATATTTATTCATAATGATAATTATATTAACTAATATAAACCACGTACGAAACAAAAATATAGTAAAAACCTGTCTCTAACAGCATTATTTATCAGACAATATAAATATTGTATATTTATCTAAATATATAAAAAGGAATCCCTATTTCCCTTGGTCACGGCATCATGCGTGAACCGCTGGACTGATTTCGCCAATTCTTTCTTTTTTGTGTTTGTTATTGTCAGGAGAAGGTTCTTATGAAAGAAAAACTTAAGAAAGTTGCACGGATAATTAGAAAATTTAAAAAACTTAACGACCATATTAACTTTTCTAATGTAACCTTATCACTTTTGACAAAACTGTCAGTAGTTCGACAGTTGGCGCGATTGACAGAATGCGCGCTGCAAATTATACCAATTTGAATTCAATATTCATAGTTAAGACAGGACTACGTCTGTCGGGTTAGCTAGTATTTCGATAAAATGCCTTTTCTTAAATCCGTCATTTTGGGAAAATGTGATTTTAAGATTTTGCCAAAGTAATAACAAGAACAAATTAGGGATTTAACATTTTAAACCGGAAGCTAGAAGCTATATTATTATTGTTATTATTACAAATGTGACTATGTACACTTCTTAGTATTCTTTGAACCATCATCGTAAAAAAACATGTTAGGTGCTTTACCAAAGTTGAAGTTATAACTTTAAAGTAGTTACGAAAGCACAACTTAAAAAAACCGCGTTGATATCGAATAAAAATGTAATTGTTTATTTAGCGATATAATCGTGAGAAAATGAAAAGAATCATATATAGAGGAGGCGGATAGTTCTAGGACAAATATTTTATTTTATAAATTAAAATAATCTCACCAATTCTTCATCGGACTACTAGACGCAGACAGAGGTCCCATCCTTTCATTGTCGAAACACCAAAATTTCGAACTAAACGTTCGATTCACCAAAGCTTGGAATGAACAGCCTGCGTCTATTTTTCCAGGCAACTATAGTCCTGGAACGTTCAAGTGTAAAGTGAATAGTTTTGGATAGGCGCGTACCATCTTCATCTTTCATTACTTTCCATCTGGTGAGTTGGAAGACAAACGCCTATTCCATTACTCAATAAAAAAAACTAAATAGCACTTTTTAGGAAAAACTGTAGCTGTCTGTAAGGTTAAATAAAAGGAGTTAGCTTAGACCGTTACATCAAATCTCTCGTTCAATGAGTACATAATAGAGGGCATAAGTAGGTCCTAAGGCCAGGCTTTGTTAGTTACCTGTATATTATAATTTTATCTGTGGGAAAAGGAAGATGGTGTATGTAATTTTGAAACAATAATATTTACGTACATAATTTACAATTACGTGTTATGTTTGATTATTTTTAAGTACGATGCCAACGTTATCTATGTGAAACAGTGTTGTAATTTAGTTATTATGTTATAAATAATTGTAATGAACAAATAGGTACTTACGGAAAATTGCTCTTAGAGATTTATGTCGCTAGCGTATATTGTAGATGGATGTTTGTATGAAGAGAAAACAATAATTTTGTTTCATCATTAAGCTTTTTGAAAATACAAGTTTTTTCGCCATAGATTGTGAAAATAGTTGTGATGTCTAAAACATGATTGAAAAGCATTTTGGACTTAAAATTCTTCCTGAATATATATTAAGGCATCTGCTCGTGTCGTTTCCAACCAGATAGACATTTTATTTAAATTCGGCTCCTATTACTAATAATGCGATTTTATACTCCTATAATTGTTATACAAGGTCAAGGAAAGATTATTGTAATATACATAAATGTTTAAAAACAGTTTTTCTAAATGTATCCGGCTTAATCTTAACGACAGATGTAATGTTGTTGAAAATTATTTATTGTATTTTTGTTGTATGTTGAATAAAAGACAATTCAAAATGGTTGAAATGTGCACTTTTATTTACATTTGAATACACAATTTTATACTTTCTTTACACACAGAAATTGTTAAGTTTCCAATTTTCTTATAGGTCTATTTTTACATAGGTCTATTTTTACATAGGTATATTTTTAAATACATACTAAGTACGTACATTACGTATTATTACGTGTGTATACACGTGTTTATTTCCGGGGTAACAGACTAGTTTGGGCCCTTTATCAGTGTGAAGCGACCTGCTGCATCGGTGTCGGTGCCACACTCAGTATTGTGATCATAATTAACTTTAAAAAAAAGTATCACCGACTTCAATGGTCAAATCATGATATATTGTCATCCCTTAATTTTCTACGCTTAGATGTAGAATGTTTTATTCTTCAATTCAATGAAGGAATGAAATCGATTCAGAAATGGCGAAGATATCGCGTAACATACACAGAAAAATCTGTCGAATTGAGTACCTACCGACTCCTTTTTGAAGTCGGTTAAATATAGTAATACACCTTTAATAAATATTTTTTTGTCAGAACATAGTACATTAGATGTTACATTATACTCTATCCATTCGTTTATAATCTTTATGACAGTTGCTTGCGAACGTAACTGTGCCAGTTACCAATGAAAGTGAAGTGTTTTTCTGTAGTAAAAAAGCTAAAAGAGTTACCTACGTTCTATTGTACGTAGTGATGGGAACAAATGTTTCTACTGCATATTATGAATAGTTGTATTTACGTGTATTTTACATCAAAATGTTGAAATTCAAATTTAAACTTAAAGTAAAGAAAAAATTAAATATGATAGGTACACACTTATCAGTAACTTTAATTAAGATTAAAAATTGCTCTTAAATAAAATATATTGTTATTTTTAATCGAATCACACACACACTCATCATTAATTGACTAGTTATCGAACTGTCAAAAAGAAAATGGACCAATGGACAGAGTACAGGTTTCATATATTCTATCATTTCTGGTGTACAAAATATAAATTATCTGTTTCATAATCTTACATTCTCATAATTTTATATCCACAATTATCTTTTTATCTGCCATGTTCATAAATTACATTCTTAACTCATTAGTAGAAGCCATAGATATTAGAACATCAAAAATTAGGCGACGGTTCTCGAAGGAACGCCCTGGCCGCCTCACTAGCATTCATCAAACATGGCGGACTGAAGGTCGCGTAATCTATGGAATTCGACCAACTCGAGTAAGTAGCCAACAATGTCGTAAGCATCCCAATAGTCATCACTAGTAAGGCTAACGCCACATCATACCATTTAATACCATTTTCATCGACTATTTCCGTAGAACCGTCAAAAGTTTTATACGTATTACGTTGCGAAAGAGATATAAGTGGGCTGTCTGGCAGGTCGATAGCATTTGTATATGTTACATCGGGCCTAATCACACGGTTTTCTTGAATATCAGTCTTCATCTGAGACTTCATATAACATAACTTAAGAAAGAAAAGCGGAGGGCAGACGAACATAAGTGGGCCTGTTAGAGTTGATCCAACTAGACCCATGACTAAGTCGAACCGTGGCACCGCCTCGGCTAGTAATACAGTTAACAATAAGATGCTAGACCTTACTACACAGCGTTTGAAACAGAAATCTGAAAAGAAAGTGTCAGATAAATATTATTAAATAGGTACTCTTGTATATTGTATTATTTAATGCAAAGAATGGTTTATTCATTGATAAGTTTGAAACCAAGTTTTAAATGTGGACTCTTATCTAAATATATTGGGGCATCTACAGCCATAACTTTACTTACTATTATTACTTAGCATCTGCTGAAGGAGATCAAAGTTTTGTCTACGAGATTCTCGAGAACGAGTAGAGGGCCATGTTTTAAAAGAACTAACAGTTTTATTAGCGAACATCTATGATACCACAAAAACTGTAGGTAGGTACGGTAAGGTAGGTTAAACGGTAAAGGTTAAACCAGTGTTACCAACCCTACTGGTTTAACAGTAGATTTGCTGTTTTTACATTGATGCCGCTGTTTTCTGTTTCATTCTTAAATTTTACTGTTTTTCAATTAGCGTTCAGCGCCACGTATGTACACGTACACCATGCAAATATTTTTTGTTAACCACTTAAATGTATAGTTATGAAATATAACGCAACCAAATTACGCAACAGAATATCGACTGCAACATTACAACTAAAGGAGCATTACATACTAAATCCGAATAACCGATTGCTATTCATTTGAAACCACAGAAAGGTACATGAAGAAATTTAACAAAAATATGTATGATTTCAAAAAGAAAAAAATGTCTGAAAATACTTAAGATGAAAATAATTTTACTTTGATTTTTGTTTTTTATTATGTTGTAATCAATATTATAATATAATAATAATAATAATAATAATAACTCCACACATCTCACACACGGCCGTCTGATCCCAAACTAGGCAGAGCCTGTACTATGGCAACCAGACTGCTGATAAACATACTTATATATTTCTAAATACATACATATTATAGATAAATTACACCCAGACACAGAACAAATGATCGTGCTCATCACACAATTATCTGTCCTGGGTGGGAATCGAACCCACGACCTCTGGCTTAGCAGTCAGGGTCACTAACCACCAGACCAACAGGCCAGTCAATATAACAATACATGTGAGTCCTACTATCTAATAAAAGTATGTAATTGTTTTAATTATATGAGGAAAGTATGAAATCTACCTTTTTTCACTTTACCTACTGTTTTCTCCTGTTTTTTATTGGTGAACTGCTGTTTTTTAGTTTTTTGGGGTTGGCAACACTGGGTTAAACGGTAAACGGTAGGTTTTTATTGCCATTGGAGCAAGTTTTAGAGTAAAGGGGCTCAAACATTTTACAGATAACAGTTTAGGGATTCTATTATTTTATTATTCTCATTCGTATTTTTATGACTGAAAAAAAATTGTTATGTAAAGACTGAACAAAGCCTATAAAAGTATCTTTTTTCAATACTTCTAGAGAACTTTCCAAGAACGATTAGGAAGGTATACCAGTTTAAAATACGTACTTCTAGGAACCTTCAGGAAATCTTCGATGTGTTGAAAAAGCGCTGAGTTGCTGACGGCACAGGATAGGCAGAGTTGCAGGGTGACTAGCAGGGCCACCGTGTAGAGAGGAATTGTCGGCGGCAACGCTGGAACAATTATGTGACAGTAACAGTACCTTCAGAGGTCACGCTTAAACATATATGTATACTCGTGTAATGTCAGGACTTACTCTGTAAAATATTACTTCCCACATCAGTGCCATATCTCAATCCAGCTAGGACAGTGGTGACCGTAAACAGGCAGCCTGTGAATCCGAACCCCCCCATTACCGCCAAGTTGATCTTCCGGCTGTCTTTCATGTCCACTTGCAGGGTTAACAGCATTGGATGTATGTCAAACTGGAATTTAAAGCGGTAACATTTACGTCACGTAGTGTTTAAACAAAAGTTATATTTAGCTCACACAATTATTACCTCAGATATTTGATCTGTGATTATTACTATTGGCTATTACGTCCACCAGTACAATAACCGCTTGATCTTTGGTGACTTAAGGCGGAAACATACTATTAAAACCACTATGAACAACTATGCGCGTCGCATCGGATGTTCATAGTGTGATGCTAGTCATAGAAAATGATATTAGGATTTGATTCGACTCAACACATCGCGTATTGTCGGGTGGCATCGACTTTTATATATTTCCGCCTTTATTCGGGTAGTATAGGGTCTGGCTTAAGATATAACATAAATACAAAGAAAAACAGATACAGCAATTCGTTCTTTTTAGTTCCGGGTCATTGCTAGCAACACAAAAATCTTTAAAAATTTACGTAGTCACGTGCTTGATTTAAATAATATTACACGATGAATTATATTTTTGCAAGACAACAATGACGCAGAAAAATTAAGGAATAAAAAGAACGAACATTCCCCCTCCTATGCGTTAGAGTAGGTCTGCACTGCACTTTTTTTTATAGACTGCTGTCTATAAAAAGATGTGCAGCATTTGAACACTCGCACAACATGTTACAAGACATCTATAATAACTCGTTAGTCCCATAGTAGTCTTATGAGGATAGGCTCTTGACATCCATTCTGACATCATTTCATCACTCTACACGACAATACTTTGAGTGGGGCCGGCCATGTACCCACATACTTTTAGTATGGCCGATGAATTTTATATTTTACTGGCATGTTGCAAGACGATCGCGTGGGAATAAAAAATATTGAGATATTGCCAGGCCAGCTTTATTGTTGTTTCGTAGTGTCAGTAGTGTGGCATAGATGCATGCCGTTTTACATGACGTAAACGTTGTCCGAGTGAGACGCCGCAATTAGTTGCTATATTGTCTCTATTCTTCGCGGATAATTTCAACAGCCATTGTTGCCTGAGTTTGTAGCTCGTGTACAAGACAAACATATGAGCCACATCAGACATATTGACAAAATATATATTTTTTACACATTATCTGCATTTTTTTTGTGAGGCCGGACTAATAGTCAGAAATATTGTAGCCACATATTTAAATTTAAATGTAGCAACTTTAAAAAATTATAACAAACTTAAAATTAGTAATGAATCAAAATTTTAAATGTAATGTCTAATTTCACGAGGACTTAATAATTTATTTTAACAAAATCTATCTACTACTTTCTGTAATTCAGAATTCCTTTATTTGACTGATTTTAATACAATGTATTTTACTTTTAGCGCTAATGGTATCGTCGCCATCATGAGTTATTAGGTTACTCCTCACAAGGCTACTAGTAGAAACCAAAACCTGTAGTAGTTATAATAAATAATGATTACCTGGAAAGCTAATATTCCGTAAGCTATTAGGTAGTTCTGTAAATCGGGCTTCAGGTCCATGACAGTGTTAGCTGAGGGTGGCGACACGTCGTCTCCGATGATACACGTCCATGTGGTAACGGCCACGGTACTTACTATGAATACCGATGATAGAGCTAAGGGTCTGCAATAGAAAAAAAAACTTAATGTTTTTAGGAACTGTATTTGAAGGCTCTGGACGATCCCGATAGTAATATTAGTTTACATCTATACTAATATTATAAAGCTGAAGAGTTTGTTTGTTTGGTTGAATGCGCTAAACTCTGGAACTACTGGTTCGAATTTAAAAATTCTTTTAGTGTTGGATAGCCCATTTATCGAGGAAAACTATAGGCTATAACACACGCTACGACCAATAGGAGCGGAACAGTGATCATAAACGCAGGTGAAACTGCGGGTATGGCTAGTATTAATATTATTACAAAAATATTATGTTTAGCTTCTAGACGGTGGTGTCATGTTAATAACATAAATGCATAGAAATATTTTAATAGAGAACGCCAGGGGTCTGCTAGCCTATAAGTGGATCCAATACGCAGAGAGAGAAGGCTGCTAATGAGTCCCCGTGTGTCCTCGTTTAATCAACGCATGCGCAGTGCTCCTTTTCTGTGATAGGTTCCAGAGAATGCCCACGCTTTTTCTTTGAAAATGAGTTGTGTGTGTAACGTTTTATGCATATATTTATATTCACCGAGTTATTAAGTATAAAATGATTTAAAAAGGATGTCTTTCTTGTAGAGTAAAATACTGTCTAATTGATGTAAATAGCAGCAATACAAATATAAAAACGTGAATGCGAATACGAAATGTCAAAAATAAAATTTCAAACAAAAATTTGTAATGGCAACACTAAGTTTTTTACTCTAACGATTAAAAATTATTAAGAATTATGTTTAAATTATGTACAAAGTCATAAAAACAAATACTTAAGTTAATCTATATTTGTTTTTATGACTTGTGACTGTTGAAGGTTCCGATTTTCGATTAGACAAGGACACATGGGGACTCAGTGGCAGCCTTCTCTCTCTATTTTAATATCTATATGCATAAATGTTAAGCACGTAAATTTACGTAAATTTAAAATACCCCCGGTTCAAAAATAAGTTAGTGAGGTTATCCTGCAGATACCAGTTGATGTTGCAGCATCAGGTCAAGGTGATCATGTTATTGTAATATCATTGAAGTCACAGCATACTATGTAAGTAGATCAAAGCGATCAAATTTTATTTGAGTAGTATCCTTTACCAAGAATAAATGTAACTTGAAGGTTTTTACTACAACTGAGTTCGGTCCAACAGACATCGAACCAGATAATAATATCTGTACCTATACACTACATTACTACATTTTAGCAACATATGATTTTGTAGTAAAGTATAGTAAAATCTATTGTATTTACTAAGATCGGTTTGTAGGCAATAGGTACTATTTTGTATTCTGTGCCTTTATATTTCCGCATCATCACTCAAAACAATCCCAACTCCGATTATGTGGAAATATTAAATGACACAATAGAAAACATATCTAAAGGGCTAGATGTAAATAATCTTACTGCTAACATACACAAAACTAAAATAATACAATTAATAACTACAAGAATAAATCGAATGCATTAAAAATAAGTCATCGTGGCCATTTAATATTGGAGGTTGAAGAAGCTAAATTTTTAGGTAAGTATAACAATTGATAAGCACTGCAACTGGAAAGCCCAAGTTAAACAAATTACTAGTAGAGTTAATAGATTCGTATATGCATTAAAGAGGATAAAAAACTTAGTAGGTGAAAAAACAGCACTCATTGCATATCATGCCCAACAAACATTTTATGGGTTGCCACGACGCGGCGACGTGCCAAATCTAACTTTTGGTTCCATAAGCTGGTCGCAAATACGTTGCTATCACGTCGACACGACCGAGAAAAGGCCGAAGTGGTTGCATTAATCACTAAATAGTCATGTAGTGGTCGCGTAAATGTCGTGAAAGCCCAAATAAAAGTCTTCTCATCGAGTAATGGTGTTTACTATAACCGCTTCACGGCATTTTATCGAATTACATATGTGCTATCGCGACTTTTATGAGGGATTTCGATTGACTGTGGTGATCAATTTTATATTGTAATACATTATTTTCATTGTCAGTATCCATTTTGTATATTTATGTATAGCTATTTGCATCTTCAAAACTAAAGTGTCTTGTACCTACGTTAATCTGTTGGGAAATTAATTTTATCGAGTTATATGAGCAAGTTTTATCTATAAAAGGAACGCGCCTTATATATTCTTTAAATTAAGCAATATTTTCACAAATATTTTTAACGAACGTGCTAACAGTTACCTTTTTACGACTTAGAGTTCAAGACACGACCATAATACAACGTCTAAACAACTTATTCATTCTGTGCACTTAGTATATGTCAGCCAATAACGTAATTAGGGTTCATTTAGAGATTTCGTGTAAAAAATCAATTGCCCAGCTTTTTTGCATTGCAAACAGGTTGTATAGAAGTCGAATAAGATGTCTAATACGACTAAAAAGTCGTATAAAGTTATGAGACACTAAGCCGTATTACATAATGAAATTACTTAATTACGACGTTTATAGCACTTCGAGTAGCATTAGTTTCACTTATGCGACTAAAATGTTTGTTGGGTGGTTACGTTGGTTCAATATTACGGTATGGGCTCTTGCGATTTGGAAACTCAACAGATAAGGCATTCATATCTCAAAAAAAATCCTTAGGGCCATTCGTGGTGCTGCCCCAATAGACTCGTGTAGGCCTTTATTTAAAAAAACTAAATATGCTTACTTTGGTATCAATCTACATATTTGAGATAGGAGTATTTATTAAAAAAATTAACGAGATTTTTCTCAAAAAGCTAGTGACACTAAGACATATTTGGTAAGAGATCCTAGTAAACTACAAGTACATACAACATCAAGCATGGTATGTAAAAAGACTAGGAGCTCTATGTGTATAAAAATATTCAATAAAATACCAAGAAATATTCGAGAATTGCCTCTTTCACGATTTAAATATGAACTGAAGCAATGGCTTAAAGAGAAATGTTTTATACAGTTACCGAATTTATACAATGTAGAGAAAAATAATGTTTATTACTGTAAGAAGTTATAGAAAAATATTTTAAATTGTTTTGAAATTGTAAAATAAGTAATAATCATTATAATAAGGTTAGAACTGTATTTTTATGCCGATTTTATTGAATTTATTTTATTTAAAATAAATAAAATTGAAGTGTCTGTTTGTAATATCAAAATAATAGTTTTTTATAAGCTCATATAGTTATTTGCACAATCCCTAATGCCTAAAAATCAGTTTTTGTTCCGGCCAATCTCCGGAATGGGTGGGCCGATTTCCACTTTACTTTCACTAGTAGAGAACTGGTGTTATAAGGAGTAACTTAGGCTAATTTTATTTCAGAAAAAGAATGAGGGTTCCGCGCAAAATATATAAATATGTACACATGAGCAAAGCCGTGCGGGGACTGCTAGTTTTAGAATGTAAATTAATGTAATAGGTTTAAGTTTCAAAACATTTGTATGCCGATTTAGTTGGTGAAACATGCCCTAGTTAATTTAATATGTATAACAGAACAACACTATTGTAACCATGTTTCTAGCAAATAAAGATTATTATTACTATACACGGTTAAATATCAAAGGTCATCAGTCCACATAAACACCAACTTTTAAAAATATTAAGGCAAAGGCTTTAAATAAATTTTAGGTAGGTAATAACTACCTATATATTTAAAGTAAAAAAAAACAAGAATACATTCTCATTAATTCATATTTTTTTAAACAACTAATTAGATTTAATCTGTCGTAGACTGTCGTTAAAATGCACATTAATAATTATAAAATTTTAATCCGAAACGCTTAGAGAGCTTAATATTGTCTCTTATAGATTTTTATTTGACAATAAGAGAACGAAACAATGCATATTAATTGCCAGAATTGTTTTATTTATCATTATCATCCGTGGAACTGCGGTCCGCCACGTATGATCACCTACAATGATCTAAGGATCCTATTTGAGTTGGAGGGACATTACTAAACACTTACTTCATGTCTTTCGGTGAGCCGAGCCACATCACAGGACAAAGCAGCAGCGCCAGTAACGCCATCCACGCACAGTAAGTCACCCCCACCATTCCACCTGATATCTTCCACCAGAATAACTGCAGGGTCTGGGCCGCTGAGAAGTTATATATTCTAGCTTTAAAATTACGTGGTACACAAGTAATAATAAGTTGCTAAACGTTATTTCCCAAATTTATCTAATAACTTTAACGAGCAATTCTTGTATATAATTACTTGCTGCGCCACGCGGTTTCCGCGTAAGTTACGGTGCCGTGGGAATATTGGGATAAAAAGGTAGCCTATGTGTTAGTCCAGATCTCTAGCTATCTACATACCAAGTTTCATCGCAATCAATTAAATGGTTTTTGCGTGAAAGAGTAACAAACATCCATACATCCTCACAAACTTTCACGTTTATAATACAGTAGTGAGTAGGGTTTTCCATAAAGAGTGTTCTTACATAGTACCTACTTAGGTTTTACATTAGGTACATTGTATGTTGTAGAAAACATTTAAGTGAAGGCATCTGAGCTTGGACTAGGAGATAGGTATCTGGATGTCTTAATAAAAGCTGTTCCCGGATCCCTCCTACTTAAGGCGCAGTACGGCACACCTTGTGGTTTTAGTCGGTTCGATTCCGACACACCGCCCCACCGAAAACCCCGGTGGGGTGACGGCCCGAGGGGGTTTCCACACGCATAAAAAAAAAAGGTGAGATAGGTATATCTGTATCTATTCCAGGAATGGCGGGGTGAATATTCTTTTTATTCCTTATTTTTTCTGCGTCATTGTAGTCCTGAAGAAATATCGTATATCGTGAGTAATTGTCTAACAATACAATATTATTTAAATCAAGCACGTGACATAATGACAAAGATTTAAATATTTCTAGTTTATTTAAAGAGATTAGTTCAATTTTTAAGGATTTTTGTGTTGAAGTAAAAAGAACGAAGAATCACGAAGCGCAATTGTATTAATGACACACGCACGACTAGTATTATAAGTACTGTACAAACTATATGTCATAAATAAAATACAGTTCTTAATTACTCTTAGGTTCTTAATGAAAAAATACAAAAAATAAAGCGTGACAAATCATATCTACCGTCCTCTGTTAGTGGAGTGAAGATGTGAATGCGTCAGTGTGAGTAGAAATATGACCCTGATATATTTAACAGATTTTCTGTCTCCGTATGATAATTTATGGATGTATTCAAATATCTTAGCATTGTGATTCATTTAATTTATAAACATTAATAATGTTAACGTGTAGGTATATAAGTATAACCTATAATAATGTGTTTATACATTTTGTTGTCGCCACTTCAAAAACGCTTATTTATTTTATTAAAAATACTGACAAACTATAATAGATAATAACACAGTTCACTATTTAATAAAAATAAGTTGGTCGATTGGTAAATATTAATGAGGTTATAAAAGGGTAGAAATAAGTTCAGAACTATTGACTTGAGTGCGAATAGTGGTACGAGCAACTTGGCAGTTGCTGTTAGTTAGTGATTTTCATAGTTTATATCAGTGTTGGTGAGACTGTTTCTTACAATTTATTTCGTGTATCTCGGAATGTAATTCGGAATTTTGTATTTAGCCATAAACTTATTACTTAGCAAAGTTTTGTTTTTTAAGTTTATGTACATACCTACTTATTAGGTGTATTTCCTAAAATAGCGATTTAAAAAAAAAAAACATTCCGGAGCTCGGTCGCCCAGATAAGTACTGTAATACTTACTATATCTATACCAATATAATAAAGCTGAAGAGTGTTTTGTTTGATTGTTCTCTCTGGAACTACTGTTTTTTGTATTGGACCAGCAACCCGCCCCGGCTTCGCACGGGTAGCAGAGACATCTTCAACAATCATCAACATATTTCAACCAATTTACATAAAACCTTAACAAATTAAATACCTAAACCTTCCTTATGAATCGCTCTATCTATTGGTGAAAACCGCACGAAATTCCGTTCCTACTGAACGGATTGTTGAGTTTATCGCGAACAGACATACAGACAGACGCGGCGGAAGACTTTGTTTTATAATATACTAACAACCCGCCCCGGCTTCGCACCGGTAGCAGAGACATCTTCATATCATCAACATATTTCAATCAATTTACATAAAATCTTAACAAATTATACGCCTAAACCTTCCTCATGAATCACTCTATCTATTAGTTAAAACCGCATGAAAATCCGTTTAGTAGTTTTTCAGTTTATCGCGAACAGAAAGACAGAAAGACGCGGTGGGGGTCCTTGTTTTATAATATGTAGTGATAGTGATAGTGATGATAGAGTATTCATTGAAGAAGGTTATAGGCTATATAACGGTATGTTGAAATAATGTTAGTAGAAAATATGAAACTGAACTCTATCTTTTTGTTTTTTTACTACGACCAAACCACACTGAGCACTGACTTTATCGTTATCAAATTTAGCAACGAGATGTACAATAAATTATTCTTCTTCTCTCTGTCTCTCTACTCTCTCTCTTTTATTATTATCTATTCCTTAAGCGATAAAGGCTACCATTTCTGTTACAGTTGAGTTCCACTCGGGCTCACTGAAGACATGGCTGGTGTCGTATTGAAATTTTAAACGAGACAAACGTAGGATCACTGGTAGTCATTAGAAACTAAAAAAACTAGACTTATTATTGAATATTGCATATCTTTTTGAGCAAGGTCAACCTGTTTTATACGAGTAGAATAAAACTTAGGTAGTAGACTTAGTAGGTATTTGAGTAGGATCCTAGTTTAATATTTACCATATTATTCACAATAATTAATTTGTGTACATTTTGCTTTTTCCCCTTTTGTAGTATGTGCATCGCATGACAGGACATGAAGGGTTGACATGAAGATATAAGAGACTCTAACAAGCCGTTTATACCATTTATTTTTTAGATTATACTAACTAGATGAAATATCAATCAGTGCCGTTCCATTTCGGCAGCTGATAACAACCCATTCGCAACCATCTAGCCACTTCGTAAGATGTAATCTGTTGACCAATTTCTAACGATTTAGTAGAAGTATAAATTATGTTATTATCTACCTATTAACTTTTTGAGACAATTACCAATATTGGGACGTTAATAGATAGCTTACAGATCCATTGCAGAGACAAGAGCCCTCCAGTTGCCTCTTACACCGGCATTGAGGTATCACGGGCTTCCTATACTAGTCATTCAGTGTCATTAAACATGTCTGCCGATTTCGGGTACTCCTTTCTTTAAGAACATCACGAATTGGATCAGGATATGTTCTGCGTGGTCGACTCCTACCGGCTTTGCGACCCTAACGTTTGCCTTATAGTAGATACTTGTTTTTAGGTTTAATTTCTTTTACAGAAATGATATCAGGTATTTCTTCATAAATAATTAAATGTTTTTGCTTCAAGTGATTTTTTAAATTAGAAAACTATAAACCCTACAGTGCGGACCTGGCTCCCAAGTGATGTACAAGATACCGTAAACAAAGTATCCGAAATACAAAATACTTTTAAATTAAGTATTAAGTACCAAATACAAAATACTTTCTAAGATGGTATCTGAAATACTAGATACAAAATACGTATGATAAGTATATTTCAAATACTTTTTCAAGATAAAATACTTTGGTAAGAAAACAACATTTTATTGAATTTAAGTTTATTTTTTACATGAATTATTTATGAATAGTGACAAGACAAAATATTATATTTTTAAGGTTTTAATTGAGACTTAAGTAAAACCAGTTCTTCAAACATTTTATTAGTCATTTTTTTTTCAATGAGGCCTCATAATAATTCCCCCAAAAGAGAAGAGTCGCTCCACAGGGGCAGAACTTTGGTAAACTGGTATTATATTTGAAAACTATTTTTTAAGTATTTAAGCTCTTTAAGTTGGTATCTTTATCATTTAGGTATTGCAGTGTTTCTAAGTCAGCGGTGCTGCCAGTCCCTGTGTTTTTCCACTTGCAATAAAGGAATCAGTATCCTCTAAAAACATGTAATAAGATTCATCTTTTGATTTTTTTTGATTACCTTCAATATTATCTAAAGCCTCCGATTTTTGTTTTTCAGATCAATACATTTTTCGTGTTTCAGTCAGGATAAGTTCGTTTACATTTTCTTTCCGCGCTTTAAAATGAAATGGGTACCTCATTTCATTTTAAAGAACGGATGTGACACGGGTTAGAGGGGACTTCATGGACTGATTTGATTTCTAGAAAGAAAGAGCCGGCGCGTTGAGTTTTATCTATAGTGACATTGACATTTAAAATTAATGTCATCATAGAATCTTGTGAGATTTTGTTAATAAATGCATAGATAACTATAACTGAAAGTATTTTAGCAAACTTAGTATTTACAAAATACTAAGATAATAAACAAAAGGTATTTAAACATAAAATACAAACAAAATGAATTTTTAGAATATTTTAGATACAAGATGAAAATACGTATTTTATATCTTGTATCTGTATTTAGATACTTGTATCTTAAATAAGTCACATCTCTGTCCTAGTGACTTTTTCCTTTTTGCTAATTTAAAAAAGGAGTTAATTGAATAGTTAATAACACATTCAACTGTTAATAGCAGGTTTGGATTATTTTAGATAACTCACCTATGATGAAATTGGGTACTCCAGAACCGAAAATCGCAGCATTGATAAGAAAGGTAACAAGTTTCTTTGCCGGAGACCCAAAGGCGAGCTCGGCGACTGCCGCATAAGGGCATCTATTAATTACAAAACAAAGTACATGTACAATATAGGTATATAGGATGGTCAGTTGGTGTCTCTGTCCTAGTGGCCTCTCCAATCATAGGACGGACATACGGGTACGCGACCCCGGCCTTTTCGAGTAGCTCGAAGCTTAGTCCTGTTTTTCCATGCAGTATCCCTTACCCTAGCTTCCTTACCCCAATTTTCTTTCTAACTTTTTCCGTCTCAAAAAATAACGACTAAATTTTGAGCACAAGGAGGGTTGACCATAAAATAAACCAGCAAATATTGCAATTTTTTTTTATATTTTTTAAAAGGACAACTCCCGCATTAGCAATTACTCCTGTCTCGCGGGGAACTTTACAAGCAACGGGCACAAAGAACACCCAGACTCGGGTGGGAATCGAACCCACGACCTATGGCATAGCAATCAGGCAGATTATAAAATGATTGATAGTCAATATGAGCTGAGGTTCGGGATTAGAAAATTATACAAAGTTATTACCAAATAGACACAATGTATTTTAATAAATCACAAAACACACAGGGAAACTAACAACAACACAATTACAATTAATAATCACTATTACACTTCTAAATTCAGTTATCACACTTCGCACTTTACTCGCTTGTTACTCACTTGAAAACTAAAACTCCGTAATGCAACAATATATATAGTTGAAACGTTATTTCCAGAAAAATCGCGACATCTTTCGAAACCTCGAAAATACAGTAGAACTTTTTGGCACATTCTATTAATGGGTTACTAGTTCCGTGTTTTATCAACAGATGGCGTGCTTCTTACTCTAATTGTCGCTCTCTATGACTCAAATAGTCGTCAATAGATGGCGCGGGTTGTTCGTAACAATATGATTGGGTGCGATAGGGCTAGGGCATACCCAATAAGCGACGCGCGGCAGCACCTGGCTAGGCGAATAAGTGGACAAGGGTTGTTACAACACTCGGGGCGGGTGCAAAGTAGCAAGCAACACCCAGCTGGATGCAAGGATGAAGTGAAAGAAAAAATTGGCAAAATTAGATGCGGTTATGGTAGGTATTTCGGATAGTGAGGACATTGTCATAGGAGGAGATTTTAATGGGCATGTGGGAGTAGCGGATGAGGATTATGAAAGAGTGCATGGTTCAGCAATCGAAATAATGTGGGTGAGGCCCTACTGCAGTTTGCCTTGTCGTTTGACCTCGCGATTGTTAACAATCCGGGTTCGAAAAAAGTGACGAACATCGTATCAATAGGTACACACAAATGAATAAAATTGAAGTGTCTGTTAATTTGTAAGTTCAAAATAATAGTTTTTTAAGCTGATACACTTATTTGCACGATACCTATGCCTAAAAATCTGTTTTTGAAATTTTTGTCTGTTGGTCGGTCTGTTTGTTCCGGCTAATCTCTGGGACGGGTGGACCGATTTCCACGGGACTTTTACTGGCAAATAGCTGGTGTTATAAGAAGTAACTTATGCTACTTTTATTTTGGAGTAAGAATTAGGATTCCGTGCAAAATATATAAATACCAGCAGTTCCCACGCGGCTTCGCTCGCGTGTACATATTTATATATTATGCGCGGAACCCTAACTCCGAAGTCCAGCGAAGATTGGAAAGACTGAAGAATGTTGGCTTGGCAAAACTAAAACCGAATACATGTTCTGTGATTTCAGCGGTCTATCTAGTCCTGCAACCATTTCACTGAATGGAATTGCGATACCAGTCTGTATTAATTTCAAATAGCTCGGCTCGCTCCTACAAGGCGATGGTGAAATAGACCGTATAGCATCGTATCAATTAAAGAGGCGGCAGGTAACAGGATCATTACGCGAACCCAGGGTCCCTATCAAACTGAAAGGGCTAATTTATAAGACGATCATCAGACTTCCCGTCCTGCATGGTTCTGAATTTTGGCCAACAAAGAGGTGGGAGTCGCCTGTATGTAACTGCAATACGAATGTTAAGATGGATGTGTGGTGTGACTAGGATGGACAAGGTGCGGAATGAATTCATTAGAGGCAGCCTGAAAGTAGCACCAGTGCTGTTCAGATACATTATACCTCTTATACAGTAATAAGCGGCTAATAGCGCATAGTAATTGAGGAGAGATAATCCACCACTCAACTTCGTTTTTCAAACCTCAAACCCAACCCAAGACAAGGATAAACCCCACCAAATTACGATAGAAGCGAAGGCCAACCCAACCCCCTGCATAGATCTCTGCTTACTAAGCGTGACAGGTAGGTACAATCTCGACACGTGTTTGGCCCATATAGGAGGCATCTTCAGTTCTGCTGTTTATGTCGTTTAAACCCACACTCTTTAACATGACAATGATTCGCCTAAACTCTACTCTACTTCTGGTTTATTCTATTATTTTTTCTTAAAGGCATCATCGTGTTTAAGAAAATAAATGTAGCAACGTTGAAGTATGGAAGTTTCTTTGCTTATGTATGGTAGGTATTCCTGAGACAATGTTCAAGTATATGAACCTATGCCAGCGGAGTAGTGAACAGTGTGAACACTTTATAACACGGCGGGTAAAGGACAAGTTATTTTAAATGGTGCAGAGAACCTTCTCTATGAAATACTCTAGTTGCTAGTCTTCAGTTATTCTGTACTAGTACAATTCAGACGTACCTGTTTTTTTCTCTAATATATGGTGTGATCTCCTGCGCCAGCAGCCAGCACTTACCGAGCAACATGGCAGTGTAAAGTTGTAAACCGAACACCGACAGTACCAGGGGCAAAGCGTAGATACCTGTATTACATATTTTAATTAAAATTATCTGTTACTTGAGACTGTTTGTGTGGCAAGAAATACGATTGGTAGAGCGAAATCAAACAAATACTTCTATAAAATATATTTTATGGACCCACCTCCTGACAAATCTTCAGAATTACGATAGTATTACTTTTGTTATTTTCGTTTGGCATTAGATCGATCGTTTGTTTTATATTCCAAATATCAGCAAATCACTTGGAAAACTTAAGTAATGCATGTTTATTTATTTAGTTATTTGGTTTGCTGACAGTTGTTACATTTATTATTTTCATGCACTTAAATTATTATACACATACTTATTCTAAATGTACAACCATTTATGAGCAAGCACCGCATGCTCTGATTTTTACTTTTTTTTTAGATCCAACTAGTTACCAGTTTAAATAAAGCAAAACAGCAGAAGGTGGTTGGTAAATTAATAACTTATAACTTGTTTGTCAGAAGGGATCAATTTTATGTCGCTGCGGAATTTGCCTAAAGAACTTGAAAATATATCAGTACACTTTCGTTCGCTAATTTGCACATACGTGGGATAGGAGAATTAGATCCAAGTTAATGGCCATGTTATATTAATTCACATCTGTCGCTGTAGCTATCGTTATACTTAAGGCATAGAATTGATCATTGTTAGATTCGTACCCCGTAGACAATTAAACAACAACTGATTGGCCTCGAACTTGCTTGGTTTATTTCTACGTCTTTTTTTCCTTTTATTACCTTCGCACACGTTTTTTCCTTCATTACTTAAACCTGAGAGTACACTTTCTTTATAAACAGAAACAGAGTATTTCAAAAAGACAAAGAGAAAAATAATTAAAGAGACGTTACCACTTCCGTCGTCGCCAGGAGGATTTTCAGACAGACCTTTTTTAATTACAACCATATTGCTAATTTAAGTTACCTACTCACCGCAAGAAATTACACTCTTGGGTAGCGTGATGACAGGGAACACTCCGAACAGGTCCACCACACATAGCACAGTAAACAGGACAGTGAGTCCCCCCGTAGTCTCACGTACAGAGTAGTCGGTATGGTGAGACATGATCGCGGTCGGCTTGGGAGGACTGCGGCCGCTGTCGCTCGGCATGTAGGGCAGTTTCATTTTCTAGATGTCAGCTCATCTGAAATGCAGATGTATTATGTGCTGGACAAATAATAAAATAACAAATTTGCTTTTGGTCCATCAAGATATTTGAAAGTTCTTAAACGGTTGCAAGAAGCTTAAACTTCATGGGTGAATAAATATATTTATTTGTCTATTTTAAAAATTTATAAAGTAACATATCTTCTAAATGATTCGATTTAATTAATCGATTTTGAGGGCACAAGTCTTCTTGGAAGTCAGGGAGGCCTATGTCCCCCAGTGGACGTCCTGTGGCTGAAATGATGATGATGATGATGAGAGCATTTGACGCGGTTGTTATTAACACAGTTTTAATTACTTAAGATAATATATTAGAACATACAATGTTCTAATATCCTGACTATAATGATCAGAATAAATAATAATTAGTTTAAACATAAATTATAATGATAAATTACTTTTTTATCCTTTATCAAGAAAACAAACTTACCTTCAGACATTTTAAAAATGATCAATTATTAATAATAATTGAAATGCCTTACACACAGGCGTCTAATCCCAAACTAGGCAGAGTCTGTACTATGGTAACCAGGCTGCTGATAATCATACTTATATATTTCTAAACATACGCATAATATAGATAAATAACACCCACACACAAAACAAATGATCGTGCTCATCGCACGATTATTTGTCCTGGGCGGATATCTAACCCACGACCTTTGGCTCAGCAGTCAGGATCCCTACAAACTAGAGACTAGACCAACAGGCCCGTCGTAATATAGAATAATTAATTATTATCAATCAATTATTACATAGAAGTCTCTAAAATGTTATTCTCAATGCTTGTAAAAGTTGCGCAAGGAGACTGTGGGCCTTAGAGACCAGTAATGTCTACTAGATACATAGGTAGATTAAAATGCAAATCATTGATTAATGTAAATATATAAGTAATTACGAGAGTAAAATATAGGAAGTGGATAATTTTAATGCGAAATCTAATATATCGTCGCAGTCGTAGAAAAACGGCAGATTTGATTTTTTGACGATTTTTTTTTGACATAAACCTACTGAAAACATTATACTTTATCATAAAACAAAACATTTCTCAAAGCTCATACACACAGTACCATTTTCAGATTTCATTAACAGAAACAGCCGTTTTCAAAATATTACGTAGGTAAAACATCATTTGAATACTTTAAAGTGGTCTCCTGTAAACGTACTGAAAATCAAATCCGTCGTTTTGCTACGACGACGACGATATACCGGCCGCATGATACCTAAAACCCATGCTTGAGTTACCGACTCCCTGTCTTATTACGCGATAACAAAACTAATATCTCGAAAACCAAACTAAATTTCGATTTAAAAAAAGTCGAAAGAGGTCGACAATGTCCGAAATTCAAATAAAATTTAATTAAATTAAAAGATTTTTGAAAAGATGGGACGACAGTAAATTTATTATGGGATCTACTAACTAGGAACTAAATTCATTAATAATTCATGACATTTACCGATTCCCTGTCCCACTACAAAAAAACAATAATAATGTCTGGAAAACCATCACAACAACATAGGTACGCAGGCCAAGACAACAGGCCGCCACTTGCTTCTATTTCTAATACCTCACTAGATTCCTCTAATGTCATTAAACCTTTCATACACGCCCTCCGGTATCGTTTCAATTTCATCAGGGAATGTTCGGTGTGGTCGACCCCTGTTGGCATTCACACTTAGTTTTGCCTTAAATACTTGTTTTGTTTCGCACTTATTCTTTCTACGTGCTTAAACCACCTCAGCAATCGTCTATTCTATTTTATTATCACTATAATCCTCTTTCAAGCTACACTGGTCTTGAATCTCTGGACTCCTCTTCCTGACAACCAGTTTTACTCCGCATATATACTTTGCAGTCATCTTATATCAACAGCATAAATTTATTTTACTTACATACATTTTCTTTCATATCTAACTCTCTCTACCATCAGTTTTAGTTAAAAAACTGAAAACACGCTTTCATGGCAAATCGAATTCAAATAAAAAATAATTTTGGAAATAAGAGTAACGTAATTAAAAGTAAGTACTTAAGTAAACAAACAAAATGATATTATTGTAATATCATGGGTTCGATATCCACCCAGGACAAACAATTGTGTGATGAGCATGAACATTTGTTCTGTGTCAGGGTGTAATTTATGTAAAATATGTAGGTATGTATTTAGAAATATATAGGAGTCTGGTTACCATAGTACAGGCTCTGCCTAGTTCTAATCAGACGGCCGTGTGTGAGATGTGTCAAATTATTAAATTATTATTATTGCTAATATTAATAAAAGCGTATGCTGAATAGTGAAATCAAAACATTTTGGCAAGATCGAAATGAATATATAGAACCCAGAATCGTAACGCGTATTTTAAGACATGACTTACGCCTTGCAGCTTAAAAGAGACGCACTGGTTATTACTCAAACGATAATTTAAAAATAAATAGGGTCGTAAAATCAAAACAACTTCTTCGGCGGTGCGCAAAGGGAGGTCACAGAAAATAAAAATGGATGACTAGTTTTTTTTTTCCTATCGAGCAACACTTTAAGAGCAGAATGACCGAGTTTATGCTCGAAACCATTGAAACTCTATAAAAGCTTCTCAAATAGTCAGTGGGAGTCAGTACAAGGTGGACATTATTAGGTTTTAGCGATGGGTGGGGCGAATTTTCGAGGACATTTCATGGAGAAAGTGCTAGTTTTCCATTGATAAATGGCCACAATGGTTAAAAGATTAAAAATTAATTGAAAAAAAAAACACTTTTTTTTTCAAAATTCATAAAAGGCGTTAACTTTTGGACGACTGAACTGATTTTGATCTGATACGCAGTAGGTATTTGACGTTGTTTCAAAAACTTTCCCTAATAGATCCTAGACCTAGACCTACCTATTTAAAGAAATTTGATTTTTTTTATTTAATTTTTTTATTTCGTCAAAATTTCCTCAATCGATTTGGTTTAAATCTTCAACAAATCTTAGTTTAATGACACGTAACCATACAGAGGGAATTATTTATTTTATACTAATATTATCATTGAAAATTATTACCTAATATGTAGGTATATTTAATTATTATCCGATAGTATAATTCAAATTCTATATCTTTATTTCATTAAATTGATCATCAATTATTCGAAATCGTAGATTTAAATAATTATTATAATTAAAAATTATAGATCAACACACACAGAGTCACCGCAACAATAGTTTGCTTTGTCATATATGTAAAATTATTAAAGACAAAAAATGAACAAAGTAATATAATATCAAATCTGCCTGTGTCGATCTATAACCGCCCGTTTCCAAATGGTTGAGCCTTGTGAGACGAAATCGGGCAAATAAACACACGGCCACTCTTTAAAAAAAAACTAGACAGTTTTAACAATAATATTCAGTATATTACATCATTTTGTTGTGTGCTATTATGTTTTTAAAATTAAAAGTAAATAAACGAAAAAAAGAATATGACAATAGGGAAATTGAAAATTAAGGAAAACATTAAAAAGAAGAAAAGAAAAACATAAGAGATGGAAAATAAGAAACATCCCATCTACCCTTATTCCAGTTAGTAGAGAACCACCTGGGCCCTTCCGGCCCAGTGCCACCTTGTTTATACATGCCTTCACATACATTTAGATAAAAACACATAAATTTTAATTAGTTTCAAAATATACAGCTTGATAAATCAAAGGGTCTCTTGAAGAAAAACCCCTAATCACAACCGAGATTGTTAATTAAACATTTTACAAGTTTAAAAACTAGTAGTGAATAAATTAAAAAATATAACTAGGTATTATTACCCGATCGGAAGACCTTAGTAATGTCTATCGGTTACAACACTGCATTTTTAAGGGTTCTTTGTAGACATATATGAAATATCGGTAGTACATATACGCCTGTATCACTTTATCACAAACACATTCGTATTAACTTTTGTTCTTTAGATACTTATTGATATAATATTCATGTACAAAAAACTTCGAGACAGAGTTCGACTTCGTTCCTTACGCTACGAATAAACTCAATAAACTGAAGACCACCTACCTAATTGTGTAACTGCGATACAATCGAGTACAAAAGTTCCTAACTAGTTTTATGTTCAATTGAATAATAAAATAAATGTGGTTTCTCATAATGCCATGTCATCATTTCAGGTTTTAATATATCTGTATCTATTTCTTTCTATAAAGTCTTTATATATATTTATTGAAATAAAACTATTTTTAACGGAAACTATCGCGATTTATTTGGTGTTATTTAACTATTTACACTGATTCCGACGTTTCACGACTTTCGACAATATCATAAATTTATTTTCCTAATCAGAACTTTCTTGTTCCTTGTTTCCTTGTTTTTCGTTTTATTTCTTTTTTAAATACTGATTTATAAGCAGTTCATGTAAATGTAGCAGAATCGTCGTCTAAGACATAATGATTTCGTACCAGCTGACTCGCTATGGCCGGATGACCTTCAAAGAGTCGTAATACTTGTAAAATATTGAAATGAGCCAATGTACCTACCTACCTATGATTTTTAATCAGTATTTCTTAAACCACAATCTATGGAGTGTTATTAGGGTCATTTATTATTGAAAACAGTAACCTTATTCCAGTAAATAGAGCTAATAGTCGTACGTCGCTGTCCGCTGGACTAGATTAAACTACTTGCATATTAAAATATTAAACGTCCGGTAACGGTTAATATTTTATACACATTTTGAAAGTCCTCGAGCATTTTACCACTCAACCTGAGTTGACCCTTAGACGGAGGCAAGGCAAGTCGTTTTGGTTTGTTCGTGTAGGTACAGCTCCCCGACATTGTAGAGCATTTTTTCTTTATTAAGAGTTATGCTATCACGCACAATTATTTAAATTGAATTTTAAAATCGGCAGATAAAGTTTATTAGGGGCATGTTCGCAACGGTAATGAGAAATGATTCTTGATTACATCCCTGTCCATTTTTACGTTCGTATGATCCTCGTTTGCCTCTTTGATTATCAATTTCCTTACTGAGTGCCAAGTGAACATGTCTGTTATTTTGTAGGTTGTAACCAAGTGTCGTCAAAAAACAAGTTTTGCAAACTTTAATTTAATCATAATTGACTTCAAAATTATAATATGAAAATGTTAAACTACTATTTAATAAAATTCTATATTTTTTAATCAATCAATTACAAAAATACATAGCATTCTTGCATGTAGTAACCGAGTGTTCTTACCGTATTTATACGTACGCCTTGTATACGTATAAACAACAAAAACAAATTAGTTATTAAATATTTTTATAAGGTGAATGCTGATAAAGAAGTGATCGCTAATAACGGGTGCAAAATTATCTCTTTGTTGTATTCTAAAAAAGACACCGGTTCATTCATTGAACAATCATCGTTATCAGTAATTCGTGGGATGTTCATTGAGAGCAATATTTCAACTCCAAAATATTCCGCCAACTGAGAGAGCAGTGAAACAGCACATACATATATTACATAGATCGTATTTACAGTTGCAGAAATGGATGGGAAACGATTGTGATTCTACTCAGTGGGGCTGGAAAGTCGTGGATGGAATGTTGCTACCGCACTACACAGATGAGGCTCTCATTCCGTCTGTTTTATATTAGAATTATTATTAATTATTCAAATTAGTAAAACGATATTAACTTTTATTAAATAGTAGTTTAGTGTCGAAAAAAACGATTTTACGAAAACGCTTTTTTACAAAAAATCGAAATTTCACGGTTATATTTAAAATTTCGCGCCTAAAAAGAATGTCAATTTTCAGATAGCCACATGCAATATTTTTACCAAGTGAAAAGTTTCTAGGTGGATTTAATAAAAAGTTAAAAATAAATAAAAAACGCGATTTTTAACGGTTTTTCTTCATGTATAAGGCACTAATCAATATTTCAGAACAGATCAATCGAAAGATAACTTTAATACCTACAACTTTCTCATTAATTTTTTTCGGATTCGAGCTCAACTTTTTGTTTTATTAGCGAAAACCGTTTTGACTAAAATTCCGGAAAAAACGCTATCTTCCTTAGAATTAGTTGTTCTACACGCTTATTTTTTTTTCCTGCCTTTACTTGTCTGGGAGCATTTCCGTAGATTGATTAGATATTGTTACTTTGCTAGTTCCTGGGTTATTTTTGAAGGAACAAATACAAGTGTGCTTGATTGTACCCATATGTGGACATGTCCGTAATTCAATACTAGTATCAACCGCATACTACGAACGTTGACATGCTACACATTGGCACATTTTCCTTACTTTCTAACATTTACGGTAGGTGGCAAAATTACTTAAACAAAAGTACGTACGTTATTTTAAATTTTGAACGTCGGTTGCAATCCCATAAACCAGGTTAATGGGATTGCAAACATACAGTCACGCCTGTAATCCCGAAGGAGTAAGCAAGGTAGAGGCGCATTAATCACCCAGATAGTAAAGGAAAGTAGATAAAAAAAGAAAGCAATGGTAGGAAAGCCTGACTGGCCTGTTGGTCTAGTGTTTAGTAATCGATCCTAACTGCTGAACCAGAGGTCGTGGGTTCGATTAGTGTCCGGTGAGTTCCCAGGCCAAAGCAAGACTATAATGTTTTTCACCTGAATGTATTACATATTTTTCCTAAAAAAAAATCCAATCTGGCTTGCTCCCATAAACTCCCTTCGGTAATACCTATTTAATTCAGACGGTAACACATTTAGAAAAACCTAGGCCTTAAGCCAGTGTAAAAACAGGGTGTTTTATATTGAACTAGCAACCCGCCCCGGCTTCGCACGGGTAGCAGAGCATTATAGGCGTGCATTTTTTTCCTGTCATAGTTAATAGATAGTTTTAAGAGGAAGAAATCCGAAATATAAATATTTATCTAATTATCTATATAAAATACTTAGTTGAACTACTGAATACTTATATTGTGACACTGATCATGCTGTTGATGCAGGGTATTTTCATACTCCATTTTGTTAGTGGCGATATATTGTAATACCTACATACTAAAATAAATTTAGCATACGAAAGTCTCTTTGTGTTAATGTTGTTGCACTATAAAGTTTGTATTATGTGGTGTCTAGATGTCAAAGTGTAATTTATAGTTTATCAAAGTGAAAATGTATTCTCATGTAAGTGAAATGTAAATTTCTTTATGAGAAAATAAACTCTTTAACCAGAAATATATTTTTGTCATATAGTTGGATTTCGTATAGAATTAGCCGAAAATCGTTCAAAAATGGGTGAAATTGAGATATCAGAGATCATTGGATGAAAAAACCATAAAAACAGCACTTTCCATACTACTGAAGAATTAAAGAAAACTACGTTGATAAATGTTACGACGTTAAAATCCGAGAACCAAGTCATTACCTCGATACTAAGCAGACACAGCGATTTTACGCGTGTATCAAGAGTCTGCAAATTAAACCACAATATTTAACCATTCCAGAATTAAGAAAAGCGAAAAATATACTAATTAAACATGTACAGTTAGAGTTTTATGAATATTTTATAATAAACACAACCAACCAAATCGTAAAAGCCAACTATTGAAACTGAATCCGTACCTGGACAACGAATGAATTTTAAGGGTCGGAGGACGAATCACAACTGCAGGCGTGCAGAATAACATGAAGCATCCCGCGATTTTACCATATGACAAACATGCTAATTGATCAAGTGCATAAAATGACCTTCCATGGAGGCGCATGCTTAACGTTGGCTTGGCTGATTCAACAATATTGGGTACAAGGTGGCAACAGAGCAGTTAAGAAATAACTCGGAAGGTGCATCGTTTGTAGAAGATATAGTCCTTCCAAACAAAACCAATTATTGGAAGACTTACCAGCAGCCAGAATCAATATAACTCGGGCCATCTACCATACGAGGGTCGATTTGACAGGCTGTTGTTGACGTTAAGTTAGCAAAGGTACGAGGTGTGAGATGTGTGATATGTACCAAAGGATATATAACAGTATTTGTTTGTATGGCAACCAAGGCCAAACATTTAGAGATAGTATCCGACCTTACTGCCTTCATTTTTACATCAGCTCTTCGTAGATTTGTAGCTAGACGGGGAGCGCCCGGGCACATTTATAGTGACAACGGGACTAATTTTATAAAAACCACCAGAGTGTTACAGGAAGAGATAGTCGATCTAAAATAAATTTTAGACGACCAGTTCTATAATGTTATAACAGAGTTGCAACTTGAGTGGCGTTTGAACGCTACATCATGGCCCAGTGCTGGAGGTGTATGGGACACAGCGGTAAAGAGCCTGAAATACCACCTGAAACGTGTTATAGGAGAGCAAAGATTGATGTACGAAGAATTTTTAACGTTACTGGCACAATTTTCAATTTTCAGAAGGTTGTCTCAAGTCTAGGCCTCTATGTCCGCTAACCGAAGATCCGGAGGACCTAGATATTCTTTCTCCAGCACATTTCCTTTCAGGAGGATCCACTTTGACCATTGTTGAGACAGAAAAGGATTTACGAACCAGATGGCAACTAACGCAGAAAATATATCAAGATATCTGGAAGAGATGGCGAACAGAGTATTTAACACAGCTGAATACTCGATCAAAATGGCAGAGCTCGCAACTAAATATGACAATTGGCGACATTGTAATAATACATGATGTTAATCTCCCACCGGGAAAGTGGGCTCTAGGAAGAGTAGTGGAACTCTATCCTGGAAAGGACGGTTTCGTCAGAGTAGTATCCGCCAAAACAAAAAATGGAATAGTAAAAAGACCAATCGTTAAATTATGTTTGTTAAAAATAAATGAAAGTACAACCTGTCACAACGAAAATGCGAGTTCAACAGTTCTCCTCGATGGATCGGACGACGATGTACCGTCACCAAAACCCAGATCAAAACAGAACAACGAAAGAGGCATATACCATTTATTACATATCATAGTATAATAAACTTAAACGACAGCCTGAGTTTTTATTTTGAAAGAATATCTACTGTGCACATTGTAAGCATTGGCGTATCTAGGAATTTTGTCCAGGGGGGGCCTGGCCCCTAACCTGAGATACGACGCATATAGTCGGTTGGTCGGTTAGCACCATTACCATCATACTTCATAAATAGCTTAACATTTCTTATGAACTTTGTCGCTCTAACGTAACATTATGTTTCGCATGTTTGAATAGCTAAATTAATTTAAAAGCGTTACAGTCACAAAGTATACAGACTGTATAGATCTAACAATGGAACACTTAGTTAAATCACTGAAAAGGCATGACTCTAACATGCAGATATAAAAAAATTAAAAAACATACTACTTCGGAAACTTTTTAAGTTAGTTTTTATGGATTTTCTCAATAACTGAAAATGCAAAAATGCAAAATTGCAAAAGGTAGACTTTCAAACCTGTTATTCATATTAACTATTATATTATCAATCACTGGATAATATAATTAAATTAATTTTCCAATATTCACTGGCCTGTGAATTAGGCGGCAAATCAATCCAATTTTCTTTACCAAGTGTGCATTCAATATAAAATTCTCTCCTCCACCGGCTCGATTATGTTTTCTTTTGCTCACTTGTATAGGTTCCCGACAAAATTCATGCTTTTCTGCAAACTATTGTATCTCCTTCCAATGTTCATCAAAATTGTTCTGATTTTGTTCAAAACTATATAGTTATAATTCCAGCTGCACTTTTAATCTGAAAGTATTTACTCAATACATGGATTAAGTACTAATAATACCGAATGGAACACGTATAAACAAACAATGAATTGTGGTTTTGTTTAGTAAGTTAGTAAGTAAGTTACTAAACCTTTGGCTTCCACCACATTTTTGTCTTTATTTTGACTTATTTCTTCTTCCAGAGCCATCTTAAGTGCATCATATTTTTATTATATTGCAATTTCACAACCAGATTTTATATTAAGAGAATCTTAATTTTTTTTTTGTAAAGTAGCGTGACATTTTACAGACCCTGGTGTGTAAAACGGATATACAGTGCTTCGAGATTATTAAAAAGGTTAGTTGCATGTGACATATTAGTGCACGAGTCTACAACAGCTAGATTAAGTTTATGTGCTAGACAATGCACTTAAGTAGCATGAGGACACTTCTCCTTAATGAATGCTTGTAAAACTTTGTGTTTTCCAGACATCACACTTGTGCCACCATATGACTATGCAAGTATGGGTACGTTTTCTAAAATGTGTGGAACAATCAGTCAATAAATTCCATGAACGACTCTTCAACTTCCAACCCCATCACGTATCTCAAAACAATCCTCATTTTATCTTCTTTGTGACATCTTGCATCATCTACCGTTATAGAAAAATAACCAGATTATTTTATTTCTTTTACAATTCCTTCTATTGTGATCTGATTCATTATATTAATTAAATAATTCTGTATACCACCACTGCAATAGGTTACATATTTTTCAAAATGTTTGGAAGAAAATTCGTCGTATTTAGCACAGTAGTAATAACAGTTCAATCATTTCTAAAACGTTACGGCCTTTATTTTTCGCTTCAGCATTTTCACGATGGCTTCTTAAAGGCAATCCTTGACGTACTAGATACAGTATGATATCTATAAATATTAATAATTTTTCTTTATTTTGCTCAATTTCATAGTGGGTCATAACTTGCACATGGACTCTCATGGATCTTACTAGGATTATGAACCGTAGACTGTGCGTGTTTTCGGAGAGCTTCTGACAACTTCTTCCAGTTGTTGTATCATTTCCTTGCCGAATTTTCTACACAAGAAGCAGTATATTTTATTAAAACTGATGCTATATTTTAACCACATAAATTTATCATAGTTTTGTGCAATAAATACCAGCAGTTTTTTCTCCGAATTTTGTACGGAGAAAGTCAATTCTGAGCTGACATGGTCCACAGTCTGAAGCGTACCTAAGTCACTTATGATCTTTGAATACAAAACCTGTTTATTCAAATTTGAGCTAAAAGACGTACCCACTTGGTACTGGGACTGGAGTTGCTAGCCTCTCTGCATTATCCAGAGATTGTTGAGCAGTATGCCGAGTATTATTAAAGAAAGATCGGATGTCCCTAATTTTCTTTATTTTATAATCAATTATTGTTTACAATGGACACAAAACCAAATGGATCAATTGATTGATCTTATTATAATTTTTGTAGATCCTCCATAGATGGCGTTGTGCTATCTTTCTCGATCACGGTATGGTTTCGTTACCGTTATTTACTTAAATCATATTATTTATTTAAATACATGGTCGGTCAAGATCGGAATACAGCGCAGTAGTTTTATTTCACAAACCCTACTCTAGTGTTCTCATTCAGTACACCCACCGGTCGACCGCAGATTGCGACACCTAGCGGCGTGTCGAACAATTATAATTATCTAGAAATAAAGAGTGTAATTAAAATCTAATTCGCCGAATTTATAAATAAAATAGGCACGTATCCTTTTTTTTTGATAAAACCTAATAATATACGCGATAACAAAATTACTCGATCAAGTATTTAAAAGGTACCTTTGATTTGTCTGAAGTTTCGACCAGGATGCACTAGTCGTGGTCACAGGCTGACTACTGCTGCAAGTCGTGTTGATTCCCGTCAACATAATTTCATTCAAAGGTATCATGTCTTCGTTTTCGGGAGCGTTCCAACCTATAATTTCGAATCAGTCCCCGAACATCCTGGGGTAGGCATCAGACCACTCTGGGGTGGGCCGTGCCCACCCCAGATTGGTCTGGCCCCCCCTCTATATACGCCTATGATTGTAAGGGATGAATGGAAGCTTGTAGTCTACTACGACGTAAACAAGTAGGTATTGATAAGGGACTACATTGCTACTGAACTATATTAACCATTTAGAAAATATTTGTAGTCAATCAGCTGCAAAATTTCACTGTGGATCCGTTTTATTGCAACTACGTCACAGCTATAATGAATTGGAGCGATACAATAACATTTTGTCAAGTCAGGAGTTCCCAGGCGGCCACACACAGCGTCGGCGTCAAGGTCTTATTAATGCAGTAGGTAATATTGCACATAGTTTATTCGGTGTACTTGATGACCAATTCGCTGAAAAATATAAATAGGACATCGACCTCATAACAGTTAACCAGGCACATTTAGCTGCGCTATGGGAAAACCAGATTTCTGTCGTAGAAGCCGTAGAAGAATATATATGACGTAGAAGAGTAATGAATTGAAAAGAATGGGGTCTTACTTTGATAAACAGCACAAAATGTTCAACCAACACCTTAACCAAGTACAAAATATTACCTACTCGTTGAAGAATGAGGTCAGGAGTATCGAAGACACCAATAAGTTTTTATTGTCCTCCATCGCAGCAAATAGTTTGTTAGTGAACTTGAAAAATATTCAGGATGTATTAGTAGATACGATCTCGGAGGTTAATTACGGGAAATTCAACGTACATCTATTGAAACCAGAACAACTGTTGGATAAATTGAATACCATCTCAGGCAAACTATCAAAGGAGCTGAACTTACCTATAGATAATATTCCTACGGAACTACCAAAAATATACCACTTATTGAAATTAACGACGAAACTGAACAAATGCTATTTTATTTTTGAAATTAAAATACCTTCCGTTAGTCGAGATAATTATGACTAATATTAAATACTTTCGATACCAAAGAAAGTAAAAACAATGTGGGCACCCTCCTACCTGTCTCACATTACTAGGTGATCAACTTACGGAAGGATTTATACATACCATTATCAGACATAAATATTACAGAATGCGTACACTTCGATATCACAACACAACTATGCCCCTTACAGAAGCTCTTTTCACACATGAAGGCTCACGAAAGATTGTGCACCAAAGACCAAGAAACACAGCTCTGTGAAACTGAGTCCAAATCGTGCCAAGACTCGTGGGTCTAATGAAACTGGGAAGTGATTGCGTCATCAAATATTACTTTCATTTCCCAGAAACAACAAGTCAAGGATTTGAGAGTGCATGCTGACGTCGCAAAGGTAGACATTCCACCGGTAAACCATTTGTTTAACCAGAACTGGACGACATCATTTACGGAGCCGGAACCTATAATCAGTGGCAACGAAAAGGTGTTGGAAAATATAGGTTCTAAAGTAAAGCAACCCAAGGTGGAGACGGGGTTAGTGAACTTGCTGGTGAGAGTGTGCGGAGTGACAGCGGCAGCACATGGTGTGAGGCAGTGGCGGTCGCGCTGCCGCCAAACTAAACTAGATTTGGTATAATGCCACTGTGGCATACATATAACATGTCTAAACTTAACTTAATGATAATTTAAAAAAAAGAGACCCGCAGACTTGGGTTTTTCATATGTTATGTTTTTGATGGGATATCATTTCTTTTTTTGGGTGGGATGAAATAGCTAAAGTCAACAATTTTTGTATTTATAGTTTTGATTATAAATCCTCGTAAATTCTCCGCTGAATAGAATTTAAGAGAATATCCTCATTTAATTTTTTTTATTCATACGAGAATATCCATCTTCTGGATAGAACGCCTGACATATTTTTTTCGGCAATTGTTTTGCATCGCGTTTGCTCGACAGGCTTATAATCACTATGTTGTAGCTTCGGCTGCTTAAAGTGTCTGCTACTGCTGCTTTTGCTGTACAAATGCAGCATACTATCCAAGTTATACCTATCCTTGGTTCTCTAACCACAACCTTTTCCAAATCTTAAAGAAAATTGGGCAACTGCTTGTGTTTTTCTACTTTGTGCACGATGCCATAGCGATAGATGTACTATACTCCGAAGTACCTTATTTTGGAATCTTTGGATGATTTTAACGTTAGTTCGTTTTGTGCAGCCCCAAAGTTAAATGCCATATGTCCATAAAGGCATGAGTACTTGCTTATATAAAAGTACTTTGTTATACACTGACAAAGTAGAATGTCTACCAAGTAGCCAGTACATATTTTTGTAGCGTAGGTGACATGAGCCTTCCAGCGAAGTTTTGCGTCTAGCGTCATAATATCAATATTAAATAGTTTCAGATTGTTTTAGTTTTAATAGAACATAAAATGTTATCAAAAAGGTTATCTAGCTTAAGCACTAGATGTTCCGTGGTCCGGTCAGCTGTACTATAGATAAAAAAAATGTTCCATAGTTCGGTTAACTGTACCACGGATAATTTCTTTTATCCATAGTCCGGTTGACCGGACAACTGAACTGTACTACGGGTAAAAGATGGATTGATTCGGCTCATCTTCAAAACACCATACAGCTACTTAATAGTTAATCTTTGTATTAGGTGTATGGTATATCAATTGTATGTCTTTCTTTTCTTTCTTTTATCATCTACAAACTTCAATCAAATATACCATAAAGTCTACCTATGATTTATTTTTTAATTGATTGGCATATCACATTGGTACCGGTTTTCAACACATTTTTATGGAGGCACAGTTGTCTAGAATTAATAGATTGTGCTGTTTGTCTTACCTTGTAGTAGCTTTAACTTTTTTGGAGTAACTGTTTTCAGGAAAAATGAACATTTTTGCAAATTGTGGGAAATTAACCCATGTTTATGTCGCCAATTAAATGGCAAAAAAGGCAAAAAAAAACTAGGATTTTTAAAATTTTTATTGTATTCTGTATTTCCATATGCTTAAAATCAGTTCGGCAGTGCTCTTCTTTGGACCATATCATATCCCATGCGTGCTCAGTTAGGTTAAGGTCTGGCCTTTGAGCAAGTCACGGCAGAACGTTGATGCGAGCATCGGCAAGAGTGCGTATTACGACTCTAGCCGTGTGTGGACGTGCATTGTCGTTCATTAGTCGAATTACTACTTTACTAAAAGGTATCACGGTGCCTTCGAAAAGAACCGGTGGAAGTAGTGACCACTCAATCTGTGAGATCTTTCTTGAGCTAACGACAATAATAATTTGGGTCTTTAATGGGTGTACCTGAAGACCGTGTGACCTACTCCAGTAATCTGGTCCAAATCTTTGTTGATGATGTCAACAGCTTTAGGTAAATTTACCAGTGGTGCATGAGTGGAGCATCTGCAGATCAGCAGCATAGAGGTGGTAGGAAGAAAGTAATTGATTTGAGATAGAATTGTTAAAAATTGCGAAAAGTAAAGGAGACAAAACGCCGCCCTGGGGTACACCAGCAAATGTATTACACCAAGTAGAAAGAGAATTGTCAATGCAAATACGTTGTTGGTGACAACACAGGTAATTACGAGGCCCATAAAATAACCGTTGGAGATATGTTAAGTGAGGTAAGTATACTAAGCAGAACATCGTAATCCACTGTGTTAGACGCATTGGAAAAATCCAAAAGCGCGAGCACACTGAGACTGCCACTTTCCATTTCAAATCTGATATCATCTGTAATGTTAACTAAGGCTGTTACTGTACTATGGCCAGGTCGAAAGCCAGATTGATATGGATTGAGGAGGTCGTGTTTGCATAGGAAATAATCTAGCTGGGTATAAACAAGACGCTCCACGACTTTGGATAGGAACGGTAGGATTGATATTGGTCTATAATCAGAAAAGGACGAAGGATTGGGTTTTTTGGGTAAAGGAATTATTTGGGCTTCTTTCCATGTTGATGGAAAGGTGCCACTAAAGAGGGAGTAGTTTATTATAAAAGTGATAGTAGGAATGATGTCGTCAAGGATGGGAATGATCATTTTGCGGCTGATAAAATTACTTCCGACAGCGTTAGAAGTAATCGATAGTATACTCTTCTTAACATCACAAGCCGATAAATGATTAAACACAAATTGTGGAAAGTTAGGAGTATGCAAGGATGAAAGAAAATTTAAAGTATTTGCCTTTATAGTCCTATCAATGTTGGACATGGCTGAGAAATGTTGATTAAGTAAATCAATGTTTAACTCTTTGGAAATTACATCATGTTTGAATTAGCCAACCCCTATTTTTTTTTTCCCACTATACAATTAGGTATCTTCAAAGTTTTATCACCTAATGCGATAATTTAGACAAGTATTATTACAAATTACATAGCTACAAAATAATAATATCATATACTAGCAGTTCCCGTGCGGCTTCGTTCGCGTGTACTTATTTGTATATTTTGCACCCTAATTCTTTTTCCAAAATAAAAGTAGCCTAAGTTACTCCTTATAACACCAGCTATCTGCCTGTGAAAGTCCCGTGGAAATCGATCCACCCGTTCCGGAGATTAGCCGAAACAAACAGACAGACAGACAAAAATTGAAAACCTAATTTTTACTTATATAGTATACTTTTATTATTATGGAAATAACTGTATGGGCTTAAAAAAACCTATTATTTTGACATTACAAACAGACGCTTCAATTTTATTTATTTGTATGGATTATGTACTTATTGCAAACACCATACACCATATCCATGTTACAGTAGGACTATAGGTAACTTATTTCAAAGAGCTCTCACTATGAACCCATCCAGGGTACAACAAATTCAACAAAATAGATCTAAGTCTTCTGCTATACGGTTGAGGTCTTGAGGATTGAGAAATGAGGATACGGAGTGCGCGCGTAAACGTTAACGGTAAATAATTACGTTCCCATTTACGTACCTCAATTTTTTGCTTCTTTGGCTATTTGCTGTACATGAATTCAACGATTACTCTGTGGACGAAGGAAACATTTTACAATACATTTTTAAAAAGAAAGTTATCTCTAAACTCTAGCAGGTATCATTTTTTTATAGCTTTTCTCAGAAAACCAGTGCGCATGCTCCATTTTACGGATCGAAGTCCATGCTATGAGTTGACAGACACAAATAGATGGCGTAGCAACTTTGCACGCACGTTTCCTTCCCTTTCTCGCTCCTTCCGTGACATTTTTGCGAAACGACGGTCTCGTTTCTTGTTAAAATTATCCAATAAATTGTATTAGGGCATGGTCGGTAAAGTTTTTCACACGAAAAACCGTGAAATTAAAGCTGTAACCGTGGTTAAGTTTTTTTGTGCCAAGTGCAACTAAACAATCAAGATTCCGCCGATAATTCAAAGCCTACCCAGTGGGTGGCTTAATTTGGTAAGTTTACGATATATTTCATCATCATTTGTTAAGTATATATGATATTTAATTATCTATTTAGGAAATGTCTTGTTGCATGCTTCCATATGCTTGTTAGAAATTGCCGTTGTCGAAATTGTGTTTCCATATTTCACAGGCTGAAATATCTACTTTTTATCGCGTCACTTCGCCTTGAAATTTCGGTTAGATTCATTGCGGTAAGTACCTTTTTAGCACTACGAATATCTGTTTTACCTTTGTATTTCGTGACGATATTGCCGTCATCGCTATTCAAGCAACTGATTGCGGCGACCTTGGACTGATGTGTCATTTGAAGTACTCGCAGACTATCCATTGAATTGTCGGGTTTCTTCAAATGCGCTATCTCATAACTCTGGCCTCCTGTGGTCAGGCGGGCCCAGGGTGCTTGTCTCCCAACCGCTGCTTTGAAACTTATCCCCCATGATATACATACTTAAACTGCTGTTTCTGGCGTGGAATTATAATTATTTTCCTACATTCTTATTTAGTTATCCATATTTAATGTCTATGGTTATTAATCTCTTGCTATCGACTTTAGCATCATTTTATGTTAATCTTCCTTTTTAAATAAGCAATCTAATCACGAACCTTACCTTTTTTTTTAATGCGATTAAGAGGTAGTACATAAAATGTGGATTAACACTAAAATAAAAATAAAACAATTTGATTAGTCTGCGCTAATTAGTATAGTTTAAGTTTCTCTGAACACACACGGCCGTCATATCCCAAACTAGGCAGAGCCGGTACTGTGATAAACTAATTACGGAATTTACTTTACTATCAATATTAACTTTAATAAAATGTTTATTATATTTTAGCATGAGGGGACAATGTTTGTCCCTACTAAAATTTATACAATTCGGCTTCAACTGATTTTACAAAATTTAATCTTCAGGAACTTGTGTAATATAATTATAGGTTAGTTTATTTATTATAAACTTGAAATAGCTAATGAACTTCTTGCAAGCAAGATAACAATTATGCAAATCGATCAGAATGTGTACACAAGTCCTCTAGTTATATTATGATTTTAGACTACTCCTTTGGCCTCCATTATATACTTAGTACATATGTTTTTTATGTAACATAGGAATAGATATCATACATAACCATTTTGTTGAGCTTTTTAAACTATAGAAGTGTTTCTGTTTAAAATAATGTTTTTGATTTTAGTCAAAAAATTAAGTTCAAATATCTATTTAAAAAAAATATCAAGATTAATGATTACATCAAGAAATGAACAAGTGTGTTATTTTATCTATGTTTTATTTTAAAACATAGATAAATAAAATATTGCATGTAGTTATTAGGTGAAGGCTGCCATATATATATATATACATATTATAGAGCTTACAGAATACATGTATAAGCAAAAATGTTTAAATGAAATAGACATTGGTTGGTTATAGTAATTTCAACATTATGCCTTAAAAAATGAATTTATTTAATTTTGTATATATTGAGCAATAGGAGTTAATTACTCATACTAATAAAACAGTTATTAATATAATCATATAAATATATTTTATTTATATACATTCCTGTGTACAAAATATACACATCACTGCTCCCAATCTTATAATTAACAACATATTACTATTATATGGCAATATCTGGGGAATATTAGATGCCTAAAATTAATTTTGTTTTGTTTTTCATTGTCAAACACACTTTTTCATTTCTTTATAGGTCTGAGTAAATATGGATAAGAAACAGGCCTCATTTAAACTGAAAAAGAAAACTGATACAAACACCGAGCAAAAAGTTAAAAGACAAAAAGATTTCGATAAAAACCGTACAGGTGTTGTAGAAAAGCCTGCGAAAAACCCTTTTGATAAAAAAGCATACCGATTGAAGAAATATAGCAAGAAATATAAACTAGAGCAATGGCAACAACAACGTAGAAAGAGATTACTTCGTGAGTATCATAAAGAAATTGAGAATGATTCCTCAGCTGGAACCTACAAACCTAAGACCTTTGATGAGGATACTCCAGATGGTAATCAAGAAGTTGGAAAATATGTGAGACATCCTGATTTAGTTGACAAACAAAAAACAGCACCTAAAACGAAGAAAGATCCATTCCAACAGGCAAAACAACAATTCAACAAAGTGAAACAAGAGAAATTAGAAAAACAGCAGGAAAAAGAAAGAGTAAAAGAGGAGAAGAAGAAGAAGTTGGAGGAATATAAGAAGAAGAAACAGGATAGGTTTAAGAAGTTAAGCAAAAAGACAAAGAAGGGACAGCCAGTTATGACAGGTAGATTAGAATTGTTGCTAGAAAAAATTCAACGCAATTAACGAATTTTAGGAAGTAATATTTTAAATTAATCAATAATGACAAAGTATTCAATGAATTTAAATATCTAAAGAAATTTACCAGGTTTATCATTGAGTAAACTATCATCAACTCTTCTGGTCTGTGTGGAGCACTTGTAGTCCAGTCGAGATAGACATAAAAATAGCCTTAAATAGAAAAAATTAGCGGACGCGTTTTTTTATTTTTTTTATTTAATTCATTCATTCATCGGTCATTATATCAGACCAAACTTGTGGGAAATTAAATTTCCAACAACTTTGGAAACTACCATTTTGCTCTAAAGTTGCAAACTAACGAGCTATTTCAAAAATTTAACCTCAAATCAAGATGGCGGCGAATCCAATGGCGGGCTTGCCCCGAAAATCGAAAGGTTTAAAAAAAAAATCGCGTCCGCTAATTTTTTCTACCTAAACGTCTATCCTGACTGAACTATTGCAATAATGTGAGTTTGTGAAAAGCTTGTGTGATTTTTACATTTAATTATCAATATCAGTAATGGCCAGCATTTTAAACAAAATCATATAGTACACAGTACAGTAGATTAATAGGTCAGTGCAGACTTGACACTTGGAAAATTGAATTTTTTTTAGAATATAATTTATATATGTGAATGAATTGTCTTAAAGGCAAATTATTTTCGGTTCATTTGTTTATTTTCTTTTTGTTGCTAAAACTGTTTTAAAATGTAACTGTGCCAGAGCTTTTAAATTTTACTTTAAAAGAGTAAGAGTAGAAAAAATATATTTTAATTTGATTATCATTCATTACCATTTTTAAGCTTTATGATACTGAAATAAATTATTTTTGTTTTATACAATAAAAAAAGTTAAATTCTATAATCAATATTGACCATTGCAGTGTAAAAAGTCTTTTGTCTTTGGTTACGGATAGTTGTATTTAAGTTTATTTGCATTGAAAGTCAAGTTTAAACTTAGAGTTATGAACAAATAAAAGCTGATACACACTAAATTCATCACTCGAGTCCTCGGTAACTTTAATAATCATTTACTATGTATCCTACTAATATTATAAACGTGAAAGTTAGTGAGGATGTCTGGATGTTTGTTACTTTTTCATGCAACAACTACTGAACCGATTGCAATTAAACTTGGTATGTAGATACCTGGAGACCTGGATTAACATATAGGCTACTTTTTATCCCGATATTCCCACGGCACCGGGACTTCCGCGGGTGAAACCGCGGGGCGCAGCTACTAAATTATATGTGGGTAAAATTTATTAAGGAAGTTCAGTATTTTTTGCTAAAAGTGGAGAAAGTAAGCAATATTTCAAGCAGATAGGGGTGGCATAGCATATCAGTAACTTAAACTGGCTGTTGCCAGCAAGTCTGAGCTGTGTAACATTAATATAATATCTAACTGTGACATAAAATCGATTGTTATTTTTAATTAAATCTTTAAGCAGGGTGTGAAAAAGCATCTCTCTAAACCATCAAACTGGGGGCCACCATTTTAGTATCATCCGTATCTATAGTGGTGGTCTTCAGTTTTTGGCTCACTCTAGCTTTCCATCAGGCGGTTTGAGGTCATCATTCTGACATGTCATTATAAAAAATGTGTTAGGTCATCACTAATTAACTGCTTATCAAACTGTCAATAAGAAATATACACCATATTATATAGATTAGATACACTCCTACACACACTAATATATTATTATGTCCTCTAACTATTTTTATAGGCCTTTTGCACAAAGACGCGCATTTCGACCTGTAATTAGAGGAACTGATATACGATAATTGATAATAACTTTGACATAGTTTGTACTTGAGAGCATGTTTTTAACTTTATGCATTTTTATTCAGGCGACTATAACAGTGTTGCGCACAGATCTGCGTGTGATACATTTTGAATGAAGTATTTAATCATTTTGACTGAGGTGTTTATTAAATGAATTTAAAGTGATCGAGTGGAGATTAAATAATGATTACTGAAGAATATTTTAACATTACGAATGGTACTACTACCTTATTAGGAGGTATTTTTTGGCATTATTTTTCTCTCTCATCATTATTCTATTTTGTAAAATATAAACCTCACCTTGTTTAACAACTTTGAAAAACTTAATATGTTAAATCTCTGTTAATCAACGTGTTTACGATTACAATGGCAATTAAATTCAGTAATACATCCTTTTGTTCTGTTTTAATTATTTCATCTGTAACTACAGATTATGTTAGATATGAAATGCTTTTTATTGGTTTCTGTAATATGACTATGTTAGATTGTGTTGTGCTTATTTTGTTAAGAGTCGTTTTTTGCTCCTGAAAAAAATTGTACTTCTGTAGTTGATTGTAATATTGATCACATTTTGGAAATAAAATTGTCTTGTAAGTTTATTTTTTTTACTTGTTATTATGTAATCTGTTACACGAAAAAACGAATCTTTCATCCATAGGAACTAATATTTTTTACCGATATTATTAAAAAGAAAAAAATTACAATTAAAAAATGCAGTAGAATTGAAGATCTCGTCTCTTTCTCTCTCCTTCTCCTTTTCAAGTCGATTATTAAATCAGGCGAATAATGTTTAAAATGGCATGACCTTCCTAGATCTGCCCTAGATCTATTTATTGATTAAAAAACAGGTGGGCGAGTACACTGACTTATGTACCTACATTAAATTGCTGTTAAATTCAAGATTAAACTTTTTGAAACTGAACTTATCTCCTTTTAATTATTCTACTACATTACACTAGTATATTATTATGTTGGCGAAGGTCGAAGATTAAAAGAAAATTAATCCTATTACATTAAAAATTATAGATTTAACGTAGTCCTAACCTATAAATTTTCCATCTTGCGGCTATACGAGAGGAGACTTAGCTTCTTTGGAAATTTGCAAACCGTTTAAAATAGTTTCTATTAATTGTTTGCAAATTAAAGATTTGTAATTTTTTAAAGTCGGATTATAAAATATCCATTCGAGCTTTGTAGCGAGTTTCTTTACCAAACATGTCGTCCTTGCTTGCATACAGTAAATGTGCTACTTTCATCAACTCACGAGTCCTTTACCTTATAACTATTACTACGATTTTTTAACGGGCTCTCTGAATGGATATTGTATTATATCTGTCCAGTTACAAATAAAAACTCAAAAAAGAAACTTCTAAGTGTTGTCATAGCAAGTGCCATAATTCCGTTTTCCTCCGTTCATAAACTTAATAACAATTCCACAGTGCATGTGTAAACATGAATTTTATAACAGCTTTTATTCTTTAGAAAGTATTTGCTATCTCCTGATATGAACTAAATACATAATCATCAAACATCAAACTAAACACTTGGTTTAGTAACACAAACAAAGAATTATATGACATAGAATTAAGTATACGATGTAAGAATGCACTGCTGTAGACTGAGTATTTGCACAAAGTAAGCCTAGTAATCTGGTTAACACTGTTTAACCAGTATTTATGTGTTAAAATCCACTTTCACCACTTATTGACACAAAATTATTTAGAAATATTGTTATTAGGACACGACGCCATCAGAAAGAATAATGGTTTAAAATGAAGAGGCATAAAATGCTTAAATCTGGAAATTAAAGCCCGAAAACTAAAACCAAGCAATAAACTCGTAAGTAATGTATACAGAATATTCATGTTGGTCATATGTTACTTTGATCGAATAATAACGATTTTCAATAGATGAAAGTAAATTTAGTTGAATTCATTGATTTATAGGTCGAAGGAATAATTTTTATCACAAGAAATGGTCGTAGTATCATCACGTATGCTATTTGTTGTGCTATTACCTGGTGGCAGAGAACAGAACTAAGCACTGTCAAAAACAAACTGCAGCAATTCCAGAGATTCACCTGTACTGTCGTCACTGGTTGCATGCGCACAACTCCCTTGAAGTGGCTCTCGATTTAGCAACACTAGACCTGTATATACAACAGGAAGCAGCTGTGGTAGCCATCAGACTTAAAAACCTGGGTCCTGGGTCTGTGGTACAACCGAGAGGGTCGCCGTTGCAAATTTTGGCATCAATTAATGGAATATCAACCACTAATAGCGACCTGGCCGGATCCCGAAACAACACGTCTTCGACGTGGAGTACCACATACAACTACGAAAAGGACCGAAATCAATCTGGCATATATGAAGTCCAGATCTACAAAGACGATTCCAAGATGGGGTCAGGGACTGGAGCCGTAGTGTTCTCACATTAAACAAGAATATCACTGGCGCTAGGCCAACACAGTTCCATATGTCAATGTAAATGTGTTGCAATAACCTACGCTGCCACTGCGGTCATGTCAAGAGGTATAAAGGAGTACAACATCCGTATACTGTCAGACAGTATGGCCGTCGCTAAAAGTCCTGGACGGCAACACCATAAGCTCCGGTCTCATTTATGAATGCCACCAGACGCTAGAGCGTTTAGCCTCTGCTAATGTGGTAATTTTTCAACGGATCAAAGGACATAGCGATTCACCCGGGACAGACGTTGCCGATGAGCTGGCAAGGAGGGGATCTACATCGGCGGCAGGTCCTGCTACCGCTTCACTTCAACTAATTTCGCTCATGGGTAAGGCAATGGACTCGTCAAGCGCACGATGGTCGCTGGGCTGACATACCTGGATACAGGCAGTCTAAACTGATGCTATAATAAATAATAATATAAGTCTAAACTGGTGCTGACGGAGGTCTCACGACGTTTAATTTGCAAACTGCTCACTCATTAATAAAACAAGTTACATGTAAAGTAATATCTTATTTTTAAATATATATATAAAATGGCCCCGTAAATGTCATACCTCTCAAAAACGACTTTGTCTAGTTTGCGATCTTATTTTTAAATATATATATAAAATGGCCCCGTAAATGTCATACCTCTCAAAAATGACTTTGTCTAGTTTGCGGTGTGCCACGAAGCATTGTTATGGTGTAATAGGATGCGACTTCTTGGTCGTTTTTCCGTAACTTTTTCAAAGACACTGGGCAAACAAATGGTGAAGTACCACTCAGCATTAACTGTCTTTTGTTCTTCAAGTGGGATCGTGCAGACAGGACCCGTCCGGGAGTAAAAAACCAAATCATTTTTGAAGTGAAAACTTCTTTAGCGGCGTTGTGCACTTTTTGGGATGGGTAAAAAATGTTAAACTCGCGTCAGGACACGTGACCTAATCGAAAGTTCGTAAGACGGAGCCGAGTTTCTTATATTTAAAAAATATAACATTCGAAATTCAAACATTTATGAGCGGCCAGGAGCGCAGAACTTCCAGTGTACCCTACATTTAGATATGTTATTACCTACTTTTTATTTTTAACCTAATTATAAATATATACAGATGTGTGTGTGATGTGTATGTATATGCAAATACATTGTGAAGTTATGTTTTCACTTCTGACGTGCAGTCCTACGACTGACTTGTTTTTTTTGTCTACGTTTCTCGCCTGCCTCAATGTTGTTAGTTTGCTGTCACCTTCGAACACCCATACAGAAGACTGTTGCTTTATTTCCGGCATGTAACAATATATCCATGTTTCATCTCCTGTCACAATGTCAAACACAGCATTTGAACGTCCGTGATCGTAGTTTAGCAACATTTTTTTATATTTGATGATTTATATTGAGTTCATGGAATCCAGCGGCAACAAAGTTTTCTCACTTTTAAATGTTGATGTAAGATTTTTTGAATTTGGCTATCTCCAAAGGTCCTCGAATCTCCTCATAGGTAATACGCCGGTTTTCTTCAATTAGTTACCTGACAATAACCACATTTCCCTTAGTGATCGCAGTTGTGAGCCGACCTTCACGAATTTCATCATGGAGAGGAACACGGCCACGATCAAATTCTGCGTACCAACGCCTTACGGTGCTCAAATGAGGTGCTTCCCTCCCCAAAGCATTTTGAAGACGAGCAGTGCAGTCTTGCGGAGTCAGTGAATTTTTAAAATCATGAAAATTTATCGCCCTAAAATCTTTTCGCCTTAATTCCATTTTTGCTACGGACGATGAACTTCAAGTTGTGATAAAATCAATTGACACGCGATTTCCCGCCAATTTCTTTTTAATCAATGATTGAGTTTCTTATGTTTAAAAATATTCGAACTTTCAGTGTGGCCTATGTATTCACCTTCAATGCGACAGACAATCCTCTATGCAGAGGATGTCTCAACTTGGCGGAAACGGCCGCCTATGTTATCCTGGAGTGCGAGGGAGTGGCCCAACGCGGGGATACTTACCCGTTGGCAAGTATCCTCGCGGGTGCGATGTCACTCCTAAAAGCCTGTGAATGCCCCAGGAGGCTTCTGTGCGTCTAGAAGGAGCTGGGCTGGCTCAACTAGTCAGCCTTATCTGAACGCATAATGGCCGCCTATGAGTCTAAATGCGGTAACAGAGCCCTATACTATACCTATACCAATAGGTGTAGTAATTTCTATAATTGCTAAGACAATTTATTAAAATCGAAATTGAAACAATATATATATATATATTTCGAGTCCGACATACTATCTCAACGCACACGCTCACACAAAAAAAAAGACTCCTTAATGAGTATTTTAAATGTGTTTGCAATATACTTAAGATTTATTTATTGAGATTTTGAACCGGCCACACACCTGACTCCAATTTGACCTTTTTATCAGCACAGTAACCAACGAGAATACAATGTTATCTCAAAGTATAATACCTAACTATTTTTTGGCGCCTAATTAGCGATTTGACAATTGACACGCCTTGCCCAGATAACGCAAAGATTGTCGTTGACCCCGATAAGTTTACAAAATCAGAATCACTTGGATAAATCGTGCTCGTACCATATTATTGTTGGAAAAATAAATAAAGCAGCATTTAAAAATCACTAATCCATAGACATTTGACGAACATGCATACTGCATCATTCTCATATGTCCAGTATCAACTGTATCCGTATATGTCGGATTAGATTAATACATAATCTAAAAGTGGCACACAAAAATATAGCGGGTAGTTACACTTAGCCCTACTGGTTATCCCTGCCGGTAGGGCTAAGTGTAATTTTATTTATATTTATCCCTACCGGTAGGGATGCTATTTAGTTCTGATGATATCATTTTGGGCCATTTGTCATCACTGAATCTCTTTCGTTCAACCTACCTCTTTTGACTTATATTGAACAACTTTAATCTTAGTGGTGATGTAGGTGATAAAAAAGGCAGTGTTTGGCAGACCCACATTTCGCCAACTACATTTTTGGTCTCAGTGCAAACTTATTGCCGTTTACCAAGATCTGGTTTCCAGACTCCTTGGTGCTACTGACAAATTAAAATCTTTCGATCGCATAAAATGTGAATATGAAACAAAAAACTTGAAACGCTTATTTTTTTATTTATGCTCAGTGCCTGTAATACAAAATTTTCATCATTCCAATTTAAAAAAAAAAACTTTAAAAAGTTTCCACTCCCATTTCCCCAGCTATCCATTAAAGTTTCGTGATTATCACCTTTAATTGTATGGAGCGGAAACTTCGTATGAAAGTCTTTCAATTCCAGAAATCCTTTCTTAGCTCATGCTTAAGTTTTAAAATGAACCTACATTCAAGATTTCAACTTTCTATGTATATCTAATACTTTTCGTTGAGCGTTGAAACAGTCAGGACAAACGATTGTAGAAGTAAATATTACTAAGCTAATAGAACATTTATTTTGTTTTGCTCACGTGATATTGGAATAGGCCTCATTAAGATAATTTTTAATCACATTTGTTTAAACGTGACCAACTTATGAGTATTCAGCGTGTAAGTTTGAGCTACGCGAAAAACTTACAAAAACCTCTTTCTGTTTATACTTATCACAATACAAAAGTCAGTTCATCATAAAAATGCGAGATTAAGGATTTATAGTCATAAGTTTCATTTGGCGCTACGCAATGTACGCGGTATTCTTTTAGTGCGGTACGGTGAATGACCGTCAACGTTCGGCGCCGCCGAAGCAGCTGATGGCATAAATGTTGTTTAATTGATAACATTCCAGATTTTTGGCCTTTTGGCTTTTTACTCATTGTCATATCACTTTTAACAAAAAAAAAATATTTACGACTCAGAATGATGGTCTGAATACACTATTTCAAATTCGGTACGGTGTTTCTTACATCCTGTATATATGACACACGGATTTTCTATTTTAGGTAAGAACTAGCTACACCCGGCAATGCCTTTTTTGCAGAAATAAATTTATATAGATTTTTTGGGGCCAGAAACCCACAACTTTGGCAGGGTCTTCTAAGAACGCCCGCAAAGCGTTCTCAAATAAAAGTTTCATCAAGATGTGATCATCAATTTAGAAATGCAGATCACAAACATACTTACATAGATTTTTATAGAACATATACATACATAAACTGTGGTTACCTATTTTGGCATTTTACATAAGTATTAATTCAAGCCATTGTATAATGTAAAATTATATGCAAAATAAATTAATACTCATCAGCAACTTTCTTCTTTTCATCTAGGAACCGTGATAATATAGAATTAGAGAGAGATTTGTTTATAGATTACTCTCCGTTCTCACATAAAACCTTGCGATTTTCATAGGCTAGGTTTCATTGTTTAACTAAAATGGCTTTCCTATAATAAAATGCCGATAGAAGCAGCAAAGATGATTGCTCCATATTGAGTGGTATATCTCTAAATAGGACTTAATATCAGCATAATGTTCCCTAAACTATTTTATAGCTATAAAAACCCTTGAACTAATCATTTACATTAAAAATATCCCAAAAACAAAAGAAACTAAAAGATAGAATAAATATAATAGGGACACATGCACGTACAAAAATGATTACAGTCGAAAGCACACCAATAGCAGTAGTGAAAGTGAAATATTAAACTGATTTGCAGTCTGCCTATTTCTTTTTATTTTCCTACATCATCATATCTCCCCCCTTTACAGGAAATCACAACGCATTCTATTTTATTTGTTTTATTAGGTGATTTTGTCCATCCTTTATTAAATAAATATTTAGAAAGCTAATTGAGCTCAACAGATATGCGTCTACAGTTCAGATACACCGTTAAACGCTAGCATGCGAAGCCGATAAGATTCATAGATAGACTGCAAAATTTGTTTAAGGCATCACTGTGTTATATCATGGCTCGCGTTATCGCGAGATTTTATCATTTGCCATACATGCACTAGACACATATAAAAGTAGGTACAGCAATTACCTACTTCATATCTAAATGAATTTATTATAATACATTTATTGCGAACCCTCCAATAGAGCACTAATGGAACCAATGTTTCTATGATTTGTGTCCTTAAAGTTTACTTTTGTTGCGCGATGACAAATGTCCTACTGCTAACATTAAAATGTGTCAGTATCAAAAAATAGGAACAGTATGAATTAGTTAGAAAAGGCGGTTGTAAACCATTGAATATAAAAAAAATTGAATTATTCTACTGTACGTTTGAGTACGATTCTTATGACAGGTTTTTATTATTTCTATATGGCTCAAAGGGTTGTATAATGTTTTTGTAAATGTATTATAATTCCATTTCCACATTGTTAAGTAGTTAACACTTAAATATTAGCACTGTATATGTGTATGTATGTATATATATAAATATTTCTCTATATCTCGAATAGTACGCCATCAACTACTATGTTTTTATTAAATAATTTTGATATTATCTCCATCCTAAGGTAGAGATCGCTTTTAGCGATAAGACCGCCCATTGGACTCTGATTTGTAAGATAATAATTTTTCAACTGTATTTTATTAATGGTGTACAAAAAGATTATTCTGTCTTCTATCTATCTATATATATTAGTAACTATAAAATCACTTATAAGTTAAGCTAATTGTTTTTTTTCGTGATTTTACTACCAAATGATAACCTAGAAATTACCTATCTGTATTTTCCTATCACATTTCATTTAAAATCCGTAACTGAAACTATCGGATCGGATAATTGGTCGGATATCGGTAAGTGTCCGAAACCGGTATAATATTATTCATATATGTATATCCGTATCCAGATCCGAAATTTCATATCCGTAACATCCCTGATATTTAGCACATTGGGTTTACATTGCATGAGGTATTTCGTTTTTAAAAACTTAGCTGTCAAGGCGACTTAACCGTAGCATTAGTTTGACCAACTAAAACCACTTGTTATTCGTTGCAATAGATTTAAATTCACATTTTCATCTAAGGCGAAAACACAACAGCTGTATAAATTTCTAATTAAACTGTTAAAAAATAAAATGAAATGGTTGAGTAAATGCGCAGACGCACTTTGATCTCTTCACTGTATACATTAGTTAGTTGCTGAAAATAAAAGGATGTATCAAGTAGTTTTTAGGATATTCGGACTAATTTATGTACGGGTACAGCCAGGCCAGGTCCACTCCGCAGTGTAGGTATAAAGCTACAAGTACACGGCGGGTGCGACTAATCGGGCCAAAATTCAGTGGGAAATCGCGCGCCGGCCGGGCCGCACGTTAATTTCATGCTCACTCACGTAATGAGAGGGTCAGTTGGATGTCATTTATTACTGTTATGTAATTTATTAATGTTGTAATCATAAGGTTATTGACATCCACTATTGCCAGGCTACGATAAAGCCCGAATCATTAGCAACACTATAAGTTTTTTGATAACTAATATGAAAAATGCGATTGTGAGTTTGTTTGTTTGTTATGCTTTCACACCTAAACTACTCAATTAATTACCTTAAAAAATTGCATGCATTTTGCAAAAGAACATAGGTACAGAAATCAAATTCAGTTAAATTGAAGTCTTGAAAAATAAACCGGCCGTTGAATTGCCTAAATCGTCGTGTACTGTAGCATCCGTGCGAAGCCGGGTCGGGTCGGTAGTGTTCAATAACATATTATCTTACACTACCATATCGTTAAAATAGAACAAACATCATCAGTAGTATTGACACAGCGCAATCTTGGGACAAGGATCACTTTCATTGGGTAATTAAATGATTACTGTTTGTTTTATAAATGCCTGTTGTTTTTGTACAATATGACTTCATGTAATACACTAAACAGATAAATGTTGTGTGAGTAGCCTTATGGTCTTTGTCCACCAGTATATGGACATATAGGTCTTCTCGGGGACCTAATAAGGATACAACGATATTACAATAGAATTGTCATAATTCACATAGGGTTATGTATAAGTTATATTGTGTAAAACTAGGGAATATAATATCTTTCAATCAAGACGCTTACTGTGATCAGAAGCCATGACATAATATGTAAATTAAAATTTTATACATAGTGTTCAAGGGCGACTAGAGTGGATTATCTTTATGCTGACAGACTGCAACAGCCACTTTTATGTTTATTAAATATTCTACCTTTAAACTAAAGATTTCTGCAGCCAGTACAGTAGTCCAGTACGATTTAAAAATACATGCTGTTATAATTTTATATAACGCTGTTATATTATGGGATAGGCGTTTGTCTTCCAACTCACCTGACGGAAACTGATGATGAAAACGAAGGTGTTACACTATCCAAGAGAAACCTATTCATATTTTTCTTCTTATAATTGTCTAAAAAAATAGACTCAGTTCATTCCCAGACCTAGGCCACTCTAACCGAAAAGGAGCTTCCAAAATGTTTCATTCGACTTTTTGGTGTTTCGACAATGAAAGGGTAAAACCTCTGTCTGCGTCTAGTCATCCGATGAAGGAATGGTGAAGATCCAATTGTAGTTAGAAAAGAGCCTTCGCACACTCAAAAAAGTGAATCCTATAGAAAACTGATAAGCAGGCGACCTTACGACGATTCTCAAGAGTATGCAGTGCCCTATTCGTAAGTTACATCGTTGTTGATAAGCTTACGGGCTCTTCGTTCGACTGAGTCCAGTACTTCAAGTTGATCTTTTGCTAAGCCATCGATAAGGTGACTTCAGTACTCCATGCAAGATCGAACTTGGGCTGTATAAAGATTAAGCATCTGTTCAGAGCTGAAGTACTATCGGACCTTCGATATTACTCCCACCTTCTTGGAAGCCGTCTGTGCCATGGTCTCGATTTGTTGACCGAAGTTAAGTTATAGTTACCTAGAGTACTCAGGAAGACGGACAAGCAATATGAAATAGAAATTTAATTTTTTCATAGAAAGCCTTTTTTTTAGGTTTTAAAAAGTGCCTACTGGCCCTACTCTAACCAGGTTTTGGCAATCGTCGAACTTTCATATTTGCCAATTTGACAAATGTACACAATTATTTACTATTCGAAAGCTAATATAAGGACAACTACTCATATTAAGTGTAAAAATGACTGTTGACGAAATTTTCCGCGACTATGAAGTCATTCGTTAAAGGTAAACATGTCATTAAAATATTAGTACCTACATTTTTATCAGTCTCGTCATCTTAACAGCTATTTAACCTACGGCTACCATCATTATCCTAATTCGGGTTATCATTTCTTGAATTTACATTAGACATACACTCTCACCCTAATCCCGGCCGGGGTCGGCAAAGACGATGGAGCGCCTTTTACCACGACGATCCTAACGTAAAGCCTGGGCTCTTCCACATTCATCAGATATTTAAAACACGCTCGCCGAATACGGGTACATTAATTAGTGCAGACATTAGACGATTTTATGTAGATATATCGTTTTCGTAGTTAACTCTGATATCTATGTACATAAAAAGGCCTTGTCAACATGTGTCCATAGACTGTTTTTGAAACTGTTCTAAGAAATACGTGTTCCAGGAAATCACATTTTAATAGATAATACTTCACACAATAAACAACAGTGATATGGTATAAGCATTACAAGGACGTTCTTGGATTAATTGTTTACTTTGTCTAGGATTTGTTGATTTAACTGCGATTGTTTTGTAACTGAGAATTAATTCTTTACACTCTGGATTATAGAGACTATATATTTTCATTGACTTAAAATACCTTAAATCTATTATACGGATGTATACCTGCTACGTGTCCCTATCACTATCTTAATGATAGTGATAACTGATAACGTCTCTATAAAACTCGCGACCTACTGCCAAATGCCCAAGTCCAATGTTAATATTAATTAATAACTTGACACATCTCACACAAGGCCGTTTGATCCCAAACTAGGCAGAGCCTGTACTTTGGTAACCAGACTGCTGATAAACATAATATTATTACACCCAGACAATAAATGATCATGCTCATCACACAATTATTTGTCCTGGGTGGGCATCGAACCCACGACCTTTGGCTCAGCAATCAGGATCACTAACCACTAGACCAACAGGCCAGTCAAGTTGAAATAGTATTACTTGTATCTTAAAATCGCTTATCACCTTTTATAAGGAGGCTGAGGCCAGTGTTGGGCGTTAATCAATATTTTTTTCAATCAACTCGTTAATTGCAATTAAATTAATCGCAATTAAACTTTTAATTATACATTAAATTATTTGGATTAACGGTTAATCGTAACTCGCAATTAAAATAATTGCAATTAACTTTTTAATTGTTCTATGAAACAATCAACTTAGTTAGCTTTAGCGAAATCAATTAAAAGTATTACAAGATTCCAAAATGTTTACCTACATTAATAATACAGTGAATAAGAATACTGTAACATCTGGAAAAGTGGTATAACAGCACCGATTTTAAAAATTCTTGTTTGTACGTGTTCCTTAAACCTTCAGGAACGTTCATCACCTGTAACCTCTGTCTTGGTATGAAAAATAAGAAAATTAGGGTAGTTTCCTCACCCCCAAAGCTCCCCCAAAAGTAAAAGTAATAAAAATAATTTAAACTTTACTGCGTTTACGGTTACTGCTGCATGGTATACAGAGGAATGTTTAACTCAAGTCTTAGAAGAATTAGCTTAGCTTGTACATCAAACTGCTGGGACACCTTCCGTGTAGTCGTGTCACTATTCGTGTATGTAAAAAAAAACTAAAACAGTTTTCGAGCGATGAGGAGCTTGTAGCAAGCTTTTGAGGATATATGTGGCTGTGTTCCAGATGGATACTGGAGCAATGGGTGATCTAGACGATAGAGTATATCTAAGCTATATTACTGCCAGGGGAGACAACTTTGCAAAAAGAAAAGATACGACTCACAAAGTACGACAAAACTTACGTAGCGCCCTAGTAAATAGCTCAATTCAATCAATATCAAGTGTATTGTAAATAGGTATCTATCATTATATTAATACATAAAGAGAATTTTTTGCACCCCTTTTAAGGAAATTTCGCGAACCAAAATTCACGTTACTAACGTGAATTTTAACTTAATTATTATTAACTTTACCTAATTGATTCTTTACAAATTTACATTTAAATCCAACCTAAACCTATATTGAAAACGAAGTATTGTTTGTTTTGAAAGTTGTGTACAGTTGTAACTGGACCTCAGGTTTGCTTACTGTTTATTATTAAGGCCATTCTTTGTATATCTTGATCTGTTTGTATCTGTACTTATTGAATAAAATAAATAATTTGACCAATAACTTTTATAGAAATTATCTAAAATAAAATTTATTAACATTAGTAAATTATTTGTATTGATTTTACTTTTTATTTCTCATTCTCCCGTAGGCTACTTTTCTGAAGTTTCACTTCTGCTGTGTGTGAATTGCACACACACACTTTTTTAATATGCATTTCAATATTATTTGTTTTTTACCCTTTTAGCTTTCACGTAGCCAACTCGATGCCAATCTTCTTTATTTATTGTCCTCGGAGAAATAGGTTATAGGTAAATATTAATGTTGAACGTTATCGTTAGTTATCGGACACGCGAGGTCCCCCACTAATTACAGGGTCTAAGTTTATCTAGCCAGAAACGTGCAAATATATTCAGCTGCAGTGACCCACTGGGCTCTGTAATAGGTGAAACTAAACTTAATGCTGGTTTAGTTGGCTTTGGGTATTAAGCTAAAATCAGCTGTAGAAGATTTGATGTAACATTTCTGTTTCATTTTTAAGCGTATTGGATTTTTACTCCGAAATACGCAAAACGCAAAGACATACTAATTGATTCAAATTTAAATAGTTCCCAACTAATATTTTGCACGTATACGATAATGCTGTTATAATTTATGAATTCGTGATTTTTGAAGTGAAAACTTCTTTAGGCACGTTTGTGCACTTGTGTTGCTATGGGGAAAAAGCATTGAACTCGTGACCGTCACGCTAATAATACATATATAGATCCACTAGAGGGCGCTAACCTAACAATTAGTTCTGTGAGCTCCTATTAATTAATGTCACCAACCTGCTAATGTGACGTTTTAAGTTCGTCGTTTCGTTTAAGTTTTCACTTCTGTCGGCAGTCCCATGACTGCCTATTTTTTTTTAAATTATAGAGTTGTATCTAATTGAAATAATGATACAAAAACAAACTCGACAAATTACCACAATCGGGATTTCGATCGAGTTTTTATGGATTTTCTTAATAACGGAATGAAAAATTCCAAAATAAGAAATATGTACGATTTAAAATCTATAACATTCCACCAGCTTTTATGAGAAACTGAGATAAAAATACTTGGAAATTTAAGCGGTCGTAACTTGTAAACGGATACTTTTTTTAAATTCTTTTTGTAACTGCATGCGAGACTCGTGCCCATTCAGTGATTTAAGTAAGTGTTCTATTGGCATATCCACCGTGTATATTGTAGAAATCCTACTCAATATCTTCGGATAAACCTAGGGCTATACAAATAAGTAAACGTTTTAACGAGTTTGGTATGTGTTTGTATCAAAATGAGCAGATCAGATCAGTTACAGATCAGATGAACTGCGCTTCTTGTCTCTTTTCAGCTGCTCTACCATTCTCGGACCTCATTTTTCTACGGGAACCAACCAATCCAAATAATGTAAAGGGTTTTTTTGCAGTACCTGACGTGTATTTCGTACAATCTGGACTCGTGCGCGTGCCTACACCACATTTAGAGAGACATTTATACCCTAGTTTCTTCTTCTGCGACAATCAGTTTAAATTTGCAGAACTATACTCATACCATCATCACATTCATCACTTAAGTCATAGGATGTCACCTAGACACACACTGATGCCTAATTTTGTTGGTAGTGATAGGCTTCACTTTAAGTAGCCTACATGTTATGGAATATACGAGTGTAGCACGCAATATTCTTTATGTTCTTTGTAAAGAAAAGTTTAGTTTAGCTTTCTAAAATGCTGGTGTTATGTGTAGGTACATCACCTACACATAACACCAGCATTTTAGAAAGCGATACGATACATTTTTATTTTTTTAATTTGGCAATTGCCAATAATTGTCAACAGGCTTCCAAAGTCAATAAGTTGATGGTGGGCCCGACCTAATAAATTCTATATGGGTGCGTTAAGTACCTACGTAGCTGGGATTAAAGCTAAACTCCGAAATATGCTAATTGTATTTGTTTACCTCTAATGAGATCTGTAATTAAGATAAATGAAATGAAATGTTTAGTTAATAAATCAAAGACTTTGTATGTTTTTGTTACTCTTCGTAAATTTTAATTTGATTGAAATAGATCTATAAAGGGGGAAAAATAAACATGTTATTTTGTTTGTAACTATATTTTGTTTAATTGATATGTTTATCGTGACTTGTACGTATAAGGCATTCTTCGAGCAAAATGTCATCGATTTGGTAAAATTTCACAAAGTCCCAACCTTTCCTTTTTTCCGCTATCAATTTGGGCGACATGCCAAAATTTTAAGGCTATTTTGAGCTTCTTGTTATAGTTCTAACCCCCAGGTCAATTTTAAGATGATATTTCATCGAATCCAAATCTTGTGTAGTGACCAATAAGTTTGGCATCCTTTTGTCTTATCGAGAAACAGACAACAACGATCAAACACAATTCCATGCTGTGAGCACTCTGGTTATATTAGGGATTTCTTCATACCATGCTTTACATAAATTGAGATTATTGGGCTTTAAGTCTCCAATCCTTGTTCTTTATCCAATAACCCAAGCAATAGCACTGCGACAAAGCGCTGTATTTCCACCTTTTTTATCATCCTTATTGCTAAGAATGGAACTTCTTACCGAAGTCTTTCGTCAATCAGTCAATCATCTTTACCGATTTTACGCTTATAGCAACAATTATTACCAGACACTGATATTAAATTACGACAAATCTAATCCTACTGGATTAGATTTGTCGTAAGTACCTACTTATTAACTGGTATCGAAATAGTAAGAACAAAATAATGTATCAAGAACGACACACAACAAAAAGTGTATATTTTATCTTCAACGGAATGATTTAACCCTTATTTATTTTTCTTAATTATCACTTAATCATTTGCTTCAGTTTACAACTGTACGACGAAGTAACAAAATAAACAGTGTACGAACGTCCGCCCGGCGAGCACAGCCCGCGCTCGTGTCTCTTGACGTCACAGAAGCGGTTCGTAGCAGTGAAGACGGGGTCTTACAATTACATCAGACTTACCTCCTATCTCTCTGATAAGTGGGCCATCCCGCGATCCTGATAACACTCCAAATAAATACAACTTTAACCGCCATATTTATCACTTTGCTGCCATCACGCACCAGTAACAGTTGTTCCAAGTTCGGAAATTGAATGTGTCTGCGACGCCGCCTTCGTTGCGTTTTTTTTCCAATAATATATTTATTTTAGCAACAACCTCGGGTTGTTGCTTAAGAGAGCAAGAAAAGCTTTGAGAATTTCGCTACTAAAGGTAAGTTTTATTACTTTTAGACTTCCAAAAAGACTTAATTTTTTACATTTTAATACTTTTTAACATTGTAACTGCTCAATATGCCGTGATATTAAATACGTACATAGACACCTACAAGAAAATTTACTACTAAATTCTGGTGTTGTTTTTGTAAAATATTATGTGTAGGTAGTCTGTTTTTTGTATTAATGATTAGTTTTGAATTTAACCTTACAAATAAATCCCATAAGTAAATCTTTTTCTTCAGCTTGAAATGCTCCTATAAATAAATGTTTGAATTTTAAAAATATTCGTCAAATTCTTACAGCATAAGAAAATTATTAACGTAAGAACGGTGTGATCAAATTCTTCACCGCTAGCCTGCACTATATTTATTAAAAAATCAATACATGCGAATCGACAGATGAAACAAACTAAAAACTGAATTTTATTCCATTGACCTTGTCTGCTGACTCAACATGGCGCCCATGACGTCACTAGATGTGTTTGTCACGACACTATTCAACGTGAAATCTTCACAAGTAAAGACTTATTGATTGTAACTGTACTGTCATTCACATCCTCGTTTAGATTGAAATTTTAAATTTACCTAGTTTTCCATAACGTCACACGCTGGTACGTATTCTATCCTTTCTACCATCTATCTCTGAACGCAGTAGGTACTGCATAATTATATCAAATAAACCTAACGTATTATTTTCATCTGTGTAGCAATTAGCAATGAAATAAAATAGTTACATTATTCGTAGTTATTAAAGATATTAGGGGGGTGTATTCACGTGTTTCAGACTTGCCTAGTTTCAAACCCCATAGGGATCCTTTCTCAAAAAGCGAAACGACCGATTTCGTCGACTTCAGGCGCTTTAACATAAACTGATTTTAATTACCACTAATCATTAAATCATTTCGAAGTACCAACCAACGTCTGCTTGGAAAAAATAGCTGGTTTGACCGTCGCTATGCCGTGCGCCCGCGTAATACTATGTGGTAAAAATATCGCTATCTAGATTCTAATAATAACATTTGTCACAGCTGTTTCTAAGCAAGTCGGGAAAAGAGATATAAGAATAGGTAGTTTAATGAAACATATCTTGTTCCATTATTTTCCTGCTTTTTGCTTCGAAGATGTTAAGGCATACATTTTTATTGTTGGTTTTATTATCACAAGATCAGTACGAATGTGTCAGTCTATGGGCTTATTTACATAAAGCTTTGTAACGAAATCTCCGTATATTTTAATTAGTCCCGCTTCTCTGATTACCTAATTAACCGAGTGTATTATCTTATCAAACAACCGAGGGCAAAGTTTCTATTAACATAAGCTTAGATAAATATATAGTTATTTGAATGGAGTATTTCGTCAACGTGGTTAATGTTTCCTCAATACCTATAGATACCATGTATTGTTTCCTGACTTTCTTAAGCAAAGTCAAGACCATTTTAACTGTTGGGAGACATAACTTTTAGCATAGAAAGAGACACCCTTTTTTATTTATTTTTTTATGGTATAGGGGGCAAACGAGCAGACGGGTCACCTGATGGTAAATGACTACCGCCGCCCATGGGCACCTGCAACTCGAGAGCCACAAGTGCGTTGCCGCCCTTTAAGGTTATAGGAGTAGGAGAAGAGGGGGAGGGGGGAGAGGGGTAGGACGGGAATAAGGGAGAGGGAAGGGTTAGGGCCTCCGGTAACCTCACTCAGCAGCGAAATGCAATGCAAGCATTGCTTTACGGCCGGTTTTCTGTGAGGCCGTGGTAAGTTCTAGTTTAACCCTTCTTAGTTTCTAATACTTACATTGAGTTTTGTTTGATATCATCTCAGACACTCTTTTCCAGAGGTCAGGTCAGGTCCTGAAGAGATTAGTAACCGCGTCATAGACAATGCACCTCACTCTCGTGTCAGTAAGTTTAGGTTCGACTCCAACATAATCACTACGGAGTGTCACTGATGGGGTGCTGTAATGTGTTAGCTATCATCTAGGGCTTCCTTTTTAGGGTACACCCCGGTCTCTTGCAATAGGCCCACTTGTGACGGAACATCGTGTGGTCTTAGTCGGTTCGATTCCGACATACCACTTCACCATTAGCTCCGGTGCGGTAATGACCCGTGGGGGTTTACACAAGGAAAAAAAAAGGTGCAGGTTTCACTTAATTATTTTTTATATTATGGGACATGCCTGGGCAATCTACACCCAAACTAATAACAGTGTACTGTCGGTTCTAGATCATGCATAAACTTACTAAGATATTTTTTTTGTAAATACGTACATATTGTACATAGAAGTTTTAAAGGTATCCGTGAACAATGCTGCTAATTTATTTTTTGTTAATGTTATTCTAATTCGGTCATATTGATGATCACCTATGGTTAGGGCTGCCATCCGTCTGGGTTTCCCCGGATTTGTCCTAGTTTAGAGGGCGTCCGGGGAGCGCCCGGGCGGGCATTTCAAAAATTGCTCGGGTAAAACCCAGACACTGTGCCAGGGGATAATTATAATTGTTAGATGAATCGTTAACAAGCTTAAAATTTTAATGGAATCGGCATTTTTTTAAGGTGTCCGGGAAAGAATCTCGATTTCACCTATGCGTTCGGAATTTTTTAAGTTTTTATTCGGCGTCGGCAATTTAAGTGATGGCAGGCCTACCTATGGTCAAGGTCATGTATGTACTACGGCTACTAAAGCAAATCCGTAGATCATTGATTGCCGTGCTCCCATAGGACTCTTCAGTCACTAAAAGAAATGCCACAGCACTTAAACTAATACACATACGTTGCAACAAACATCTTTTTAGATGCAGTGGCCAATATATAGATCATCGATTACCTTGTTCACCAAATAATGAAACTTAGTATATCAAAAACTAAAATTCTAAACAAGTATCTCTTTTATGTCATGTGCTTGAAAAGTTACGTAGGTATCTGTTGAAAACAGAAATGTTTATTCAATGTAAATGTTATATACACCACAATAAGCAATAATGCATGTTTTCACAAACAACCTTCTACTATAGCAAATTATCGAGTCTGAAGCTTACAATCACGAAATTGTATGTCTTTGTAGTGTTCATGTCTTATTCATGCTAATCATAGTGTATTCCTCAGTCCGTCTTCTGCGTTTCAAACTCTACTTATTTAGTATTATCTACGTTCACAAATACCTAGCAAGTATAATGTACCAGTAATTACTTTGTTTTTTCTTTTTACTATCTGTTTATATACAGATAATAACAATTTAAACGTAAATAGGTAGGTATATTAAGATCAAAAATTATTTATTGGTAAAGTGGACTATTTTATGAAAGTGTTCTTTGTGTGGGTCAAACGAGAGATGAGTTTTAAATAAACCTCGTTCATACCTTTGTTATATATACATATACATAAAAGCATTTCTTACTTTTGTACTGAAGTAGCCATTACTCAGTAGAAAAGAAGCAAAGCCTATTATGTACTTTCAAACTTACTTTTACTTTAAAATTAAAATAATATAAGTACAAAACTACAAAGCGCTTACACATAGAATTGAATTTTTATTCTAAAAACAATGGTATTACTCACAGAATAGATATCATATTATTTATCATAGTTATCTTTCTAAATTTTATTGTCGAACGGTCTATTTATTTATAATCAATAAATCATAATTCCGTCAAAACAATAAGTGATTGTAATATAAACTTCGATAACTACGAGTGTATTTTTAGTTTTATATGGTTATAATTTTGATATTATTACTAATGTGTTTTTTTTTTAATTAGATGAGTACTTAAGTACCCACATACTTACCGCAAAAAGACTACTATGTACTCCTTTTTTAACACTCTTTAGCTTCACTTGTGCCTATATAAAAAAAGTAAGTTCTAGAACTAAAACCCGACTACCGCTCACTCTCTAAAGAATATGAAACAAGAAAATATTCTCATCTGAAATTGCTATGTACAAACTAATACAATATTTATACTCTATTAAATGTAATAAATACACATATATATATGTATTATTGTAATGTTTAGAGTATAGTATAACCGTGGTTTTTATTTAATTTATTTTGGGGTTATGATTTCGTGATAAAGTATAAAATTTTGCAAAACCGCTTTCATTTTTTTTGTTTAGGTTTTATTGTTTACACGTACCTAGGTAATATACAAAACTTACACACCTTTATGTTTTAAAATTTAAAAAATTTATTAACCTTTCCAATTCCTCAAGAGACCGTGTCAGTCATAACTCATGAGGATTTTTCAGCAGTTTATTATTATCCAAGGAACAAATAAATAATTCATCTAAAAACCTGAGACTACTGAGGGTCACATGGGGCGGTCCCTCAGCAGGTACTTACCCTTCCCTAAATCAATTACTGCTTTATCTAAACCCACCCTTGCAACTTGTGCACAGTAACTGCCCACCGAAGTAAGGATTAGCGGTAACATTTTGCGTTGAAATTCAGTCCGACGAGGTTAAATTCTAACAAGCCCATCTTCAGTTGCATTTGTAGTGGAATCATAAAATTTTATGAGAATTACCATTGGCTGCTAGAGCTAATCTCATGATAGAGCCAGTAGGTGAATAGTGAGTGGTACCCTTCAGTGGCTACTCGAGGGATTTACTGGTGTAAATCCCCCGAGTTTGGGCTCATATGATTTGTTGTGACGAGTCCAACAGATTGGGCTAGGTAATAATGGTCTGATGATGATGCCAGGAGGAATAATGGAACTATTATATATATTTTTAACATTCAATTCGGTTTATCATTAAAGCGCGATTTTTTATTTAACGTGCCTTGTTATTATGGATCACATCTTGCATCTTCGGTGACAATGCGTTAATAAAATAAATCATAACTCGTCGTGTTCGATTGTCCGGGCTCGTTGGATTGGTCTTGACATTGAGTTTTATAGACCTAGATGGTGTCCAGGTTCGGATAGATGGCACCGGGAAGTAACCGTAGGATTTTTTAATTTACTTAATATAACACCATCGTCTTTGGGCTCGTTGTATTTGTCTTAACGAGTAGTATAGACCTAGATGGTATCCAAGGTCTGATGGATGGATTCCTTAGGTGACCATAAGCACTCCCTATCTACTAAACATAACTCATGTTTAGTCTCGTTGGATTTTTCTTAACGAGTACCTACTATAGACGTAGATGGTGTCTAGGGTCTGATGAATGAATTCGTAATATCAACGAACGATGCAGGATTTGAAATAACGATGTGCTGGCAGAAATTAAAAGATTACGGCATTCTAACTTAAAAGCATAAAATAAATAAGAAAACTTTTTAAAAACAAGCTTTCATTTAAGCCCTGTGCTAAAACGAATAAAATAAGTTGTCGCGTGAAATATAATAAAAGTTGGTATCAATGAATGTCATTAGAGAGTGATTGGTTGGTCGAAGTATGTATTTTTTTTACAATTAGCGCGAGTGTGACCGTATGGCGGTATACAGTACTACGCTTTAAATGAGTGGATCGTCGGTGCTCCGACAGTATGACCTCAACGGACCTCCCAGAACTCGCCCGCGAGGTGGCTAGACTCCGTCTACTATCTTGACGATGTTTAAACACACACGGACATCAGTCCTTCGCGTGAGGCTCTACCTACTGCGGACATAAATCCCGTCTCATTCACCAGCCGTCGCTCTTACGGCAGCATGAGGGGCGACACTATTACATGTCATATGAGTAGGAAGTTATCGTTGAAAGTCGGTCGCCCTGGTTGGATAAAAAATGATAATTCGTCATAACTTCACTGCGGAGAAGTTGGACAATGACGATGTGATCGAGACAGTATAGATATAGGGGTCAGTTCAGTAGATAAAGTTTTTTTTCTATGTAGTGGAAGTTATAAAATGTTTTTTTTTTAAATGTGGAATAGTCGACTTTATAGTTACACAGAGATTTTTATAATAAAGCTATAAAGTGCAATCGCTTGTTTCATAATACTTTGTGTAGTGGTTCTATTTATATTTTAATATAATACATGTTATATGTAGTTCACGTTTTAATATGATACTTGTAATACGATATATTTTATTATCTCATTGTTCATAATTTAATTTGTCGATATCTGTCGTCAGCCATGCTTATCTTTTATATCGGCATTCTAAGAGTTATCGCCAGTGTTTAGTTCAAGGCTTATCTCAGATAGAACGACATCGTTGTACAATAAGTGAAGTATTTAAGAAAAAGTTTCAGTTTACGTTACAAAGTGACTTGCATGACATTTGGTTTGCCAGAAGTAGCTGTGATCGCCAATTGGTAATACCTACTCTTTTTTCAATATCATAACCTAGTTTTTGATTGGTTAGATTATCATGTGTATTTATAAAGGTATTCTTTTGATTTTGTCTTGTACACGCAACACGAAATGTAAATCATCAAGGTAATCGTTTTTATCATTTAATTTGTTGGTATTCAGTATTCTTATCTATATAATATCGACTATTTGCTTCCTGGCTACGGATTATAAAATGGCGGTCTTGATATAAAGGAGTTTTTAGGAATCACTATATAAACACACTCGCGTCTAATGCTTTGCCAGTCAAGCTCAACATACATTGTAAGTTGAAACTTTAACGTTTTTTTCCCAAGTAACATTTGTATTATGCGTCTTGTTTCTATCTATTTTGTGAAGAATATAATACATATGAATATATCTCTGATTTAGTGGACAGGCTTGGGTCGTATTTGCACTGTGTAGGTAATTAGGATTTTTTGTTTTCTGCAAGATCGGCATCGCTGCAGTTATTTTCCCTGGACCAGAAGACCGGATGCAGTAACCCGTCTTTATTACTAACCGTGTTTGTTGCGAACGTGATTACTAGTAATACTCGTTGTGTTTGAATGTTGTAATACAGAAGTCAGCTTTCTTCCATTCCTGATTCATAAAGCCCTACTAATGTATGATATTTTAAACTAATATATTTTTATCTGTATTGTCATAGGGAGCACCGGGCGAGTCCGGCGCATCTACCAGTGCCGGGCGTGTGTGTTGTGCACAGGCCGCGAGAGGCCGCTCGCCCGCGTCCTGCGCCGCGCTGTTGGCGGCGCGCTCTCAAACGTCGACCCACCCTGGCTGCGCCGCGCCAAGGCCCGCTGACGCCACACACACATTATGTGAGTACCACTGTCATATTCTACTGTACATACCAACGTAAATCAACATTAGCATCTCACAACGTCACCTAACGGAGGCACTTCGAATACCCTTTGAAACCACTGCCTGCGGTATATATTCGGTAGAAGATTTTGGATCCTAGTTTTGATTCTAGGCTTCCGTGCGTTACCTACTTGATGGCCACCATGAACTCACCCCGTTTACGAAGTTTAGAATTCGGCGTATTCTTGCAAAACTTGGAAATAAGGAATAATATATATTCTGTTAGCATGGATATAAATAAAAGCCTCAGATACACAGTCCCATTCAAAATTTGCACTTAAAACTGTCCCAAATCATACAAAAGTAATTATAGTTATGATATTATTATACATTAACGTAAATTCAGCTTTATGCGTAAAGCTGTATAAAAAAATAAAAATAAATGTTATGGTAAACGGCCACTGGTAGGACAAGGAATGGGTAGAGTAACATTTGTTTTTATACTTGTTTAAATTGACTTTCTTTTTTAAATGGGTCATATTTATTTGTACTTTTATCCGTAAATAGGTTTAGAATGAGAAATAAAATTAGAAATTAAAATTTACTACTAACTAGCCTTTCTATTAAAAGTAAAATCTAGATACACAATCACCTATAACATCTAAGAAAAGAAGCTTAGTTCAGTTTGAAATAATTCAGAAACAACTAGATGGTACTAATTCTCTTGAAATAAATTGAGCTTAGGTATATATGTATAATATTCTTTTTGATGGCTATTTATTTTTGAAAATTATAATAATATTGTCAAATACATGCACTTTTCGTTTTTTTGCCGATACTTGAACTTTTTATTATAATTTGTACAACGAAATGCCATAATGACATACAAGCTTCACAAAAGCATAATGAGCGTAAATTCATTCGGTCAATCAATCATTCAAAACAGCCACGACTCAACTTCTTGATTTCAAGATCCGAGTCATTATCACTTAAGATTGCTCTTAGGCCGGTTTTAAGTACGATTTATAAAATAATAATATATTCTACTATCAGCAGTATGATGTATAATCAAAACTAAATCAATAAAATTTTAGAGTCTGTTAAACGATATTGTTTATTGTAAACGTATAAAAACATTGATGATTTTCTTTGTAAATTAATAAAAAAATATATACAAAAAACCAACGTCTCCATAAAATTTAGAACAGAGTCAACGTATACCCCAACCAATGAAGTGGTAACATATTAGTATGATGAAAACGTAAAGTAAGTGTTTATTGAATTTATGCGCTTATATTTCCGCTGTTAATTGCGAATTTACCTAAAAAAATACTACTTTTAAACGTAATAATTAATAATATAATATAGTGACGACAATTACATTTTAGGTTACCGAAAATATTAAACTCCATCCTTGTTTAGCGTCCTTTACGTGTGATTTTTACAATTTTTAAACATGCACTTCGGCGTGTTGACTTTTAAAGTGATCAAACGCGACTATATCAAAAGCACACCCAAACAGCTTGGTGGATGCGCACTTGTTGAGGACGTTTTTTGGTTGATTGTGTATCATATTGAGTTTTTATAATTATATCAATGTCTATTAGTTATATATTTAATTTCCTTGTTAAGGCTGATAAGTAATATTTTTTTGTTTCAGTTGACACTTGTGGACTAGCGCTAGTGGGCCGCCACCACCCGGCTCTAACACCTGACACCCCCTACTAGGCCACCGCACGGAACTCTGGAACTTAACGTGAACTACACAAGGTTCAATATCCCTGGCGAGATGAAGGTCGTAGAAGAAGAACGCATCACGGTGATGGAAGGCGAATGGACGCCCGATGAGGTGATCCGGGAGATCGTTGAAGAAGGCACGCAGGAGGATCCCTTCTACGTGATGGACCTGGGGCGAGGTGGTCGCCAGGTACCGTCGCTGGAAGGAGCTCATGCCTCGTGTCGAACCTTTCTATGGTAAGACACTTGACAGACTAAATTCGATTTTTTTATTTTTTTTTCATGAGCAAAATTGCACTTTGTTACGTAGTGTGAAAGTAGTCTTCAGTTAGTGAGCTTTCTGTACATGACCTCTTTTCTTTTAAGAAGTAATGACCTTATGTTGCTTTACAGCCGTGAAATGCAACGACGATAAACTTCTGGTGACTACTCTGGCTGCATTGGGCGCCGGTTTCGACTGCGCCTCGAAGGCCGAGATCGAACTTGTTACCTCTATTGGAGTCGAACCCGAGTGAGTATAGCTGTAGTTACAAACACCTTATGACTAAGAAAGAAAACGTTTAATAAAACCACTTTATATTACCTTCCATTAATAGCTGCTTGCCAGTCCCTATAACTGTTGATTTCTTTTTATACAAATATGTCTGCACAAATGCACACAGCTCGCCTAATCATTATATTAATACGCGAAGAGAATTCTTTGTACCCCTTGTTAAGAAAATTTTGCGAACGTAGTAACGTGACTTTTGGAATATTTACAGTTTATATATAGAAGTGCAGAAAGCTAAAATTTTTAAATAATATGTCTTACAACTTTAAAAATTACGTAAAAACGGCTTAATGAAATTACACGCGTCCAGTATATGCGTTGACCTGTCATGGCAAGTAAGTCTACACAATGACAGCTCAAGTTAAGCTGGCCAATAAAAAAACCATGGTCGAAATTCAACCACCACGCGATCTAGTAAGTAATAAATAAATACGCCCATAAACACTCGGTAATTTAGGCCAGGCCCACGCCGCACTGTAGGTGGGTGGGTGTACAACTACGTGGCGGCACGACGGGTCGGACTCACTCGGTGGATGCCGCGCGCCGGCTGCTAGCGTGTTCTATAGTAGTAGCAAGTCAGGATCACTACGCATTGTACGTATGAAGCCTCAAGTATGTGGCGGCGTCGACGGGTCGGATTGACTCAGTGTGTGTCACGCGCCTGCCGCGAGCAAAGCGCGTCGATACGAGCGGAGCCTCCGGTAGTTAAGTAATATACTTAACTATAATGAAGGCAAAAGCATACGGCATCGTATTCGGCTTCTTAAATAATAACAAGAATCCGAAACTCACGTTTTTCACACTTCCAAAGGACATCAAAAATCAACATGCAACCCTAACGTCGTCAGAAGAGATAAGAGTTACGCGATAGAAAGAGAGGCAAGGCTTCTAGGTGAATATAACTGCAACGTGATTAGCTCTGTGCGAACTATATTGCACTTTATTGTCGGACCAAGACAGTGTCGGTGGTACAGTGTATAACAATGGTGTATTTTTAACGCTGCCAATAGAGCTCTGATGATCCTAGTAAACGCTCTGATAATGCTGTCTAACCGCGATATTGTTTAGAGTGTACATTTTTCCCCAATCTGACTATAATTCGAGCTGAAATCCTTTGTGACAATTACATTAATTTTCGAATTATTTTCTATTTTGTACACAATACAGTAGGTACTTAATCGATTCCAAAGATTGTCAGTTAAAAGAACAGTCGTATAACAAAAATGCAAGTGATTGTTAGCCTTTAGCATTATAAATAATATAAATTCATCTAAACACCACTTTCAGGCATTCGTACCTCTCAGTTCAATTAAAAGTTACCATACATCACAAGTTTTGTTTTTCGTAGATATCAACCTCCTTATTATATTTATTTGTTTGTTTAACAGGCGCATAATATTCGCGAACCCGGCAAAGATGGCGTCCCATATCCGGTACGCGTCTGCTACTGGAGTGGACGTCATGACGTTTGACTCTGAGACCGAACTCATGAAAGTCAAGCAATACATGCCGCACGCCCAGTAAGTATATACATTGTGCACATCAAATTATATAAAATACCTATAAGCTTCTCCAATAATTTCTTTATTCTTTCTTTCTTTACTAACTACGATAGCGGATAGACTAAATCCTGGCTTCGTGCCGTAAATCGTATTGCTTAACAGTACATCATTATGCAGAACTATGATAGTATTTTTTACTTATTCTACATTTTCTTGCTTTAATATGAGACAGACAATCAGCTAACATGGTTTAAAGACGGCTGACGTGGAATAAAGACGATTTAACGATGTAAAATTGTGTGAGTTGTCATAAGTACCCAAATGTAATCATCTCATTTAAAGCGCTAAGTGGTTTAAGGGTTCAACAAGCGGTTAAAAATGGGAGTTCCACAGGGTTCTATCCTCGGCCCATTTTGTTCTTAATTTATATGTATTAATGACTTGCGTCATCTTGTCGGCTATAAGAGGACTGTCACGAGATAGTGTTGTTTGCAGATGATACTTCACTTTTATTTAGACTAAAACGTACGACTAAAAAGTTTGAGACGAGTAGTAAGAACGCTTGAGAATAAATTGTTTTAGATTATTTGGGATATTTGGGAATAAATTGTTTTGAGGCTATTTTAAATACTTAAAAGTAATGTGAATGATATGTTCTTCTGTCTCTTATGTTTTCTTTTCTGACTTTAGTTTAGCTGGTTCAGTTCTCGGTATCAATACTTTTATTATTTAATTTTAGCTTGCTTACTCTGAATCTTAATTTAAATTCAATATCTTTATTTCATAAAATTGATCACCAATTATTCGAAATCGTCAATTTAAAAAATAATTTAAAATTATAGATCTGTGTGTCGAACACAGAGTCACCGCAACAATAGTTTTGCTTTGTCAAATGTGAAATTATAAAAAATGGATAATTAAAAATAGCACGCAACAAGTCACTGCTGCAATACATTTTACTAAATGTTGTTAAATCTGGTGATTTTAAATAGTGGCCGTGAGATTGTTGCCCAATTTCTTCTCACAAGGCTCAACTACATCACCACAGGCAGATAGCGATCTTACCTATTTGCAACACGGTATTATATATTTTTATGTATTATTTGTTTACTTTCGACTAACACAATAAGTTTGTATTATGTTGATCTATAATTTTTGTTTAAAAAAAGACGATTTCAAGTATTTTTAAGGAATTTTATGAAATAAAGAAATTTAACTTTGACTTTAAACCCTAGACCGCGAATCGAAAGGATCGAGAAGAATTCCCGACATACTTAGTTGTTGGCCCTATAGTTGGTCAATGGCGCAATATAACATGTGTTGTTGCAGGCTTGTGATCCGTATCCGTTGCGATGCGGAGTCTGCGCAGTGTCCGCTGGGCATCAAGTTCGGGTGCGACGCCGTCACCGAAGCGCCGCGACTGCTGAAGCTCGCCGCCGTGCTCGGCCTTGAGGTAAACACTTTTAGCGATTACTAACCTTTGCCTGCGACTTCCCTCGGGTTCATGAACATTTCGTCCATCAATGCAAAATTTCAAAGTCATAGATTGAGTAGTTAAGGTGTGAAAACGTAACAAACAAACTTACATTCGCTTTTATAAAAAGTATCCTATGTATTAATACAGGTCATAGACTATTTGTGTGCCAAATTTCGTTCAAATTCGTCCTGCAGTTTTTGCGTGAAATATTAACAAATATATATATATATAATAACGAAAAAATAATAATCATAGTTTGACTAATAACTTCCACTTCTTTTTCAAATACGTAATTGAGCTTCAACTTTTATAATGTGTTATGGTTGCAATGCAATTCAATAACATTAAATAACATTATATTTACACATTATAAGAAAATTGCCGTTAATATTGGCTTTGTCTCGGCAGTCACGGCCATTACCAACAGTGATCCCCGTGATTGTAGTGTCGAGGTCGAGTTCGAGTTAATACTTATACAGTTGGAACTATTAGAAACACTTTTTTACCTTGTTACTTTTAGGTTTTGTGCATTTGTGTACAAGCGCAAAAATGGTCCTTACTGTGAAACGTGTTAAGAAAAAAATTGATTTGTGTACATAAAAAATAAAACACTCAAAAAGGAATGAACGCTATTAACATTTAGCTTGACTAACAGCATAACGGCATGTTAAAGTTCTTTTTTTCAGAGAAGCGTGGAGGATATCTCCACGTTTCTCTGAAAAACAAGGGTCTTGACCGACTGACAAACAGGCAGTTGGACAACTAAGTAAGGGATTTTTTAAGTAAGGAACCCTAAAAAAGACTGGGAAATATGTATGTGTGTTCAGGTGATCGGCGTGTCGTTCCACGTGGGCAGTGGCGCGGGGGAGACGGCCGTGTACGCGCGCGCCGTGGGGCTGTGCCGCGCGCTCTTCAGCGTCGGGCACAACGTGGGCCACACGCGCATGCGCCTCGTGGACATCGGCGGGGGCTTCCCCGGGGGATCGCACACTGATATCTTCGAGGTAATTGCCAACCCACACAACTCCAATAAGTCGTGCGAGCGACGCATACGATGAGGGTTTCTAGTACATGTTAATGTGTATTGTACGTCACCGTTGGAGACGTATTGGAGTAGCATTGACGCGTGATTATCGTCGAAATACCAATTTAGTTCGTCTCAGCCCCTGGGGTACGTACCGTTACGAGCTGAGGTCCGGAATTAGAAAGTTATGATTTATTACCAAAACAGACACAAATTATTTCAATAATTCACAATTAGCACAATTACAAAATGAATTCTCAGTATTTAAATAATCACTTGTACTTCGCATTTATATTTCCACTAATTTATTCGTCGTTTCTTCGCATTATCGCCTCAACTGAAACTCATTTCATATCGCAATGCACGCGTTTTATATAAATACCCGGAAAGTTATTTCGTATAGAAATTGTGATATTTTTCCCAAAAACTCGAAACCATTCATGACTTTTCTAACATAATGGAAGACATTCGACGTACAAGATGACGTGAATCTCAATTTAGGTGATCGAAACCTACGGCGATGGCCGACGGTTTCCGCAGGTTAGACTTTCGTAACAGTACTAAAGTAAGATTCCTATAATACGCCATCGGGACCGGTAAACTTTTATCGATAGACGCGCTATTGCGGTCACTGCTCTATTCGCGGTCGTAACGTCGTGTTAAATAAATAGCCTATTACCTTCCTCAAGTATTTTTTTAAATTGTGTGTTTGTCAGGTATCTGCGGTGATCAACGCGTCGCTGGAGGAGCACTTCCCGGAGCGCGCGGTGCGCGTGATCGCGGAGCCGGGGCGCTACTTCGCCGCCGCCGCCTACACGCTGGCCGCCTGCGTGCACGCCAAGCGAGAGGTACGGGACAACACCGATTTTCTCTAACTGACTCGTTCATTCCTTAGTATTAAACATTACAGAGCTATGATTTTCATAAAAACGACTCCACAACGTTTGTTATTATTTATAAAAAAAGTATGAATTTGGTTGATTTACATTATATTGTATATTTAAAAAAAAAACTAAATGAAATTCTACTACTGTTTAACTGTACCGCTTTAATCAATAAAACATTTATTTACTGTAGTTCTAATGATGTATAAATTGATGTATGCCAGGTGACTACGAAGGACGTGGAGGGCGAAGCGGAAACCCACACCATGTACTTCATCAACGACGGCGTGTACGGCTCCTTCAACTGTCTGCTGTACGACCATCAGAAGGTCACCGCCGAGCCACTCGACGTAAGCATATTATGGAACTATAGAATACTAGAGCTCGATCAGTACATATACATTGTGTAATTGTTAGTGATGTGCCGGATCGCTGTAAATGTGTATCCGCGGATACAGATACTAATACGGATTGTTAGTGTCTGGATCCACGAATACGAACATCGGTTTTTCTCAATTGATGACCATTACACGACATGTTTTAACTTGCATTGCGTTTTTTTTATTTATTTTTTAATATACATCGAATAATACTTTATAACTTTCGATAATATAGTAACTCACTACATTATATATTTAGTTTTCTAAAATAAAATATATATAATGTATGTATGTATATAATGTAAAGTACTAAAATATAGGTATTTTTTCTTTCGGATATCCGCGGATAGGGATGCGGATATCTGGTACATCGCTAGTAATTACTAGTAGTAATTCCTATTAATTAATCAAGTAATCTATTGCAGCCTACTGCTGGACATAGCCCTATCCCCATGTGGGTCATAGCACATAGTCCTATTATATTTGTAATTGTTATTTAATATTTCTAAATTGCATTAGTGATGCATGTATAATGATTTATTAAAAAAATGAGGATAAAATCGAGAATTTTAATAAATCAAATGTGGTTTATATTTGTATTTTTAGTTTTTTTTTGTGCACTGTACAAGGACTCGTCTCGTGCTCCATGTAAATCTGGACCACGTCCTCGACGCAATACATTTTTTATTACTTTATTCGATAAATACATGTAATAAAGTATTTCAAAATACCATGCTGTTTTATGTTTGACAATAGATTTAATTTTTTTTGTTAGAGATGAAAGCGTCGTTATCGATAAAAAAAAATGAAAAGTTTTTTCGTACTTTCACTGATAACATTGAACTATCAGCGATCGAACGAATGATCGAACGAGTCCCAATGCCCGCAGCCGCCGCCGGAGGCG